>CM033734.1:14851161-15451161 GCA_019671005.1 Hibiscus mutabilis
TGTTCATACGGATCATTCGGCAATCAAATACGTATTTGCTAAAAAGGATGCTAAACCTCGTTTGATTCGTTGGATATTACTTTTACAAGAATTTGATATTGAAATTAAGGCGAGGAAAGGAACAAAAATCAAGTGGCGATCACTTATCACGTCCAGGCACGCAATAGGGAGAAAGACGCGGATCTAGAGATATGCGATGCATTCTGGATGAACAAATTCTAATTGCCTCGGCAACCCTCAACGTCTCGGCAACTCTCGGCGCCGCAGCAGTCTTTGACGCGCACGCCTCGGCAATTTTGGGAGCGAACACTCTGGCAAAGACATGCCTCGGCAATACCCCGCACGCAGATTTAGTTAACTTCCTTGTTTGTGGTATTTTTCCGTATGACATTACTCACCAAGGGAAGAAGCGGTTTCGCCATGATGCTAAGCATTACTTTTGGGACGAGCCTCTTTTGTTTAAACAATGTGCGATCGGGTTATACGCCGATGTGTCCTCGAAGAAGAGCAACAGAATGTACTACTCGGCAATGCCATTCTTCACCCTATGGAGGACATTTTGGAGGAACTCGTCTTCGCGGCCAAAGTCTTGCAATCCGGTTTGTATTGGCCAACATTGTACAAAGATGCCCAAGACTTTTACAAGCAATGTGATCGTTGCGGAGGGCGGGCAATATCTCTAGACGACATGAGATGCCACTCGAACATCATCGAGGTAGAACTGCTCGATGTATGGGGATCGATTTTATGGGACCTTTCCCATCTTCATTCGGCAACCTCTACATCTTACTCGCTGTCGACTATGTGTCTAAATGGGTAGAGGCAGCTGCAGTTTCCCAACGACGATTCCAAGACCGTGCAACGATTCCTGCAGAAAAACATATTTACGGTTTGGGATGCCGAGAGCAATTATCAGCGACGGGGCAAGCATTTTGACAATGGACTAATTGCCAAGATGTTGCAACGCTTGGCATATCACACAAGATCGCCATGGCATATCACCCACAAACCAACGGGCAAGCGAAAATTTCAACCGGGAGTTGAAGGGAATACTCGAGAAAGTTGTAAATCCTCAAGGAATGATTGGTCATTAAGACTAGATGACGACTTTGGGCATATCGCACTGCATTCAAAACACCATTAGGTATGTCCCCTTCCAACTTGTCTATGGTAAAACATGTCATCTACCGGTGGAAATCGAGCACAAGCGTCTTGGGCAATCAAGACCGTGAATATGGATTGGGAAAGTGCGGACAAAAGCGCTTGATGGATCTCAATAAGATAGAAGAATTTCGTGCACTCGCCTATAACAATGCACGAATCTACAAGGAGAAAACAAAGCGATGGCACGACAAGAAACTATTGCCACGGCAATTCACGCCAGGGCAACTAGTTCTCCTATTCAATTCTCGCTAAAACTTTTCCCGGAAAAGTTTGAAATCAAGATGGTCGGGACCATTCAAGTCGTCAAACCATTCTCTCATGGTGCCGTAATAATCAAGTCCATCTCGACAATCATGAATTCAAAGTTAATGGACAAAGATTGAAGCACTACAATGGTGCCCATGTGGAACGTAACAAGGAAGTGGTCAACTTAGGAGATGCATGAGCATGCTCTCCTTTCAAGATTTCCTTTTCTTTTTCTTTTTATTTTCATTTTTATTTTTAGGAGATATTTTATTTTTTCTTCATTATCTTTAGTTTTCAGGTTTTCTTTGTTTTCTTTTTCACAACAAGACTCACAACTACTATGCTAAGGAAATTTATCGCCAAGATCCTTACCCGGCAACCAATGAAGAAGATGCCGCGGCAACCTACATCGATGCTGCACAAGCTGATGCCACGGCAACCAACCATGAAGATGCCACGGCAACCAAAGCTAAAGACATCCCGGCAACAAGAAAACAACCATCGCAGCGTTCAAGCAAGAAAATCAAAACGCCAACTAGAAGGAAACTAATCATCTACGATGACGAACTCTCGGAGTAAGTCCTTGTATGCATTTTTATTTTTATTGTTATTTTTCGCTATTTTTATGCATGCATTGAGGACAATGCCTCACTCGAGTTTGGGGGGATTGTTATTAGTAATTACCATGTTTAGTTACATTAATCTTAAGCATTACATTTAGGATACATAAGTTGCTTGCCATGCCTTTAATTGGAACAAGAATTGCTTAGATTTGATGAAGATTCAATGATGACTTTACCAATGCACTTAATTGATAGAATTTTTATTCTAGGATAACCATGGAAAAACTTAGAATTTTACTATGATGCTAAATTTGATGAAGCACTGTTGTGGTTTGATTGATTTAAGGAGTTCTAGTAAACTTAGGTTGATAATTAACTAATTGGGGTATTAGAATAAAAATTGGATGAATGCTAGAGGTGCCCGAAATTGGCTCTAGCATGTGCTAAAAATTGATCACTAGAGGTGCCCGAAACTGGCTCTAGGAGGCGTTAAAATTTTTTTTACTAGAGGTGCCCGAAACCGGCTCTAGTCGATTAAATTAACTTAAGAAAACTAAAAATAAAACACTAGAGGTGCCCGAAATTGGCTCTAGTTAAAACATGTTAAAAAGAACCCAAAGAAGTAATTTGAAAACCTATTGTTTGCATAGAATCCCAAAAATCAACTCGCACACAACTCCGCACACACGCACAAGCATTATAGTTTGATTCCGAGTAACTCCTCGTTTTCAAAAAATAAAAAGCCAATCATACTTTGTGTGCCCTTTGAGAGAATTGAAATCAAGCTCAAAGCTAAGTTTGTGAAAATTTGAAGTCTTGGCGGGTAATTATGAGTTTGCATTGCTTGAGGACAAGCAATAGTTCGAGTTTGGGGTGTGATAAGTGTTCAAAAGTACTATTTTTCTTACCCTTTTTACTCATATTATTGTTAGACTTAGGCTCATATTAGTCGCATAGTTAGCCATTCATGCATTAATCCATGTTTCCTTCAAACGTTGAGCTTGATTACATAACTTGGTGATTTTTGTGGAAATAGATGCTGCTTTGGTGTGTTTTTGTGTGTGTATGTGCAGGATCACTTGCCAAAGCAATGCCGAGCTAGTTGCCAGGGCAATGCATGAAGGAGACGCCGAGCCAGTTGCCATGGCATTTGTCGACAAAGACCAAAAGCAATATGGATGTCGAAATTCATGATTTTACAAGCCCAAGATGACATGGAGCAAGGTCCAAGCCCAAAGGAATTTGATTGCCATGCAAAGATTAAAGAAGAATTAAATTCCAAGAGGACAGGAGAAGTTCTAATAGGAATAAAATTATAATAAAGAATTATATTCTTTAAAGATAATTTAATTCCAACTCAAACTCCTCCTCAAAGAAGGACTTTGGCCTAGCCCTATAAATATCAAGGAGATTTCGACAATTCAAAGGAGGAGAGCAAGAGGGAATTTCGACAACTCCAAGAGAGGAAGCAAGGGGAATTTTCGGCAAGCATCTAGGGCAAGGAATTTTCGACAAGCTTCATCTTTTCTTCCTTGTTCGATTGGGTTCATGCTAGGGATTGTTTATCTTGTGTTTCTTTGGAACCTAGCCATGAACTAAATTTACTTGGCTATGGTTATTGTGTTTTGTGGTTGTGAGAAACTATTGGTTTTTGTTTAGGTAATAAGAGTTTGCACTTTTCTATTTCAAGGTTTATTCATTCTTGATTCTTATTATTGTTTGCGAGTGAATTGGGAGAGGATCTCGTGATTTCATCCATTTATCTAATATCGGGAGAGTTAGATTCAAGAAACGAATGAATATGATCTTTATTCAATCCAATGATGGTGAAGATTAATCCGGCTTAGGAATAAGTTAAGGATTTCAACGGCTAAGAGGAGCGCAAGATTGGTTGTTGTTCACCCTTGATTCACGCAGGATGTATTATCAAGGCATGCACAAGTAGCTAGAGTTTCGACTTAGGGATAAGAAGAAACCATTGAAGAACGCTCCGCCCGAACCTTGAAGTTGCTGCCCGATCGCCCAAGTAGTTGCCCAACTAGTCGCCCAAGCAACCATCAATTAGTTGCCAAGGCAACCCGTTGTAAGTCGCCACGGCAACCGAGTTGCCCGTGCACTCTTTACCAAGACAATCCAATCGGCTATCACACCTCAACTCACGATAACCTAGCCTATCTCTCTCAATTGAATTCATCTTTTCTTTTACTTAATTGCTTTCTAGATTAGTTATTAGTTAAAACTTCTATAATCCTTTACTTGTGTTTTTACTTTTTATAGTGCAAGAGACTAGATTCTTGAAGTGGCACCAATCCCTGTGGAGACGATATCTTTTATACTATAACTTGCGACGTGTATACTTGCACATTTGCGTAGCACTTATTACGCGCAACAAACCGAGTTAGGGATCTTGTCATTATAGGAGCACTAACTTTCGAAGATGGAAGGCCCAGATTTTATAGTGAGTCGACGATCACTTAAGGGGCAAAGTCGAAGAAGAGCCAAGACCCGGGGCATGGGTTGAATGAAAGTGAGTCAAATTTAGAAGCTGAATATAAGGGTATCCCGGAAGAGGGGCAATCATCTGAATAGCTCAGACGGGAAAGAGAAAAATTAAGTGAAAAACTAAAAAATCTGCAAGATGAGTATTAGAAGCTTCACTCCATGTTCCAGAATGTTGGTTTGGGAAACACTTTTGAAGAATGGAATAATGGCATCCTACAACTAAAGAATGATTTGGGGCATTGGAAACGAAAAAGCCAGGCAAGTGGAAATAGAGCCCGATTGTTGTCACAAAAGTTAAAGGAAACTGAGAGTCAGCGCGATATCCTTAAGAATGAGCTGGAAAACAGTTTAGATATGAATGAGATTCTGAAATCAAGTTTGTAGCAAAGTGAGAATGAATCGTGCATATTTCAAACAGAGAATGCAACGCTTAGAGAATAAATATATGAGCATAGGACTTCTCTACGTATGAGTGAGATTCGTGCTGAAGCATACAAGCAAGCTGGTTATGAAAGTGTTGAAAAGGTAACTCTTTAGTTACGAAAAGTCAATCAAGAAATACAAGAGAATGACAAGGACATGAAGAGTGTCATCACCCAGACGCGCAAGGTAGTTCAACAAGTAGAAGATGTAGCCGATGAAACCATACCATTAAGTCAGAATATGAATCCTTCACTGGATCATGAAGGGAAGATGGCTCGTTTGCTAGAAGAAGTCCAAAAGTTAAGGGCTATGGCTCATCAGTATTTGTAAAGTTTACAAGACTGAAATCTAATGTAGCAAGCCTTTTTGTTCAATGAAAGTCTTTCTACGATGATCAATTTGCGACTAATACCTTATTGCATTCATGTTTGCATTTGGTTGATTCAAAAATATTCCATATTAGGGATTTTTTTCATAAATGTGAAGATATTCGGTAATGTACAAAGATTAATAATGCTACGGTTGGAAACAATCTAAGTATGAAGCAAATACAGAAGACGGAAGTGGGGCATCGAGCACGCCTTTCGCCCCAAGAAGAATGGCTAACAAGACGCATGTAGAATATTGTCAATCTTTTGTACAATAGACATCATTACTTCAATGAAAGTCCTCCTAAAAGACTATTAATAATTCAACACTTCATTTGCATTCATTTTGCACTCATTTTTGATAATTCATAATTACTGTTTGTTTTTTACATTTTAAACATTTATGATGCATTTCATGCATTAATGAAATAATAATAAAATTTACGGGTTCAGTGTCAGTATCCAAGAACCAGTTGAAGAAAAAGAGATAGAACAAAGACTGGATCAATTAGAGGATAGAGTTAAGAGAGAGCTCAAGAAGATGGAAAAATAAACATTTTCAATACAAGAGATTTTTACTCAGTCCTTGACTTGGTCATTCCTCCGGATTTCAAGGCTCCTAGGTTTATGCAGTATGATGGCACTAGCTGTCAGAAGGTGCACCTGACCATGTTTTGCAGAAAGATGGAGGGCTGCATAAAGAACAAAAAGTTGCTAATCCACTACTTCTATGACAGTTTGGTAGGACCCGCTGTAGTTTGGTACAACCGATTGAGCAAAGATCAGATTCGGTCCTGGGGTGACTTAGCCAACGCCTTTTTAAGTCAATACAAATATGCCTTAGACTTAACTCCAAGTCGGCAGTTCCTTCAGAGCATGAAAATGAGACCAGGCGAGAACTTCAGAGATTATGCTTTGAGATGGCGAAGTCTGGCGGCCCAAGTACATCCTCCTATTATCGAAGAAGAAATAACTCCATTGTTTCACGCGACGCTTCCCATTCCCTTCTTCGATATAATGTTAGAGAAATCGATAAGCAAATTTGAGAACTTCATGGTAGTGTGAGAGTGAATAGAGCATGCCATCGAAGAAGAAAAATTGGGGTCTAAGTCTAAGGACCAAACTGATGAGAAAATAGAAGGAGGCAAAGAGATAAAATGAGTGTTGTCTACGTAGCACTCAAAATCGCAATAGAAGAAGACCTACTAAGTATTATGAGCCACCAAAGAAAGTTCCCCAAACAAGTACAGGCTTGAAAGTGTTTAGGGTACCTATTTTGGATATATTTCCTCGTCTAGTTGAGGGTCGCCACATTATCCCCAGACCAATGAAGATTATACCTGACCATTATGCTCACAATTTTAACCCAAAGAGCACATGTGATTTCCATATGGGTGCACCGGGGCATTCTACCAGGAAGTATCGACCGTTGTTAGAAGGAATCAAGAAGCTAGTCAATGAGGGAGTCGTGACAGAAGATTTAATCCAGCAGTGGAAGACAAAAGAATTAGGGCAAGTCTGCATCAATCCGAGTAGGTTGGAATGAAATAGTCCCTGTGTTTGAATATCTCATCTTTTTTTTTTGTAAAAGTGCTAGTTTGATTCACCATATTTTGTTCTTTTCTTTTTGAACTATATATAGAAAAAGTCTACGGCTTATGCCCAAAAGCAGTGTGAATATTTTAAAGATATGTGTCTAATTATTTTTGAAAATTGTATTTAAAAATTTTTTTTGCTTTGGCATTCTTTGAGTCTTTACATTTTTTATGGGGGTAATTTTTGTTCTCCCACGCGATATACATATTCATAAAAAAAGAAGCATACATAGAGACATACCTTTTATTAAGTCATTGAATTTCAAATAAAAGCATAATTTTCATATTAAATTCATAGGTCAACCCTAAACTGTTTATATTTTGGAAAATTGAATATCGTAGGGATATTGCGAATATAAGTATTCACTAGTCCGTTTAGGCCGAGAGAGGAACAAAATGAGTGTTTAGATAATGGGCAGATCCCATTTTAAGAAAATTCCCCTCTCAGACACTTGTCGTTTAAGATCCTTGAATCGAGTGTTGATCCTAAACTTCTATCCCCTAAAGATTTTCTTTTGATGTCTATGAATGAAAAGACGAATGGTACTCTTCCACCTACCAAGCGAAAAGAAATGAAACAAGGAACATTAGATATGATGACCATAGAATCGCCAGGAATGAGTGATTGAAGACAATATTAGGATCAACAAGCAAACCAAGCAAAGAAAAATGCCAGGCAGAAAGCTGAAGCAATAAAGAGTGAGCGCTTTAAGTTGAACAGTGCAATAAAAGAAGACACATGAAGAAGTCACTAGCCAATAAACAACAATTTAAGAGAACTATGGAGAATTGACTGCTTTCTAGCAAAAATAAACATCAAGGGTTAATACAGACACAATAAAAAAGAAGAAATTCGAGACTGAAAGCAAAAAAAAATACTCAGAGGTAAAAAAAGAATGAGAGAAGAGAAAGAAAAAAAGAGAATAAAAAAGAGAAAATAAGAGAAAAAAGAAAAAAAGAATAGAAGGAAATAAAAGAAGAAAGAAAAAGAGAATAAAAGAATAAAAGGAAAGAAAGAAAATAATACATTACACGAGTACAGCAATGCAAAGACAAAGCTTAGATGGAAGAAATAAGTAAGAGACTTCAAAAAAAATCTCAATTTTGAAGAAATTTAGAAGACCAATCACCTTTGAACAGAAAGAAAGCATTAATTCCGACCAGAATGCAAGTGGGCCAGAAGGTATAGGAAGAAGGAAATGACCTCTAGGGTGAAAACCCAAAAATGGGCAGTCTAGAGTGATCTAAAAAATAAAGAGAAAATAGTGATCTGCCTGAGTATGTTGGCATCAAAGTTCGACCAGAATACATCGATCCAAAGATACAGAAGATGGAAATGACCTCTAGGGTGAAAACCTGAAAAATGGGCAGCCTAGAGCGATCCCGAAAATAAAGAGAAAAGAGTATCATATCTGAGCGAGCTAAGTACATGACGAAGGTTTTGGCTAAAAGAAAAATCCTAAAGAATTCATACAAATATCAGTATTGAAGAGTTATAAAAGATTGATTACTTGGCCGACCAGAAATAGAAAAAAGAAATGAACTCTAGGTTGAAAACCCAAAAACGGGCAGTTCAGAGCGATCCAATGAAAGAAAAAGAAGAAAATACTTCATACGAGCATATGCTGATCAAACGAGTGCAAAAGCATGACACGTGGTCTAGATAGTCTTCAGATTACGTCCCGCCTATGAGGGTTAACCTTTCTTCAGGGAACGTCAAACCTCGAAGTGCTTGATTGACACCCAAATGAGGAAAGGACGGGGGCATAATGAGTGGTGAGATCAAGAGTCGCCTTAAATGGGCTAGAAAATAGGTATGGGAAGTGTTCCTTTTGAAAGCCTAAATGGACTAGGGGAGACCATACATATGCTTACATCACCGACATAGACCAGATTTTCTAAACATACAATTCTGCTAGTATGACTAAAAATTAGTTTTCAAAAATGTAAACCCTAAAAAATCAATCAATTCTTCTACATATTTACCACTTGTTCCAAGCATTAGTTTTCGAAAATGTTTGAGCATGTTTTCTCCAAATTTTAATTCTTTGAGTGCTTCCTCCAAGCATTGGGCATTTTTTTTTCAAATTTCAATTCTTTACAAAATTGTCATTTACTTCCAAACATCAATTGTAAAAAATATTTGGCATTTAGAATCTCAAATCATCCAAACATTAATTTTTCAAAATGTTTGATATTTTTCCGAATTATATTTTTTTTCCAAACATCAATTTTCGAAAATGTTTGACATTCTTTTCTAAACTTTGATTTTTAAGATATCTATAATGTTTCTCAAGCATTAATTTTCAAAGATGCTTGACATTTTATCCAAGTTTATTTTTGGAAACAACGGTCTTTTCGTTAAAAAATTTTAAATGAGAATTAAAGTATAGGGACCAAGAGTTGGTTACCGCTCAGACGCTATAAGAAAATTAGATTTCATAAGTGAGTTCAAGGCGTGGGGGCATTTCACACGCCCTAATGTTAAGACAGATCAAGACTCTGAATGTTGGGTCAATAACTTAGAAGTAGTTTAGCCCATAGATTAGATGAGGCAATGTGGAGGCGCGAAAACGGTAAAAGCCCCTACCTGAGGATAGAGTGGGAACTAGAAGAAAGACTTGCAAAGTGGGTAGAGACCCCAAAGAAGAAAAAGAGAGTTACTCGTGCACGAGAGATAAGAGCGTGGGTATTTGATTGATGAAGTAAAGATTGATAAAATAAAGATTAATGAGCATACTGCAGGGAGATAAAATAAAGAAATCCGAAGAATGATCTTTTAGGGAATGGGATTTCAAATAGAATGAAATAGAAAAGAGAAGAAGAAAGAGAAAAAAAGAAATAAAAGAAGAAAAAATGAGAAAAGAAGAGAAGAAAAAGAAAAAGAAAAGAGAAAAAAAAAGAAAAGAAGAAAAGAAAAAGAGTTTTACACTGCATCATGTAGATAGGGTCATTAAAGGCATTTTGCTTGTGTTTAAACAGATATTTGAAGATTTCAAAAGATTTTTAATCTGCAACTTCATGTTGAAGAAGCAGATTTTATTGAAGGTTTATATCGGTAGCCATTTTCGGCGTGAATCTAGATTTTAATGAAGATTGGGCGTGAATCCATATTTTAAGTCCTTTGGGCCATCAGTAAGTCCTTCGGGTATAGTGATAAGACCTTCGGGCCACTGGTAAGTCCTTCGGGCATGGTGATAAGACCTTCGGGCTATCAGTAAGTCCTTCGGGCATGATGCTAACCTTATTGTGATGTCAAGACTGGTAAGAACTGGGGCATCATTTTAAGGGATATTGGTAGCCATTTTGGCGTGAATCCAAACTTTAATGAAGATTGGTAGCTATTTTTGACGTGAATCTAGATTTTAAGTCCTTCGGGCCATTAGTAAGTCCTTCGGGCATGGCGATAAGACTTTCGGGCCACTGGTAAGTCTTTTGGGCGTGGCGATAAGACCTTCGGGCCATCAGTAAGACCCTCGGGTATGATGTCAAGCTTTCCTTTTGAATGTCAAGACGAGTATAAATCAGGGCATTGAAGAAATTAAAGCTTGAAGAGTTGGCCGAGGAAGAGCAGAAAGTTCCAAAAGAACCCATGATTGCGAGGCCAAGAACATGAAAGTAGGACAAAATGAGTGCTTTTTGGTCTTTGCTTTGTTCTTGTTGCACAAGAACAAGCAAAGAGGGACAGCTGTAATCACTCATTTTTGTCAGGGTTGTAAATATTATAGTAATATTTATTAGTTAACTATTATATATGTTGGTATGTATGTATATGCATGTGATATGGGTATGTGTTTTATATAGGTGTAAGTGTGGTATGTGTGTATTATATAAGTATGTATGATGGGTACAAGTATTATTTTGAATGCATGCATATTGGAATGTATGTATGTATGTATGTATGTATGTATGTAAGTATAGATATTACGAGTATTATTTACGTCAAGTATTATATGTTTATTAATTCCATATGTGTTGTTTTCTTGTATATATTTATTAATGTATGCATACTTGTGTGGTTATTATTTATGTGTATATGTGTATGTATAATATATATGTGATATGGTTATGGTATGTATATATAAGTATATCGTATGTTTGTATGTTAATTTGTATGTATGCGAGTATGTATATATATGTGTATATTAATATATGTGTTTTAATAATTATTATTAGTATTAGTATTAATTGTAATATATATAAACAAATCATATTTAAAACCCAAATGTTAGTGTCCAAGTCCAATACAAATCGTAACCCAATATAATTACATCGGCCCAAACTCAATAACCCAACAACTAAAAAAAACCCTAATTCACATCTGATATAAAAAACCCTAATATGATATTTTATCTTGCAGCCGCCCTCATCTTGGTCGTTGGATCAAATCTCAATCCAACAGTCCAGATCAATCCGAGATGACCTTCCTTCTACTGCGCGTGAAGCCACTCGTCTTCCAACTGTCTTCCACATGCGCGTGTGCTTCTCGCACCGACCATCTAGATCCCAAGGCGCCACATGTCGTCGATCCATGCCGTCCAAGCTTCAAATAATCTTAGCCTTTGGATCAGATCTGATCTAACGGCCAAGAATGGTTCTGGCCAGGATAGCTCTTTCAGCTTCACCAACCGAGCCATGAGTCACGATCCAAGGTTGCCGCCGTACACCACCCCTAACCGGTTCTCCAACAACCGCGCATGGCCAAGAAACACAAAAAGGACGATAAAGTTAGTCAAGTAATCAGATCTACAATAGAGGCATTTAATTTTTGCTTGTAAACGAAATGAGATCAGAGATGAAAACTAGCATATATATATATATATATGAGATCTCAGCCATTTTTTGTACACAACTCAAATTCAAATCAAATAAAAAAAAGCCAAAAAGAACTTCAGTGGTAATCTGTTCTATTCTTCTTTTTCTTACATGTATATTCAAAGAAAAAAATAATAAGAGTCGAGTCTTACCCTCGCCGTCGGTAGATTTTCCCTTGCCGGCAGTGGCGGCCGGTGCGGAGGTTCAGGGCCGGCTTCTCGGTTTTTCTTGACTGCCGAATTAGAGAGAGAGAGGTTTTTTTTAGAGTTAAAATTTTTAAATGGGTAAAGGTCCAAGTCTCAACCGGTAAGCTTTATTTATACGCCATTTTATTTTAAAAATGGGATAATAGCAATATTAGTCCCTCCGTCCTTTCAGATTTTTCATTTTGGGCTTGCCGCATGGGTAATTTACACTTATAGTCCTTTGTGATCTTTAAAATTCTCCAATCCAGTCCCCAATTTACATTAAAACAGATTTTTAAGGTAAAATCACCCTGCCAGTCCTTCCGCCCTTTCATTATTTTCAAAACTTCTCTGCTGCATGGGTTATTTCCACTACTAGTCCCCCGAAGTTCTGAACCGTTTTTAATTTCATCCCCGAATTTATTTTAATTGTTTTCAAAGGGCAAATTACAGTTCAGTCCTTATTTCTTTTATTTCTTTTCGATTGGGTCCCTTTTTATCATTTTTAAAACTGTTTTTATATGGGATAATTACCTTTTGGTCCTTGTTCTTTCAACTTTATTTATTTTCAGCCCTTAATTTATGCTTTGGTTTAATTATTTATATTTAGTTTTTATTATGTTTTTTACGTTTGAATTTCATTATTTGTTCGATACGTACTATTCGTTTTATGATTTGGACAACTATTTATGTTAATGTTGTTTGATATTCGAATTGTGTTGCTATTATTGCTTTTATTGGGTTATTTTATTTCCTTTATACATATTATATTTTTGTATATTAATGCATATTAAACGTTATAATTATATGTTGTATGGATAGTTTATTTCAATTATGTATTTACTTTTCCATATATGCACTTTCTTATATTTGTTTACTTTTTATTATTCAATTTATTTTAATTTATCATGCTCATATTTTATCGTATAGTTTAGGCTTTTTATCCGGTATTCTAGTGGGAGTGTCATCCCGGTTTTCGGGTGTCATCTCCTTTGGTACCGTGGATCGAGGCAAAATTAAAAATATTCTAAACTTGTTATTTTGGGATTAATTATTAAATTAAATTGACTTTTCATTTTCCTTTATAAATACGATACGAATCTATTTCGTACTAATTTTGGGCGTATCGGGGGTACTAACCCTTCTCCGTGCGTAATCAACTCCCGGACCTAATTCGAATATCTGGTTTTGTTTTTGGTGTCCGGTCTACCTAATCTAAGTGACCGGTGGAGACTCCAATTTTTTAAAAATACAAGTTTTTCTAAAAATTTCCCTTTTTTAAAATATTTTTCAGTAAAAGCGGGAACTCCCCCCAAACACGATTTTTATTAATTTTTCGTAGCGGCTTTCGACCCAATAAAAAAAATAGTCGCTACAACGTCTTAAAAAATTAGAAAAATAATATTTATGAGTTTATAGTCAATTTCATGTACCATAGACCAAAATTGAAAAAGATAAAATAACGAGAAAAAAATGAATTTTACAATTTTTATCTAAAAAGAAGAATCACGCACAATACATAAATAAAGACATATACTAACACAAACCCGTAATGATCCAAAAATAATAAAATCCTCAAATCAATTTACAGTCTCTATGCAAAATCTTAATAAAATTCCTTTCAATTGTTTTGAACAATTGTATCTAAATTTTATTAATCACCGTAAAAGATAATATAATATAATATAATGCATCAAAAAGAGAAAAAAAAAGAAGACAAATCCACTAAAAGTCTTTTACAATGGTACAAAGAAAAGCAGACATTTTCATCGAGATTAGCATACCAAAATCCAGAAATTTTCTTGAATCTTATTGTCTCTATTCAAACAGGGCGTTTTATGGGGTAAAAAAGGAGTGATGAGCGAACCAAGCTACCAGGCAGATTGCTCCGCTAACTAGGTCTGATTACATCGGCAACCAATCATCAACCGAGTGAGGATCTATTTTTCTAAGACCACCGACAGAGCCATAATCAGAGATTACCGCCGTTAAGATCTCTGTACGAGCACTAACCACCGCTAAAATATGTTGAAATCATGTCACAAGGATAGATAAAACGAATCATAAAAAAACAAAGAAAACGTGTTACAATGACAAAGGAAACGCGTGCCACAAAGGCAGATATTTTTATTAAAATATATAAAAAAGAAAAAATTAAAAATTAATAAACTCAGTGATCGATAATCAATACTAAGATTAATTGTCGATCACCAATAAAAAAAAGCAAAATTACAAGTGACAAAGATTTGAAAGACAGCGGTGAGGTTAAAAAATATTCTGCAAAACAATTCCTTTCAAATTTTCAATAATGGACAAAGTTAAAGTTTGTATAATTCCACCTTATTATAAATATGCTTGTAAAAATAATATGTTAGAATTATGTTATAAATATATTCGTAAAAATTATGTTACATAGATAATCAGGACAAAGTTCATGTAATTCTTTGTTTTTTTATTAATCCATGCTTTAGACTATCAAATTATATATTGATAGACCCTCACAATTATCAAAATTGATTTGTGATAATATTAATTTATCAATAAATTATCATTGTTATATTTATTTTTATGTTCACATTAATAATGTTTATCTTTATCATTAATAATAGTTTTTATATGTATTTATCATTTGTCTTGAGGTATTTAAGAGAAATGTCTCTATTAGTCTATTTTTGTTCTATATACGCTCTTATAATTTTGAGTATTTTTTATTATTAAATAAAGAGTTAATATTGGATATATGGACAATATAGATTTTTTCACAAGCATGCCTAATTTAATTCTAAAAACTAAAATTTAAATCTCAAACCCTAAAATCAAAACCATGACCCCTAAAACATAAACCATATATTCTAACAACAAATATTAAATTTTAAATCCTACTACATAAATCCATAAATCTCAAATTAAACCCTAAATCTTTTAAATTAGACTGTTTGTGAAAAATAAGTTTTCCACTACCGTTGCATAAAATATTTTCCCTTAAATAAAACTACATATTATTATTAGTTTTTTTAAAAAAGAAAATTTACATTATTTTAAAACAAAATAAGAATTTTTTAGGGTTTTATTTTGATACACATACTATGTAAAATTTATTTTACACAAGCATGCATATTTATACTATAAACTCAAATCCTAAATTATTAAACCTAAACCCTAAAAAATAAACCACAAACTTTAAACCCTAATTCTAAATACTAACCTTAATCTATAAACACTACAAATTAAAACCATAAACTTTAAACCCTAAACTAAATCTTTAAACCCTAAAATTAAAAGACTTGTATAAAATTACACAGTCTGTGTATTGAAATTTTTTTCATATTTTTATATATAAATTGTGTAAACTAAAATTTAAGACCCTTGTAATTAAAATTTTACACTCTAAAATCTAAAATTTTATGTTCTAGATTTTAAACTTAAACACTAAATTCTAAATTCACAAAACTAAACTTTAAATCATAAAAAAACTATGAATACAAAATTGGATAAAATTATATAGACTAAAATTTACAAATAAAGATAATTTTACAGAAAAAAAAAAGTTTTCCCTCTTTTCAATGACGTCTTAGAAGAATTCCTCTTTTTCACCAATATCTCCCTCTAATTTGTGGGCTGGGTTCCTCTGTTCTCTTCCAAGTTTTTCAGCGGAACTCCCCCATTGCCCTTCTTCGGATTGCATCATTCCTTTTCTTTTTGCTTTCATTTTCCCTTACTTGCCTTTACTTTCCCACTACCCAAACATGGACCTTTCCACAAAACTCCACCGCTTAGACCTTCACTCGTCATTCTTTCCTTCTCTACGACCCTCTTTTACAAGGAGTTCCTCCTCCCTTGTCTCACCCAAATGCCTTAAATTTAGACCCTCTAAGATAACTTCCCAAGTTTCCACTCTCAGTGTTGAGACCTCCGTCAAAGGCCCTCAAAACGACATTGAATCATTGTTTTCATCCGACACAGTCGAAGAAATTGATCGAAAGCGTGGCAACAAGCAATCCAACACCGGTGCTTCGGGTATTTCCTCTGGTGTTGTAGCGACCTTTTTTTTATGAAGTTTATGGTTGAAATATTTTGCGACATCAAAGGAGATGACACCCGAAAATTGAGATGACACTCTCAATAGATTACCGTTAAATTTTTAAAACGAATGGTGGAGTCACCACCGGCCACTTTTGGTAGACCAGACACCGAAAAGATAATTAGAAATGGGTTCGGGAGTTGTTTCGAGAGGGGAAGGGTTAGCACCCACTACGCCAAAAATTGGTACCTAAGAGTTCACATTATATTTATTTAAGGAAAACAAAAATTCGATTTAATTTAATGATTAATTTCCCAAAATGAATAATAGTTTAAATCTGTTTTGATTTTCATGACATTCAAAGGAGATGCTACCCGGAGGCTGAGATGACACCCCTAGCAGAAATATCGGAATAAAGAAGCAGAATATTATATGTAATAATTATAAATAAATAATGAATAAAAGGTAAAAAAAAGATAGAAATAATTAAATATGTGTGATAATTCTAAAACTGACCTTGGTATCCAAGACATTCAGAAGAGATGTCACCCGGAGACCGGGATGGCACTCACAGTAGAAATATCATAACAGTAAAGCTAAAAATATATACGATGTTTTTCATATATAAAAATAAGGGTATGGTGATGAAACATAAATATTATGTAAAATCGTTATATATGCACATAAGCATTATAGATGTTACAAGTGTATATTATATATAAAAAAATACTATGTACATTAAAATATACATATAACATTATAATATAAATATTATGTACAAGTTATAAACATACTTATACGTAAATATATACATATACATTATACGTAATATATATATAATACATACTATACATTATATATATGCAATATACATATTATATGTACTTAATACAATGAACAATAGATAAGGTAAAAATAAGAAGGAATCGAATATAATGAAAATAAATACAAGACTGGAAAAAGAAAAAAAAAACAGTGCCAAAAACCAAAGTAAAATAATTTACAAGACTAAAATTAAATAATTGACACAGCACAGGGACTAAACAAATAATTATACTGTCAATTAGGACCAAATTAAAAGCTTCCAAGAGTTTGGGGAACCCAAAGTGCGAATATCCCACTAAATATTAATTAAATCTGATTTAAGGATGAATCTGCAAAGTATTTCAGAGTTTTAGGGGGTGAGGAAGAAGTTTTACCGTGGGGCAGACCTATTTTAAAATAAGTTTAGGGAGGAGGGACTAACTACGTGATTATCCCATTTTTCTTAAGTTAAAACCTAAGAAAAACCTAGAAACAGATTTACTTTCCCATTGTTTTGTTTGCTCGCAGCCGTCCCTCCCCTTTTCTCAGTTCTTATTTTTTATGAACCCTAAAACACAATCAAACCCTCCCCTTTCACTTAGATCTAGTGGTCTTTCGAATCAATGGAAAAAATAAGAGAGTGATCGGCTTGGAACCATTCATTGGTGGTCCATCCTCAACGCCGTGGACGGCGGCGGAGGTCTAAATTCGAACCAAGGTAAACTCTCAAAAGACTCTTTTTAGCCGCTTTTTTATTGTTGTATTCGAATAAAAAATATACCTCTTTTTTTCGCACTCGAAGCTTTGGATCTGAAATTTTTGTTTTTATTTTTTATTTCTTGCTCGAAAAAGAGGGGGCCTTTACAGATTCATGTATGGGCTTTTATACCCATTTTTAGTACATAAAAAAAAAAGATAAAAAGCCTTCATTTATTTGATTTGGCTCGGATATGATGATATAAGGATAAAAAAATCTCATTTTGTCTTTGTCTTTTTGCAGATCTGAGACACTTGTGGGCGGTGGAGCAGAGTGTCAGGTGGCGGCTAGGCCGGTGGTGGCTAGGGTGGTGAAATGGGCCAATAGTGTCGCGCGTGGCGGCCACGCGCGGGGAAGGTAGAGGGTTAGGGCGGCGGCTGCAGACCAAGTTGGGGGATTAGGTTTATTATTTTAGGGTTATTTTGATGAAAATGGGTTTGGGTCAGAGTGTGGGTATTTGAGTAAGGGTTGATAAAAGTTGGGGTTTGTAATTGGATATGGGGGATAATGAGTTTGTAGATGGGTCTGATATTTAATAATGGGTATGGTTAATAACAAAATATTGGGCCCGTACGAAAATGGGCTGCAACAACTGCCTCTCTTTGCCTATTATTGTGTAACAGGGATAGAGCAAAGACAAAACAGTGAACATTTTGGTCCGGGTAGGCTGAGGGTTCTTCTCTGACCACTGCCCGCTATCTTGAATTCTTCAAACTGGAATGTTTTGCTGAGAAGACAAAATATTGGAGTTGGGATGCTTTCTAGTGGCATGAGTCTTCGCTTCTTCGTAGGAGACTGAAGACTGACAAAATTTAAAGATCATACCCCGATTTCTGATCGTCATAGGTATGATACTTTATTGCCGGAAGATTTTCACTATTTCCCAAAATGCCGAGGACTAGAAAATTACAAGATCTGCCCCGATTTCTAATCGTCATAGACATGAAAGGGTATCTCGTTACAAGACTATCGAAAGATCTTCGCTGCTTCCATGAAAGCCAAAGACTGGAAAACTTTGAAGGATGCCCCGGGTTCTGACCGTCTTGACATCAAAATGTAACTTGCTTTGAGACTAGAAAGTTCTTCTTGTATAGAATCTTTATCAATACTAGAGGTAAGGCTAAAACTTTCACCAAAGCCAAAGATGTAGGGCTGAGAGTCATTCACTCTCATCAAAGCCAGAGGTAGGGCTGAAAGTTCTTCCTGTATAAAACTTCCATCAACGCCAGAGGTAGGGCTGAGAATTCCTCGTATATAAAATCCTCATCAAAGCCGGGGATGTAGGGCTGAGAGTCCTTCACTCTCATTAAAGCCAAAAGTAAGGCTGAAAGTTCTTCCTGTATAAAACTTCCATCAACGCCAGAGGTAGGGCTGAGAATTCCTCCTATATAAAATCATCATCAAAGCCGGGAATGTAGGGCTGAGAGCCATTCACTCTCATCAAAGCCAGAAGTAGGGCTGAAAGTTCTTCCTGTATAAAACTTCCATCAACGCCAAAGGTAGGGCTAAGAACTCCTCCTATATAAAATCCTCATCAAAGCCGAGGATGTAGGGCTGAGAGTCCTTCACTCTCATCAAAGCCAAAAGTAGGCCTGAAAGTTCTTCCTGTATAAAACTTCCATCAACGCCAGAGGTAGGGCTGAGAATTTATCCTATATAAAATCCTCATCAAAGCCAGTGATGTAGGGCTGAGAGCTCTTCACTCTCATCAAAGCCAGAAGTAGGGCTGAAAGTTCTTCCAGTATAAAACTTCCTTCAACGCCAGAGGTAGGGCTGAGAATTCCTCCTATATAAAATCCTCATCAAAGCAGGGATGTAGGGCTGAGAGTCCTTCCACTCTCATCAAAGCCAGAAGTAGGGTTGAAAGTTCCTCCTGCATAAAACTTCCATCAACGCCAGGGTAGGGCTGAGAATTCCTCCTATATAAAATCCTCATCAAAGCCGGAGATGTAGGGCTGGGAGTCTTTCACTCTCATCAAAGCCAGAGGTAGGGCTGAAAGTTCTTCCTGTATAAAACTTCCATCAACGCTAGAGGTAGGGCTAAGAATTCCTCTTATATAAAATCCTCATCAAAACCGGGGATGTAGTCTTCAAGCTGGAGTTCAACTTGTATTTTATCTTGATGTTCCAAAGAAAGTTAACACCTCAATCTGTTCTCGGGTAGTGCCAGTACCAGTGATAGATAAAGATCTTTGAGATGATGCCCTGATTCTGATCGTCTTGAGCATAAAACAGTACATTCTAAAGCAAAATAGACTGGTCTGGGGTAAGGGTTCTTGCTCTGACCACCACTTCTTTCTTGGGTTTCATTTGATCTTCTTTGTTGTTCTTGTAAGCACAAATTAGAGAAAGATTGACTTAGCTGCAACATTGAAGCAAAGGCAAAGTCTATTGAATGTATGAACATTTGGTTCTTCAGTCTGATTCCTTTTGCATTTTTCCCAAATGCACAGGATCAACGGGTTTGAGTTACCTTTATCAAGAGCCATTTTCTCCCAAGCTAGTTGTATCATTCCACAGGTATAATTAGTTTGTACCAATCATGACATTGGATTTTCTCAAATGATATATTTTCTTTCGACCATTCATAAAAATGGATTTTCGATGGACATTTGAATTTTCTATTGTCTTAAACTTTACTGTGTTTAAGCACGTTGCGCCAATATTTCTATTGGACTTGTCAAAATGGCTCTGATCTAGCCGCCATACTAACGAAGAGACAGGATCGAATGTCTTGATATTTGATCCAGCTACAACACTAACGAAGAGTGATCAATGAAAGTTTTAAACATTTGATTCTGCCATTAGATTTCTTTTACTTTTTCCCAAATGCACATGGATCAACGGTTTTGAGTTGCCTTTACTAGTAGACGTTTGCTCCGGGCTAGTTGTACCATTCCCATGTGTACAATCAGTTTATACCAATCATGACATTGGATTTTCTCAAAAGGATTTATTTTCCTTCGACCATTTGCAAAAATGGATTTTTGATGGACATTTGAATTATCCATTATCTTAAACTTTACCGTGTTTAAGCACGTTGCGCCAATATTTCTACTGGACTTGTCAAAATGGCTCTAATCCAACCATCATTCTTGTAAAGAGAAAGGATCAGCATGTGAAGATTCTTATGTCTGATCCAACTTTAATTTTGACGAAGAGACAGAATTCAACCCATCAATAATGGAGGCAAAATTGAAAAAAATCGGCTTTGCCATTTTGGTCGAAGTCATGACCTAAACACGAAAAAGAACAGAAAACATCAATTAGTAATGGTTCAAAATTTTGTCGTTGTTATCTGGATGTTTTGAGATTTTCTGCGTAATTGGCCTTCTATTGGGGCTAGAAGTTGATTATTTTATTGCTGCCCCAGTGATTGGGGTTCTTTGATATTCTTCTTGGACCTGTTATATGTTCCAAGAAATGCCATAGGTGCATATGACTTGAGGCCTAAATGCTTGTGTATAGCCTTAATGTATAAAAACTAGCATGGATGTATGACACATGCACTTGATGTGTGAACGGTTTTTCCTTTTGCCCCTCAAAGGGATGGCCCTGACTTTATGTTGGTATGATCGAGTTCTTGGTCTTGCTTTGGTTCAGTTACTCAGTTTTCATTTTCTTTGCTTCCAAGCGAGTATCACATCGATGTGGAATAATAGTAATTTGAGTTTAGATTTTCCCATGATATTTACACAATAATGCATGCAAATTATAATGTACAACTAAATATTTAAATGTCATGCCAAAATGAATAGAAATGAAGTGTTGATTCGCAAGTAATCCTTAGAAAGGCTTCCGCTAGGAGAATATGTCTGTTAAGAAGCTGAAATGGACTACAGATAATAGGTAGCTTCTTATCTGGATATCTTGATTTTGTAAAGTACGATTTGCACTCTATACCTTACCATTGTCCTCGGTTATAGTCGGGTTTCGAATAGCGTGCCCAAGCTGTATCGTCTCTTGTTTGCTTCTTATCTAGCAGTCGAGTCATATTTTACGTTGGTCTTTATTCACCCTATCCTGATACTATTTGCATTATCGCCCTTGTATCACAGACTTCTTTCCTATCTAGGTACACCCCATAAATTGGGTTATTCTCAAATCAACACCTACAGTATGATATGATATGCAATGCGAATGTGAAAAAAAGGAAAAGAACAACATAGAAAACATGTCAGTGTAATAGAATAGTCAGATAAATGAAATGAATGAAATGCTAAATAATAAAAAAGGTAAGCAGTTAAAATGTACAGAAAATGTAAATAACGAGTAAAAAAAAACAAAGCAAAACTTGAAAAAGGTTATTCCTAAATGGGCAGAGTACCGGCGTGATCAAAGAGTAGGATACCACAGCTCATTATATGCGATTTGGTTCTAAAGTAAGGGTATCCGAACTGTCGCTGGGACATCGATTCGGGGGAATACAACTCTTATACTATACATAGGTGAAAACCCCACAGAATATACGGACCGGATTCTATGAGTACATTACAACACTATACGGAGGTGAAAACCTCACAGAGCGAAGTAATCTCTCCCACTTAAGGGTTCTATCACTAATGTATGATGACAGTTCATATCAAACAACAAAAAAAATCAAAAATCAAAAATCAAAAATTAAATTAAATTGAATTTAAATTTTCCTTAATAATTACAATGGGAACCTTGACTAAGGCCTAACTCCTCTTTTTGTTTTTGAAAACAAAATAAAATCCCCAGCGGAGTTGCCATGCTATAGCGACCTTTTTTTTCTTTATGAAGATTATGGTTGAAATGTTTTGCGACATCAAAGGAGATGACACCCGGAAACCGGGATGACACTCCCAATAGATTACCGTTAAATTTTTAAAACGAAGGGTGGAGTCGCCACCGACCACTTTTGGTAGACCGGACACCGAAAAGATAACCAGAGATGGGTTCGGGAGTTAGTTACGAGTGGGTAAGGGTTAGCACCCCCACTACGCCCAAAATTGGTACCTAAGAGCTCGCATTATATTTATTTAAGGAAAACAAAAATTCGATTTAATTTAATGATTAATTTCCCAAAATGAATAATAGTTTAAATCTACTTTGATTTTCATGACATTTAAAAGAGATGCTACCCGGAGGTCGATAACACCCTAGCGAAAATATCGGAATAAAGAAGCGAGAATATTATATATAATAATTATAAATAAATAATGAATAAAAGGTAAAAAAATATAGAAATAATTAAATATGTGTGATAATTCTAAACTCGGCCTTGTTATCCAAGACATTTAGAGAGATGTCACCCGAAGGCCGAGATGACATTCTCAAGAGAAATATCATAACAATAAAGCTAAAAATATATACGATGTTTTTCATATAAAAAATAAGGGTATGGTGATAAAACATAAATATTATGTAAAATCGTTATATATGCACATAAGCATTATAGATGTTACAAGTGTATATTATATATAAAAAAATACTATGTACATTAAAATATACATATAACATTATAATATAAATATTATGTACAAGTTATAAACATACTTATACGTAAATATATACATATACATTATAATGTAATATATATATATATACATACTATACATTATATATATATGCAATATACATATTATATGTACTTAATACAATGAACAATAGATAAGGTAAAAATAAAAGGAATCGAATATAATGAAAATAAATACAAGACTGGAAAAAAAAAAAACAGTGCCAAAAACCAAAGTAAAATAATTTACAAGACTAAAATTAAATAATTGACACAGCACAGGGACTAAACAAATAATTATACTGTCAATTTAGGACCAAATTAAAAGATTCCAAGAGTTTGGGGAACCCAAAGTGCGAATATCCCACTAAATATTAATTAAATCTGATTTAAGAATGAATCTGCAAAGTATTTCAGAGTTTTAGGGGGTGAGGAAGAAGTTTTACCGTGGGGCAGACCTATTTTAAAATAAGTTTAGGGAGGAGGGACTAACTACGTGATTATCCCATTTTTCTTAAGTTAAAACCTAAGAAAAACCTAGAAACAGATTTACTTTCCCATTGTTTTGTTTGCTCGCAGCCGTCCCTCCCCTTTTCTCAGTTCTTATTTTTTATGAACCCTAAAACACAATCAAACCCTCCCCTTTCACTTAGATCTAGTGGTCTTTCGAATCAATGGAAAAAATAAGAGAGTGATCGGCTTGGAACCATTCATTGGTGGTCCATCCTCAACGCCGTGGACGGCGGCGGAGGTCTAAATTCGAACCAAGGTAAACTCTCAAAAGACTCTTTTTGCCGCCTTTTTTATTGTTGTATTCGAAAAAAATATACCTCTTTTTTTCGCACTCGAAGCTTTGGATCTGAAATTTTGTTTTTTATTTTTTATTTCTTGCTCGAAAAAGAGGGGCCTTTACAGATTCATGTATGGGCTTTTATACCCATTTTTAGTACATAAAAAAATAAATAAAAGCCTTCATTTATTTGATTTGGCTCGGATATGATGATATAAGGATAAAAAAATCTCATTTTGTCTTTGTCTTTTTGCAGATCTGAGACACTTGTGGGCGGTGGAGCAGAGTGTCAGGTGGCGGCTAGGCCGGTGGTGGCTAGGGTGGTGAAATGGGCCAATAGTGTCGCGCGTGGCGGCCACGACGACACTGACACGGCGCGTTTACGTAGATTTAGGGCGGCGGCTGCAGACCAAGTTGGGGGATTAGGTTTATTATTTTAGGGTTATTTTGATGAAAATGGGTTTGGGTCAGAGTGTGGGTATTTGAGTAAGGGTTGATAAAAGTTGGGGTTTGTAATTGGATATGGGGGATAATGAGTTTGTAGATGGGTCTGATATTTAATAATGGGTATGGTTAATAACAAAATATTGGGCCCGTACGAAAATGGGCTGCAACAACTGCCTCTCTTTGCCTATTATTGTGTAACAGGGATAGAGCAAAGACAAAACAGTGAACATTTTGGTCCGGGTAGGCTGAGGGTTCTTCTCTGACCACTGCCCGCTATCTTGAATTCTTCAAACTGGAATGTTTTGCTGAGAAGACAAAATATTGGAGTTGGGATGCTTTCTAGTGGCATGAGTCTTCGCTTCTTCGTAGGAGACTGAAGACTGACAAAATTTAAAGATCATACCCCGATTTCTGATCGTCATAGGTATGATACTTTATTGCCGGAAGATTTTCACTATTTCCCAAAATGCCGAGGACTAGAAAATTACAAGATCTGCCCCGATTTCTAATCGTCATAGACATGAAAGGGTATCTCGTTACAAGACTATCGAAAGATCTTATTTGCTTCCATGAAAGCCAAAGACTGAAAACTTTGAAGGATGCCCTGGTTACGACCGTCTTGACATCAAAATGTAACTTGCTTTGAGACTAGAAAGTTCTTCTTGTATAGAATCTTTATCAATACTAGAGGTAAGGCTAAAACTTTCACCAAAGCCAAAGATGTAGAGGTGAGAGTCATTCACTCTCATCAAAGCCGAGGTAGGGCTGAAAGTTCTTCCCGTATAAAACTTCCATCAACGCCAGAGGTAGGTGAGAATTCCTCGTATATAAAATCCTCATCAAAGCCGGGGATGTAGGGTGAGAGTCCTTCACTCTCATTAAAGCCAAAAGTAAGGCTGAAAGTTCTTCCCGTATAAAACTTCCATCAACGCCAGAGGTAATGAGAATTCCTCCTATATAAAATCATCATCAAAGCCGGAATGTAGGTGAGAGCCATTCACTCATCAAAGCCGTAGTAGGGCTGAAAGTTCTTCCTGTATAAAACTTCCATCAACGCCAAAGGTAGGGCTAAGAACTCCTCCTATATAAAATCCTCATCAAAGCCGAGGATGTAGGGTCGAGAGTCCTTCACTCATCAAAGCCAAAAGTAGGCCCGAAAGTTCTTCCCGTATAAAACTTCCATCAACGCCAGAGGGTAGAATGAGAATTTATCCTATATAAAATCCTCATCAAAGCCAGTGATGTAGGGCTGAGAGCTCTTCACTCTCATCAAAGCCAGAAGTAGGGCTGAAAGTTCTTCCAGTATAAAACTTCCTTCAACGCCAGAGGTAGAGCTGAGAATTCCTCCTATATAAAATCCTCATCAAAGCAGGGATGTAGGGCTGAGAGTCCTTCCACTCTCATCAAAGCCAGAAGTAGGGTTGAAAGTTCCTCCTGCATAAAACTTCCATCAACGCCAGGGTAGGGCTGAGAATTCCTCCTATATAAAATCCTCATCAAAGCCGGAGATGTAGGGCTGGGAGTCTTTCACTCTCATCAAAGCCAGAGGTAGGGCTGAAAGTTCTTCCTGTATAAAACTTCCATCAACGCTAGAGGTAGGGCTAAGAATTCCTCTTATATAAAATCCTCATCAAAACCGGGGATGTAGTCTTCAAGCTGGAGTTCAACTTGTATTTTATCTTGATGTTCCAAAGAAAGTTAACACCTCAATCTGTTCTCGGGTAGTGCCAGTACCAGTGATAGATAAAGATCTTTGAGATGATGCCCTGATTCTGATCGTCTTGAGCATAAAACAGTACATTCTAAAGCAAAATAGACTGGTCTGGGGTAAGGGTTCTTGCTCTGACCACCACTTCTTTCTTGGGTTTCATTTGATCTTCTTTGTTGTTCTTGTAAGCACAAATTAGAGAAAGATTGACTTAGCTGCAACATTGAAGCAAAGGCAAAGTCTATTGAATGTATGAACATTTGGTTCTTCAGTCTGATTCCTTTTGCATTTTTCCCAAATGCACAGGGATCAACGGGTTTGAGTTACCTTTATCAGTAGCCATTTTCTCCGGGCTAGTTGTATCATTCCCCTGGGTATAATTAGTTTGTACCAATCATGACATTGGATTTTCTCAAATGATATATTTTCTTTCGACCATTCATAAAAATGGATTTTCGATGGACATTTGAATTTTCTATTGTCTTAAACTTTACTGTGTTTAAGCACGTTGCGCCAATATTTCTATTGGACTTGTCAAAATGGCTCTGATCTAGCCGCCATACTAACGAAGAGACAGGATCGAATGTCTTGATATTTGATCCAGCTACAACACTAACGAAGAGTGATCAATGAAAGTTTTAAACATTTGATTCTGCCATTAGATTTCTTTTACTTTTTCCCAAATGCACATGGATCAACGGTTTTGAGTTGCCTTTACTAGTAGACGTTTGCTCCGGGCTAGTTGTACCATTCCCATGTGTACAATCAGTTTATACCAATCATGACATTGGATTTTCTCAAAAGGATTTATTTTCCTTCGACCATTTGCAAAAATGGATTTTTGATGGACATTTGAATTATCCATTATCTTAAACTTTACCGTGTTTAAGCACGTTGCGCCAATATTTCTACTGGACTTGTCAAAATGGCTCTAATCCAACCATCATTCTTGTAAAGAGAAAGGATCAGCATGTGAAGATTCTTATGTCTGATCCAACTTTAATTTTGACGAAGAGACAGAATTCAACCCATCAATAATGGAGGCAAAATTGAAAAAAATCGGCTTTGCCATTTTGGCTGGAAGTCATGACCTAAACACGAAAGAACAGAAAACATCAATTAGTAATGGTTCAAAATTTTGTCGTTGTTATCTGGATGTTTTGAGATTTTCTGCGTAATTGGCCTTCTATTGGGGCTAGAAGTTGATTATTTTATTGCTGCCCCAGTGATTGGGGTTCTTTGATATTCTTCTTGGACCTGTTATATGTTCCAAGAAATGCCATAGGTGCATATGACTTGAGGCCTAAATGCTTGTGTATAGCCTTAATGTATAAAAACTAGCATGGATGTATGACACATGCACTTGATGTGTGAACGGTTTTTCCTTTTGCCCCTCAAAGGGATGGCCCTGACTTTATGTTGGTATGATCGAGTTCTTGGTCTTGCTTTGGTTCAGTTACTCAGTTTTCATTTTCTTTGCTTCCAAGCGAGTATCACATCGATGTGGAATAATAGTAATTTGAGTTTAGATTTTCCCATGATATTTACACAATAATGCATGCAAATTATAATGTACAACTAAATATTTAAATGTCATGCCAAAATGAATAGAAATGAAGTGTTGATTCGCAAGTAATCCTTAGAAAGGCTTCCGCTAGGAGAATATGTCTGTTAAGAAGCTGAAATGGACTACAGATAATAGGTAGCTTCTTATCTGGATATCTTGATTTTGTAAAGTACGATTTGCACTCTATACCTTACCATTGTCCTCGGTTATAGTCGGGTTTCGAATAGCGTGCCCAAGCTGTATCGTCTCTTGTTTGCTTCTTATCTAGCAGTCGAGTCATATTTTACGTTGGTCTTTATTCACCCTATCCTGATACTATTTGCATTATCGCCCTTGTATCACAGACTTCTTTCCTATCTAGGTACACCCCATAAATTGGGTTATTCTCAAATCAACACCTACAGTATGATATGATATGCAATGCGAATGTGAAAAAAAGGAAAAGAACAACATAGAAAACATGTCAGTGTAATAGAATAGTCAGATAAATGAAATGAATGAAATGCTAAATAATAAAAAAGGTAAGCAGTTAAAATGTACAGAAAATGTAAATAACGAGTAAAAAAACAAAGCAAAACTTGAAAAAGGTTATTCCTAAATGGGCAGAGTAATGGGCGTGATCAAAGAGTAGGATACCACACTCATTATATGCGATTTGGTTCTAAAGTAAGGGTATCCGAACTGTCATTGACATCGATTCGGGAATACAACTCTTATACTATACATAGGTGAAAACCCCACAGAATATACGGACCGGATTCTATGAGTACATTACAACACTATACGGAGGTGAAAACCTCACAGAGCGAAGTAATCTCTCCCACTTAAGGGTTCTATCACTAATGTATGATGACAGTTCATATCAAACAACAAAAAAAATCAAAAATCAAAAATCAAAAATTAAATTAAATTGAATTTAAATTTTCCTTAATAATTACAATGGGAACCTTGACTAAGGCCTAACTCCTCTTTTTGTTTTTGAAAACAAAATAAAATCCCCAGCGGAGTTGCCATGCTATAGCGACCTTTTTTTTCTTTATGAAGATTATGGTTGAAATGTTTTGCGACATCAAAGGAGATGACACCCGGAAACCGGGATGACACTCCCAATAGATTACCGTTAAATTTTTAAAACGAAGGGTGGAGTCGCCACCGACCACTTTTGGTAGACCGGACACCGAAAAGATAACCAGAGATGGGTTCGGGAGTTAGTTACGAGTGGGTAAGGGTTAGCACCCCCACTACGCCCAAAATTGGTACCTAAGAGCTCGCATTATATTTATTTAAGGAAAACAAAAATTCGATTTAATTTAATGATTAATTTTCGAAAATGAATAATAGTTTAAATCTACTTTGATATTCACGACATTTAAAAGAGATGCCACCCGGAGGTCGGGATAACACTCCTAGCAGAAATATCGGAATAAAGAGGCAGAATATTATATATAATAATTATAAATAAATAATGAATAAAAGGTAAAAAAAATATAGAAATAATTAAATATGTGTGGTAATTCTAAAACTGGCCTTGTTATCCACGACATTTAGAGGAGATGTCACCCGAAGGCCGAGATGACATTCTCAGTAGAAATATCAGAACAATAAAGCTAAAAATATATACGATGTTTTTCATATATAAAAATAAGGGTACGGTGATAAAACATAAATATTATGTAAAATCGTTATATATGCACATAAGCATTATACATGTTACAAGTGTATATTATATATATATAAAAAATACTATGTACATTAAAATATACATATAACATTATACTATAAATATTATGTACAAGTTATAAACATACTTATACGTAAATATATACATATACATTATACGTAATATATATATATATAATACATACTATACATTATATATATATGCAATATACATATTATATGTACTTAATACAATGAACAATAGATAAGGTAAAAATAAAAAGGAATCGAATATAATGAAAATAAATACAAGACTGGAAATAAAAAAAACAGTGCCAAAAACCAAAGTAAAATAATTTACAAGACTAAAATTAAATAATTGACACAGCACAGGGACTAAACAAATAATTATACTGTCGATTTAGGACCAAATTAAAAGATGCCAAGAGTTTGGGGGACCCAAAGTGCGAATATCTCACTAAATATTAATTAAATCTGATTTAAGAATCAATCTGCAAAGTATTTCAGAGTTTTAGGGTGTGAGGAAGAAGTTTTACCATGGGGCAGACCTATTTTAAAAATAAGTTTAAGGAGGAGGGACTAACTACCTGATTATCCCATTTTTCTTTAAGTTAAAACCTAAGAAAAACCTAAAATCAGATTTACTTTCCCATTGTTTTGTTTGCTCGCAGCCGTCCCTCCCCTTTTCTCTGTTCTTATTTTTTATGAACCCTAAAACACAATCAAACCCTCCCCTTTCACTTAGATCTAGTGGTCTTTCGAATCAATGGACAAAAGAAGAGAGTGATCGGCTTGGAACCATTCATTGGTGGTCCATCCTCAACGCCGTGGACGGCGGCGGCGGTCTAAATTCGAACCAAGGTAAACTCTCAAAACACTCTTTTTTGCCGCCTTTTTTATTGTTGTATTCGAAAAAAAATATACCTCATTTTTTCGCACTCGAAGCTTTGGATCTGAAGTTTTTGTTTTTTATTTCTTGCTCGAAAAAGAGGGGGCCTTTACAGATTCATGTATGGGTTTTTATACCCATTTTTAGTACATAAAAAAAGATAAAAAGCCTTCATTTATTTGATTTGGCTCGGATATGATGATATAAGGATAAAAAAATATCATCTTGTCTTTGTCTTTTTTCAGATCTGAGACACTTGTGGGCGGTGGAGCAGAGTGTCAGGCAGCGGCTAGGCCGGTGGTGGCTAGGGTGGTGAAAGGGGCCAATAGTGTCGCGCGTGGCGGCCACGAGACACTGACACGCCGCGCGTTTACGTAGATTGTTAGGGCGGCGGCTGCAGACCAAGTTGGGGGATTAGGTTTATTATTTTAGGGTTATTTTGATGTAAATGGGCTTGGGTCAGAGTGTGGGTATTTGGGTAAGGGTTGATAAAAGTTGGGTTTTGTAATTGGATATGGGGATAATGGGTTTGTAGATGGGTCTGATATTTAATAATGGGTCTGGTTAATAACAAAATATTGGACCCGGACGAAAATGGGCTGCAAGAGGTGTAAAGCTCGAAAACATTAACAAGAGCTATAAAGGAGTAACGGTTTTGAAAGATGTGAGCTGGGAAGTGAAAAAAGGTGAGAAAGTTGGATTAGTTGGTGTTAACGGAGCAGGGAAAACGACCCAAATGAGAATTATAACGGGCTAGAAGAACCCGATTCGGGGAAGGTTATAAAGGCCAAGCCCCACATGAAAGCTGCGTTCTTGAACCAAGAATTCGAGGTTTCTATGACTAGGACGGTGAGGGAGGAGTTTATGAATGCCTTTAAAGAGGAAATGGAGATTTTTGAGAGGTTAGAGAGGGTTCAAAAGGCGATAGAAGGGGCTACCGAGGAATTGGAGCTGATGGGAAGGCTTTTGGATGAGTTTGATTTGTTGCAAGGAAGAGCTCAGGCTGTTGATTTGGATGAGGTTGATGCTAAGGTTAGCAAGTTGATGCGGAGCTCGGGTTTTCGCCTGAGGATTCGGATAGGTTGGTTGCCAGTTTTAGTAGCGGCTGGCAGATGAGGATATCACTTGGAAAGATTTTGTTGCAGGTAAAATTGTTAATTTGATATCATGGTAATTGCCTAGTGTATCCAAAGGTTTCTATTTTGCTTTGTTAAATTAAGTAGGGGAAATGTGTTTCTTGAGCCTTATTCTGTAGAGGTTGATAGCTAACCAATATATTTTTTCAATACTATTAGCAGGTTAGCTTGTTAGATATCTTTTGATGATGTGGAGGTTGTTCATACGTGGTTCATATGTATGATACATGGTAGAGTATATTGGTATTTCTAGCTGTTTTGTTGATATAGATGTAAATTTACAGGAGCCTGATTTATTGCTTTTGGATTAGCCTACAAATCACCTTGACCTTGATACAATTGGGTGGCTTGAAGGATATCTCAACAAGCAAGATGTTCCAATGGTCATTATATCTCACGATCGAGCTTTTCTAGATCAGCTGTGTACAAAGATTGTGGAGACTGATATGGGTGTTTCCAGGACATTTGAGAGTAATTATTCTCAGTATGTTGAGGCGAAGGCAGCATGGGTTGAATCTCAGTATGCTGCGTGGGAGAAGCAACAGAAGGAAATTGAGCAGACAAAAGACTTGATAAGCCGATTAGGTGCTGGGGCAAATTCTGGCCGTGCTTCTTCTGCTGAAAAGGTACGATTGAGGGGGATTCATTCCAGAAATATATTCCATTTCATTGTCGAGGAATGCAAGCTGTCTGCTTTGGTCATTGTGTAAAGATGATTAGTTTTACGCCTTCATAACATTAGCTGGTAAATATGCATCTATTAATGATGAAATGGAATTATTCCCAGATTGCCAAGCTTCTTGACTGACTGTAATCTTTCAAATGAGTGCCAGAATTTCTTCTTTCCTTGTCAAGTTTTAGAATCACCTTTATCAGTTGAATGAATTTTCTATTCTGGACAACAAATGATGCACAATTTGGATCACATGAGGATGAAACCTGTGTATTTTTCTTGACATGATCATCAGAGAGTTAATTTGCATAAACAGTGTTACCTATGAATAGAGGCATGCTACTTGGTTCTCTTTTCTTGTCTTCACACAAGACAATTTGTTCTAAGTTATCCTCATGATTGTTTTGTAATCCTAAAATCAGTTCTCGGTAATGCGGTTGAAACTTTGTTTGGAGACTAAGGTTGCTGCTGCTTGAAATTTTCGTCTTGTGTTTTCTTTCTTTTGCCACTTGATAGTTACTGGTTCATCATACTTGTGCTAGTGTTTAAGAGATTAATTGTTTAGACCGAACGTTTTTATGGCTACTTAATGTCTGCTTCTCCTTCTGTGGTAACAGAAGCTGGAGAAACTTCAAGAAGAGGATCAAATAGAGAAGCCATTTCAACGGAAACAAATGAAGATCAGGATCCCCGAGCGTGGAAGAAGTGGAAGATCTGTTGTTAATATTAAGAATCTGGAATTTGGTTATGAGGATGAGGTGAGTAGAAATGTTTGATGGTATGAGGAGGATGGTTTAGTTTTTTTATTCTTTTTTGCACTCCTCTTTTTTGACAAACGTTTGGTTTCTGTGTCAGTTGCTATTTAACAAGTCAAATCTTTCAATTGAGAGGGGAGAGAAAATTGCCATTATTGGTCCAAATGGTTGTGGAAAGAGTACTTTACTGAAACTGATTATGGGTTTAGAGGAACCAAGTGGTGGTGAAGTGCTCATTGGTGAGCATAATGTTCTACCAAATTATTTTGAACAGAATCAGGTATTTGGCCTCTGAGATGATTATGATCTTCCTGCTTAGTACCTGATCCCTCGTTTGATGAGCTAAGAAAGTACAGTGCTTGAGACAGTGGAAGAAGTTGCGGAGGACTGGAGAATTGATGATATTAAGGGGCTCCTTGGTCGCTGCAACTTCAAAACTGATATGCTCGACAGGAAGGTTTCCCTATTGAGTGGTGGTGAGAAGGTAAATACACTACATATATCTATATATATTTTTTCATATGCTTTTATGGATTTCATCCAAAAAAAACTGTTCCATTTATCACTCCTATACAATTCGGCAATTTTAATTAAGCAGATGTTGTTGGTTAGTTGAAGTGTTTTAAAACGAATGTTTAACATTATACATGCTGATGAATTTTTATACAAGACTAACCTAATATGGTTCTGTTTAACGCCACATGATCTGCATGTCTAATTCTTCTCCCCCCTCATACTATTTGGTGAATTAATGCCTATTGCATATTGTTTTTCATGTCTGAGATAACTGTGTTGAAGGCATGTATTTGAATGTTGTCTTTTCGTGTTCCATTCAGGCACGTCTTGCCTTTTGCAAATTCATGTTAAAACCATCAACCCTACTAGTTTTGGATGAGCCCACTAATCATCTGGATATACCCTCAAAAGAGATGCTAGAGGTTTGGTATCTCTTAGCTTTTTATCTATCCTTCATCCTCATTTTTGTCTGATATTGTGGCATTTAGATTTATCACTCGTTTGTTCTGCAATCTTTCAATTTAATCAGGAGGCAACTAGGGAGTACAGTGGCACTGTCATTGTAGTATCTCATGACCGATACTTCATTCGGCAAATAGTGAACAGAATAGTGGAAGTAAAAGACAGCCATTTGCAGGATTATGCAGGCGACTACAATGTATGGTTTTCTTGTTTGCTATTTTTCTCTATCAGCTAAGTTTATTTGATGGTATTCACCTGAAAATGCTGTTCAATGAGTTGTTTCTTTCTGGATTGACTTTTGGTACCAATCTCGAATGAACAGTATTTTCTGAAGAAGAACCTAGAGGCAAGGGGGAGAAGGAACTCGGGCGTGAGGCTGAACTTGAAGAGAAAGCTCCCAAAGGGAAAGCCAAATCAAAGATGTCAAAGGTAAGTAATTAGCTAAGATTCCAAGCTTTTGTAAACTGGAGAGATTACATGGTGTGCATAGTAACATCAACCTTGCTGGTTTCAACAGGCGGAGAAGGAAGCTCAAATAAACAAAAAAGGCAGGCATTTCAAGCAGCTAAACAAAAGTCGAAAGGGATGAAGAATTCCAAGAGATGGAACTGAAATTTCCAAAGCTATATCACAAATTTATTAAAGATGACCCATGCAGTATAAAGTGCCTAAGAATTGAATGACCACCACCACCTTCTGTATATAATGTTTGATAGAAATGGATTGTTCTAAGAATTGGAGCTCCTATATGATTTTTGAAGCTTCGTAATTGGTGGGGCAATTCATAAATTCTGTAAACAAAAACATCTTTCTTAAATTCTTGATTGAAAAAAAACAAATTTTGTTCATAATTGTAGTTACACCAATTCAAATTAAATAATAAAAAATATTTAAATTTAGATAATCAAAGTTAATATATTCATAAAAAAGTAAAGGTTTGCCAGGATGAAGGGAAGCCATCTATGTTACCCTTTTGTTGAAGAAACCACAACAGAGTTATTGGGAGAAGACCAAAGCCGTCGTCCACGAGTTCCAGTTGCACTTCACCCCTCCAAGGCAAGACACCACCACTTTCCCTGTTTTTACTGATACATTTTGAATATGTTGTGTTGTTCGTTTTAGGTGCAGCTGATGGTGCGGAAGAGAAGGTGAAAGCAGCAGTGAAGGACATGATCGGAACAAGTGAAGCGGTAGCTGAAGAAACTGCGAAATCTGCTGCAGAAGCTGTCCACAAAACCGCCAAGAAGCTCAAAGGGACTGCCTCTGTCTCCAGGAAACAAGCATCTCGCCATGACCCCTAAACTAAATCCCACCAACCTGTGTTTGTAAGGGAATTTCTAATTCTATAATATGATGCAGTCGGTCTCAATCGCTGATCCACAACCGCATACATACTTTTCTTCATACAGGTCAGGTTCATGGGTGTGTCTCATGGATGAATCCACCGATCAAGTTTTTGTGTAATAATATGTATTTTACACATTCCCATTGTAATAACCCGTTCCCAAACCAAACCCGAGACCAAAACCTATTCAACCCAAATGCCCAAAACCCGTTACACATGATCCGACCCGGATCTAAAAACCTGACCCGAAACAAAAAAAGAACCCTAATGCTAACCCTTATCCTAATGACAGCCGCCGCCAGTACTGCCATTCACCGCTGTGCCGTTCGTCCTCCGACCACTTTCTCCGGCAACCCAATCCAAATTAAACCTAAACTCTAAATTAAATTAACCCCAAATGAACCAAACCCTAAATAGCAAAACCTAATATGACAAAACTAATCAAAACCCTAATCTACTATCCTAACCTACCCACATGCTTCAGTCGACCTATATCCTACAAAAATTCGGCGCCCCATCACCTTTCAGATCTGCGGCAATAATTAAAAATGGGGGTTATTATTTTATGTAAAATTTTGGTTATAAGACCAAATGAAAAAAACAAATATCGAGGGGGAAGCTTTTAGATCTGAGAAAATTTAGAGAGAAAAGGGGAAGATAAAGAAAATAGAGAGTTTTAGGGTCTTTTTGTTCAAAAAAATTTGAAGGAGTTTTTATTCTGGAAATTTGTACTGAAAATTTTGAAGCATTAATAAAAATTTTCGAAAGTAAAATACCAGAAATCTGATTAAACTTTGTTTTGGTTTGAGTCAAAGCTTTTATTCGAATCAAAGTTTGTTTTTAAAAAAAAGAGAGAGAGAGGGAAAGGCCGAAGCTTACCTGCGGCGTTCGTGCTGCGTTAGTCCCTCTCCGCCTCCGTGAGGCCACGCCGGTGAACGACGCAAATGGGAGGGGTGACCGGCCGCCTAGAGTTTGGTTGAGAGCAAATGAGAGGAGAGGAAGATAATGTTTAGTATTAGGGTTGTGTTAGAATGGTTTTTTTTAGTTTTATTAAACTGTTTCGAATAAAAAATAAACCTCTTGGATATGCTTGAACCGGTTGCCCAGGGATGACCCGCTTTTTTGAGTTATGGGCTAATTACGCCCCTGGTCTCTGAACTCTTTTACCGCTTTCACTTCTGGTTACGGTATAATTACGGTTTTGATCCTTCCGTTTTTCATGCGCATTTAATATGATTTTTTTATGTTTTTTTGTAGCTTTTAACTTTCTGTTTTATTTCATTTTAGTCACTGCAGTTTAATGATTATTTTCCAGCATGCCATTTCCGTTATTTTATGTTTATTTCTCCAAGTTTCACATTTGTTTCATTTTAGTCTTTTCTTATATTATTTCATGCCATACAATTTAGTATTCATGCATTTTAATCCTTGATGTTTAATTTTAGGTTGTTTCATGCATTTTAATGTGATTCATGCATATTTATTATTATTATTATTATTATTATTATTACTATTATTATGGGTAAATACTATATTATTATTATGCAAAAATAATTTTCTTTTATATTGTATTTATTAATATTATATATAAGATATGTATATATGTTATATATATATATGTTCATGTACAATTTTTATACAATGTTTCATGTATATTTCGTAAAATAAAGCACAATGTTTTGCTTAATTAGAATAAATAAAAAATCATAATAAACTGTTTTTTGTAAATACATATATATATATATATAAATTAATAAATTAATATATGTATAGGTATATTTTAATAAATAATACATCTATGTATTTTACTTTAGAATATTATAATTTAAATATATATAAAATAATAAGATATAAAATAATAGGGAATACCTTTTTGTATAAATAATATATATATATAATTACTAACCTTATATATAGAGAGAGAGATTTTTGATAAATATAATTATTAAATATTTTAAGTATATATGTATATTTATATGTCACATTACAAATTGCATCATAATAATTAGATAAGTTAAAAGATTAAGGTAATATTCTTTTATTTAGAGAGTTCGAGAATTAGTGTCTCGGGCGTAAAGGGATGCGACCTTCTCGATATCCCTAAATAAAAGAATATCCTACCATTTTAGGATACGATATTTAAGGAAATTTTCTTTTATTTAAAAAATCGAGAAACCATTTCCTGGCGTAAAGAGAAGTGAATTTTTTGGTTATTCTAAATAACGGAACGTTTCTTTAAATATTTAGAACATTTTCATGCATTTAAGGATCATATTTTAAATTCTAATCGAATTTGTAATTTCCAATACCAAGACATTAAATAATTGACTAGGTACCAATTTTGGGCGGTGTGAGGGTGCTCATCCTTCCCCGTCCGTAACCGACTCCCGGACCCTAAATTTTTATCTCTGGTTTTATTTAGTGTCCGGTCTACCATTTTTAAAATGATCGGTGGCAAATCCACATTTTTAATTCCAAAATCGGGTGGGGTTTTTCAAATAAGAAAAAGAAATTTTAAACCCGAAATAAAAAGCGAGAGCCGGACGGATTTCGGTGATTAAAGCTGGCGACTCTGCTGGGGATATTTTTTAAAATAAAAAGAGAGCCAAGCCACGAGTTGATTATTTTTGGTCTTGATCGTTGGAAATTGTCGAATTCGATTTTAATTTAAAATATGATTCTGTCTTTTTGTTAATATGGCATGCATTTTATTTTCAGTAAATGTAACTGCTTTATTTTTACTGCTTAGTATAAGTGAATATAAACATAGGGTGTCAAAAGGTTTGAGAGTTTCTCCTCACATACCGTGCACTTGCATTGCATTTCATGAGCTTTCTACACGAGCTCCGACCGCCTTCGTGTGGGTTACCACCGTATAGGTTGGTGAATCGCTTTCGGGATATATTTCTTATGCTTTCGTGTGGGTTACCTCCGTATAGGCATAAGGGATGTGTCCCCCTGAATTGAACTTGGTTCGTTTGAAGCCTATAATGGGTGAGGATCAGGGGCCTTGCAACCTTTAGTAAGGGACAACAAGGACAATTCGGGTACCCTTCCCTAGAACAGAACCTCATGTAATGGACCATATGAGCCTTGCTTTAGAAACGGAACCCTTTAAAAGTTCAAAGGAGAAACGCTTCTAACCTTTTGACTACTATATATATTTTTATTCCATGAATAATATGCCAGGTAGAAATCATGCCGGATAGGATCTCTCGTTTTGTACCGGGTAGATACCATGCCGGGTGGGATCTTTCTTTTTGCAAATAAAGTATGTCAGGTAGGATATTCTTATTCTGTATCGGGTAGATACCATGTCAGGTAGGATCTTTCTTTTTGCAAATAAAAGTATTTTGGGTAGAAAATCATGCTCGAGTAGGTTGTACAAATTTATTCTTTAATACTTACATACTTATTATTGTTTTTATTTTTATTACACGTGTACTAACCAATTTTTTTTTCTATTTTTTTGTCTTTTTTGCATTGCATATGCATAACATAAAAAGATGTTGATTCACGAGTGATCTACAATTAAAGAGGCTTTCATAATGAACGGGTCAAGTGTTCAGATAGATAAGACCACAAATATAGGGCAGTGCCTTGAAGCGACGCTAGAGGGGATCGGAAGTCATTCTTCTGAGATTTACATGTCAGACGTACCAGAGCATGCCTACACCAATACCGAGATTAGCGAGGTGTAAGAGTTGAAAAGACAGATGTCTAAGATGATGAGTATGTTGACCACTATGGTAAAAGAGAAAAAGTCTGATGTACAAGGCGGGAAGGACGAACTGAATAAAAGCCAAATCATGATGGACACCAAGCAAGACCTTATATCTAAACAAGATGATTCCGGTAAACCCAAAGGTCGGTGCACCATTGCGGTCGACATTAATAGGACACGTGAAGATGCAAAAGCTTCAATTTCAAAGAGAATAGAGGTAAGCCAAAAAAAGAGCCAGAGAAGAGAAAGATAAATAGAAAGCATTTCAAATCCGAATGGCCTACACAGATTTGCTCCCGATACTGGTCCAGAAGGGTCTTGTAACTCATGTTCAATCCAAGCCAAAGGAGCCCCATTTCCTAAAGGGTATGACAACAAGGCTAGATGTAGCTACCATGTAGGAGGAACAAGACATACTATCGAAAATTGCAGAGCTTTAAGGAACTAAGTCATAAGCCTTGTCGAGGAAGGCTACTAAGCTTTGAAAAGGGAATCCCTAAAGTTTTCAAAAGCCCGACCAATACTAATGCACCGAAGTATACGAAGGGGAGCCAATTTCCAACATTCATAATCCAGTACCGGAACAGAGTTCAAATTCTAGTGTCCAACTTCTCGAGTCATCGTCAGCTAGCGTCCAAAAGACAATAACCAATGGTCCTTTCGATCCTATACTCATCTCGTATGGAGAGATGTATCTGCAATTGTTGGAGGCACGATTAGTGGTCCCATGTCACGTCACACCTCTACAACCTCCTTACCCTAAATGGTATAACGCCAAAGCTCGTTGTGATTATCATGCTGGAATTAAAGGGGCATTCAATTGAAAACTGTATCGCCTTCAAGCGTCGAGTTTAGAACTTCCTAGAATGCAATATGTGGAAATTCGAAAAAGAAAATCAAGATGGTTCGACTACCGTTCAAGCAGCAATGGAGCCGAAGAAGTACAAAACTGAAGAAGATGAAAAGAACCATTTGAGGCGTAACTCTCAAACTAGTGGATCGAAGGAAGAAATTAATTGTCTGAAAAATGAGCTGAAGAGCTTGTAAGATCACTATGAAGAGCTTCGTTTGACTTTCAGAAATATTGGTTTGGGTGACACTCCCGATCAATGGAAAGAAGGAATTGAAAACCTGAAAGGATATGTCAAGTTTCGGAAAAGAAGTTCTAAGGCCAACGAGGAACGAGCTAGTACCCTGTCTTGTAATCTGCAAACAATGAAAAATCAATACCTTGCCCTTAAGGATGACCTGAGGAGTATTCAAGCCAAGATTGAGACTTTGAACATGTGCATACGTTTGCGCAGAGACATCGTGCTGAATTAAATGATAGTCAAGCTGAAGTCCAAAGGTTAAAGAAGTAAGTGGATGAGCGTAATGACATTCTAGTGATGTACAAAGATCTTATGGATAGTCTCAAGAAAGCCTTAAAAGAAAATAATGAGAAATGGTGTATTCAGCTTCAGGAGTCTTCAGAAAAGATAAAGAAAAAAGACAACTACACGCAAGCCATTATCGCTGAAGCACGAAGAGTTGCCCGACTGGTAACGGACTTAGCTATTACAGCAACAGAATTGAGTCAAAATGATGAGCTCCCAGAATAAAGCGAGAAGTTGGCTAGGCTCCTAGAGAAGTTACAGAAGCTAGGCGCTAGGGCCTAACATTATCTGTAACTCTAATGTCTGATGTAACATGACCTTTTATGAAAGTTGTTAAGATATTCACTCCAAAATTAACCTCTTTTCTACATTCATATTTACATTCAGCATTGCATCTTCACTGCATTTTGCACTTTCAGCAACATAACATGTTCATTACATATATTGCATCTGTATTCATATACCCATTTTGGTAATTTACCCTGGGGCATCCGACTTAGGCCCAATTAAACCCATCATTTTAGTATTAGATCCTCCTAAATAGAGAGTAAAAGAAAAGGTCCACCCTAGAAAGAAGATTGGAAGAAAAATAGGGCAATCTTTTTGAACTGGCTGTAACTTTAGAACGAGAGAAGTTTGTCTATTCCATGCCCTGTGTAAATTTAGTTTTCTTCAAAAAAATAAAAAAATGGAGAAGAGAAAAACAAAATGAGGAGCTTTCGTCAAAACTATTGTTTAACTGTTTTAAACTTTATTTTACATCTCATTTAACAAACAATTCATATACTTTGATTTTTTAAACATTTCATTCATTGCTATGAGTTGGTTTTTGTTTTCCCAAACACGTGTACATATCATTTTTATCAGGTCCTTGAATTTCAATTGCAAGAATACCTTTTATTCAAATCTAATGATCAAGTTCGAACAGCCTATGCCCAAAAGGAAGCAAAGGTTGCAAGGATATTGCAAATGTGAACATTTTCTGTTCTACTTAGGCAGACAGAAGAAGCAAAATGAGTGTTCAGGAAATGGGCAGATCCCATTGAGTGAATTTCTTCTCTCAGGCATTTGTTATTTAAGGTCCTTGAATCGAGTGTTGACCCTAAACTCCTACCCTGAAGACAATTTAGACGTCCATATGTGAGAAGATGAATGACATTCCTTCAATTCCTTTCACAAATAAGAAAATATCCATTTTGTCCTATTTTGAGCCTGTTTGTTTTTTCTAATAAAATCCAAACCAAGGATCACCTCTACACTGGGGACAAAAAAAGTAAAAATTTTGTTTGCAAACAAAAGCCGCCTGATCTTGATCATGCTACAGATACATTCAATGAAAGGGTCAGAGAAACATTAGAAGAGACCAATGAAAGAAAATTTTGTGCTCAAAGAAGCTGACCAAATCAAGTTGAAAATTGCCAGCCAGAAGGCTGGAACAATTAAGAGAGAAAACGCTAAGTCAAAAAGCGCAATAAAAGAAAAGTAAGAGCCTTGGAGGATTGGTTACTCTCAAGCAGAAGCAATAACCAATGTCTAGTCGAGATTGCAGATTGGACCACAACTACATTTTCCTAAACATGGAAGGAAATGAACTCTAGGGTAAAAACCCAAAAATGGGCAGTCTAGAGTGATCCAAGGAATGAAAGAAAAATGTTAATCCATGTGAGCATACCCAAACCAAGCAATACAAGAATGAGAATTTAATTGGGAGCTTATACCAGCATTGGTGGATTGGTCACTTTTAAATGGAAACACATCAATGCCAAACCAAGATGCAAATCGGTTAAAGGCTACATGCCCTAGAGCTACAAAAGAAGGAAATGAACTCTAGGGTGAAAACCCAAAAACGGGCAGTCTAGAACGATCCAAATAGTGAAAGAAAAAAGAGCATTTCATCAAATTACATCCAAATTACAAGTGCAGAAGTGAGAGTTCGCCAAAAAGAAATGATCCTTGGTTTCATTACTGTTAAACACTGATTTGGGCCTGTATATCATTTTTTCATACCCATGAGCCATAGCCTACATTACAAGCCTATAAAGACCATTCTGATCATACATGGATGTCTGAGTTTTGTCTTCAGACAATATTCTGCCTAAAAGGGTTAACCTTTCTTCAAGGAACGTCAAACTTCAATTGCCTGATCGACACCAAATGAGGGAAGGATGGGGGTGAGTTAGTGAGATCAAGAGAGCCACTTAAATGGGGTATAAATTAGGTATGGGAAATGTTCCTCTCAGAAGCCTAATAGCCCAGAAAGGACTTCATATGCGTTTGTGTCACTGCAACCCTTGATATCTTCTAAACACATGCTTCATTCGGGTTGCTCATTGTCAATTTGAAGAAAAAGTACTTTTAACACTTGATATTTGAGTGCTCAATTTTGATTTTTTTTAAAAAATTAAAATCTCACATTTCTAAAATTCTTTCTTCTAAGCTTTGCACAAGTTTTTGCATAAATGAATAAGAAAACTTATTTTCACTGGTTTTTGCCATTTGAAACTTTTTCACCCTAAATGTCCAAAATAAGGCAAACTCAGCATGTTGGGTCAAAGAACTGGAACATTAGTGGGGCATTATTGTCCACAAACATCACAAAATTAGAAGAGTGAGCTTAATAGAACTCAGGATTCAGAAAAAGAAGACACTCAAAGTTGATACTCGCCTGAGGAGGTGATTTCCAAAAGAAACAATCAAACCTAAGAGAGGTTGGGGCATTGTTCGACAGGTTTGACTTTATCAGTCAACAGAACAGAGCTTGGGGCATAAATGCTAAGAGGCTTGATATGACCAGTTAGAGCCACGGGGCATTCCCTTTAAAGTTAAGATATAGTCAACTGGATTGCATGTCATTCATCTCTGCATCAAGCATTTAGGCTAAGTGCATACATACACCATAAAAATAGGGTGAATTCATTAACAAGTGCATATACACTACCATATATAAAAATAGGAATGAATCAGATACGACGAATCCTCAAATCAAGAAAGAAAGCAGAACCACAAGGAGATTGATCCCTCAATGAGAAGAAGAAAATAAAATCAAAGCAAAGAACTGAAAGAGCTCATTGAAAAAGATCTTTTTGGAAACATCTAGAGCACGAACCCAAAAGGGACGTCTTTGGTATTCAAAACAAAGTTCCAGCATCCTTAACAGAAAGGAATGGGGCAAAAGTGGTATGGCATCCTTGACACGAAGGAGCAGATCACTGTCGATAAGTTCCAGCACCCTTGACAGAAAGGAATGGGGTAAAAGTGGTATGGCGTCCTTGACACGAATGAGCATATCACTGTCGATAAGTTCCAGCATCCTTGATAGGAGTGAGTGGAGCAGATTATTTCTGACAAATTCCAATTATCCTTGACACAAAGGAGCAGAGTAAAAAAATTCAAAAAAATGAGAGAAAAATAATTCAAAAAAAAGAAAAGAAAAAATTCAAAAAAGAAGAAAGAAAAAACCAAAAAAAGAAAAAGAAAAATTCAAAAATAAGGTGAAAACCCGAAAAGGCACATTGGAAAGAACCTTTTTGAAAATGTTCGAGGCATGAATCCAAACTGAGGCCTTGGAAACAAAGAAAATGAAGAAGATCACTTCCATCAAGTTTCAGTGCCCTTGACATGAAGGAGTGAAACCTAAGAGAAAGAAAAAGATTGTTTGGCATCTTCAGGAAGAAGAAAGATATAATTTTTGACGGAGTTCAGCATCCTTGACACTAAGGAGTAATCCAGTCAAATCAATACTTTCAACTTCAGACCTTGTCTCCTTGGCGATATGGTAGCCTGGTCAAATTGAATTGCGATCTTGCCTCTTCGTCGGTGTTGTAGCTGGATCAACTTTACAAACTTCAGACCTTGTATCCTCGGCGATATGGTAGCCTGGTCAAACTCAATTTTGATCCCGCCTCTTCGTCAGTGTTGTAGCTGGATCAACTTTACAAACTTTAAACCTTGTATCCTCGGCGGTATGGTTACCTGGTCAAATCAGACTTCAGATCATGCCTCTTCGTCGGTGTTGTAGCTGGATCAACTTTATGAACTTCAGACCTTGTATCCTCGACGATATGGTTACCTGGTCAAATCAAATTTCGATCATGCCTTCTCGTTGGTGTTGTAGCTAGATCAACCTTATAAACTTCCAACCTTGTCTCTTCGGCAATACAACAGTTTGGTCAAAATTCACTGACCGTTAAGTTTACCTTTTTTTATCAGTTTTGAAGTTGTAAAAAAATCAAAAAAAGAGAGAAAAAGAAAAAAGAAAGAAAAAAGAGAAGAAAATTCAAAAAATCAAAAAGAAGAATTTAAAAAAAAAAGAAAAAAGAAAAAAAGAAAAAAAAGAAGAAAAAAGAAAGAAAAAAATAAAAAACAAGGTGAAAACCCAAATGGGCACCTTGAAAGGATCTTTTTCAACATTTCAATGGCACGAACCCATAAGGAGGCCTTAAACATTCAAAATGAAGATACGCTAGTCTCATCTCCCTGGAGTGGCAGTGGAATGAGTACCAACACAAGTCCAATAGCAGAGGAACTACAACCTCAGACCTTTACTCCTTGAACTACCAACGGAGTAGGTCACCCATCCAATAGCAGAGGAACTACAACCTCAGACCTTTACTCCTTGAACTACCAATGGAGCAGGTCACTCATCCAATAGCAGAGGAACTACAACCTCAGATCTTATCTCCTTGAACTACCAATGGAGCAAGCCACCCATCCAATAGAAGAGGAACTACAACCTCAGATCTTTACTCCTTCCAATAGAGCAGATCACCCGACCCTATCTCCTTAAACTTCCAATGGAACGGGTCACCCATTCAATAGAAGATGAAGCTAAAAAAGAAAAAAAAAAGAAAAGAAGAGAAAAGAAGAGAAAAAAAGAAAAAAAGAAAAAAAATAAAAAAAAAAAAAAAAGAGAAAATAGCGAGCAAAAAGGTATTTGTTTTCGACCAAGCATTATACTTTGGTAAGTCTCAGCCTAGGAAGCAGAGGAATGGATTGATCAAAGAACTCAACATCCTCGAAGAGCAAAGATTGAAGACCTACTGAAGACTGAAGACCGAAGATCGAAGACCAACGCCAAAGAAGAGAAGCAGTAAACCGAACTCATTTTGCTTCCCCAACAGACAACCCCCCATATTTTGAAGATTTAGCTTCCCCAAGAGTGACAAAGTGGATCAATCAAGTCAAGAAAGAAGACCTGCGTCGAAGAGAAAAAAGATCTACCGAAAAATGAAGACATACGTCAAGAGGGAAAAGATTAGCCGGATCGAATGGAACGAGTCATTTTTAGTCTTTGCTCTATTGCTGTTACACAACAATGAGCAAAGAGATGCAGCTGTAATAACCTGTTCCCAAACCAAACCTGATACCAAAACCCATTCAACCCAAAACCCTTTACACATGATCCGAACTGGATCTAAAAACCCGACCCGAAACAAAAAAAGAACCCTAATGCTAACCCTTACCCTAATGACAGCTGCCGCCAGTACTGCCGCTATCGTCATACCGTTCGTCCTTCGACCACCGTCTCTGGCAACCCAACCCAAATTAAACCTAAACCCTAAATTAAATTAACCTCAAATGAACCAAACCCTAAATAACACAACCTAATCTAACAAACTAATCAAAACCCTAATCTACTACCCTAACCTACCCACATGCTTCAGCCGACCTATATCCTGCCAAAATCTGGTGCCTCATCACCCTTCAGATCTGCGGCAATAATTAAAAATAGGGGTTATTATTTTATGTAAAATTTTGGTTATAAAACCAAATGAAAAAAGCAAATATCGAGGGGAAGCTTTTAGATATGAGAAAATTTAGAGAGAAAAGGGGGAGATCGAAAAAATAGAGAGTTTTAGGGGTCTTTTTGTTCAAAAAAATTGAAGAAGAAGGGGTTTTATTATGGAAATTTGTACTGAGAATTTGAAGCATTAATAAAAATTTACGAAGGTAAAATACCAGAAATCTGTTCAAACTTTGTTTTGATTTGAATCAAAGCTTTTATTGGAATCAAAGTTTGTTTTAAAAAGAGAGAGAGAGGGAAAGGCCGAAGCTTACCTGCGGCGTTCGTGCTACGTTAGTTCCTCTCGCCGTCGTGAGGCCACGCCGGTAAACGGCGCAAATGGGAGGGGTGACCGGCCGCCTAGGGTTTGGTTGAGAGCAAATGAGAGGAGAGAAAGATGATGTTTAGTATTAGGGTTATGTTAGAATGGTTTTTTTTAGTTTTATTAAACTGATTCGAATAAAAGATAAACCTCTTGGATATGTTTGACCAGTGGCCAAAACGACACCGTTTTGATGGCCCCGACCCGCGCGTGACCCGGTTGCCCGGGGATGACCCTTTTTTTGAGTTATGGGCTAATTACACCCCTGGTCCCTGAACTCTTTTTCCGCTTTCACTTCTGGTTACGGTATGATTACGGTTTTGATCCTTCAATTTTTATGCACATTTAATATGGTTTTTTTGTAGCTTTTAACTTTCTGTTTTATTTCATTTTAGTCACTTCAATTTAATGTTTATTTTCCAGCATGCCATTTTCGTTATTTTATGTTTATTTCTCCAAGTTTCACATTTGTTTCATTTTAGTCTTTTCTTATATTATTTCATGCCATACAATTTAGTATTCATGCATTTTAATCCTTGATGTTTAATTTTAGGTTGTTTCATGCATTTTAATGTGATTCATGCATATTTATTATTATTATTATTATTATTATTATGGGTAAATACTATATTATTATTATGCAAAAATAATTTTCTTTTATATTGTATATATTAATATTATATATAAGATATGTATATATGTTTTTATATATATGTTCATGTACAATTTTTATACAAGGTTTCATGTATATTTCGTAAAATAAAGTACAATGTTTTGCTTAATTAGAATAAATAAAAAACCATAATAAACTGTTTTTTTGTAAATACATATATATATAAATTAATAACTTAATATATGTATAGGTATATTTTAATAAATAATACATCTATGTATTTTACTTTAGAATATTATATTTTAAATATATATAAAATAATAAGATATAAAATAATAGGGAATACCTTTTTTGTATAAATAATATATATATAAAACTACTAACCTTATATATATATATATATATATAGATTTTTGATAAATATAATTATTAAATATTTTTAGTAATATATTTTTAAGTATATATGTATATTTATATGTCACATTACAAATTGCATCATAATAATTAGATAAGTTAAAATATTAAGGTAATATTCTTTTATTTAGAGAGTTCGAGAATTAGTGTCCCGGGCGTAAAGAGATGCGACCTTCTCGATATCCCTAAATAAAAGAATATCCTACCATTTTAGGATACAATATTTAAGGGAATTTTTTTTTATTTAGAAAATCGTGAAACCATTTCCTGGCGTAAAGGGAAGTGAATTTCTCGGTTATTCTAAATAACGGAACGTTTCTTTAAATATTTAGAACATTTTCATGCATTTAAGGATCGTATTTTAAATTCTAATCGAATTCGTAATTTCTAATACCAAGACATTAAATAATCGACTAGGTACCAATTTTGGGCGGTGTGGGGGTGCTCATCTTTCCCCATCCGTAACCGACTCCCAGACTCTAAATTTTTATCTCTGGTTTTATTTGGTGTCCGGTCTACCATTTTTAAAATGATCGGTGTCGACTCCACATTTTTAATTCCAAAATCGGGCGGGATTTTTCAAATAAGGAAAAGAAATTTTAAACCCGATATAAAAAACGAGCGCCGGACGGATTTCGGTGATTACACCCGTATAATTTATATTATTATGATTACTAATAAAAATTTAGGGTTAAAGATTGCTTTAAAAATGGTTGACTTAAAATACTTAGATTTCAAAAGATAACGATAGTGAAATTCAGAAATCGAAGTGAAAATACTCAAAAAGCGCCGCCAATAACTTTTGCGAATGGAAACGTTAGCGCCGCCAATAAATTCTGCGTCTGATACGCAGGGTTCGATTCCTCCAGTTGTCGTTTGTCTGAGTAACCTTTGTGCGCCGGCAGCCATTCCTCCTGGGTCGGCTGACCGTCCGCCTGATGTGGTTGATCATATTTTTTTTCGGTGGTGGATTGGTCGGCGTGTGTTAGTGGGAGAGGAGTGAAGACAGTTTCGGATGTAGTGATTCCAGCAGCGTCTCAGGTTGCTGATGGGGATAAAAGTGTGAACCATGGTGATGTGGAGATGCTATGTGAAGCTGGGGGTGATGGAACTGGATTAAAGACAGGCGATTCTAACGTTACGAGTTCTAATCCGAGGCCGTCATTTCGGGATAAGGTATTGGGCGTTAAGAGTTCGTTATCAGGGGTTCGGATATACCTGAATTGGATGTTGAGGTGCGAGATGAGGACATGCGAGTGAGTTCTCTTGACGGTACTAATTTGATTTCTGCAGTCAGAGATGACTGAACATTGCTGCCATTGACGACAAATGTTGAAACTGAGTCGATGGCAGTGTGGAATTTTCCAGTGAGTGGGTGGGTCAAGGTGAATGTTGATGGGGCTGAGGATTCAGAGAATAAAATGGCTGCGATTGAAGGTGTGATTCGAGGTGAGTGGTTGTTTAATTTCTCAAGAAGTTTAGGTAGATGCTCGGTGGTGGTTGCGGAACTATGGGCAATTTATTATGAGCTTGTTTATGCTAGAAGGTTTAGTTCTAATAGAATTGTGATAGAATTAAATTGTGTTGAGGCGGTTTGTTTGGTAAAAGGGACCGAATCTAATTGTACTAAAAATGCTATGATTACTATGATTCAAGAGCTATTGCTTGGGGATACAGAGGTTGTGGTAATGCAAATTAGTCGCTCGACAAACTTGGTAGCTGATAGGCTTGCTGGAGCTTTGCGTGGAAAGCAGCCTATGAAGATTTTTCATGCAGTTGAATCGATAGAGTTATAGCTGTTGTTACTGGGTGATTGGCAACATCCCCTGGGGTTGGTTAGTAGGTTCTCTCGACTGTTACTAAGAGTTAGGTTGGGGATGTTTTTGTGCTTTAGGGAGATATTGTTTTGCCTTAGCTTCTCGAGGTAGCTCGATGGGGTTTTTTGTAACTACAATTATATGTACTATTTTTCCTCTATTTAAAGTTTAAAAAGGTTTTTTAACGAAGCATGTGGTTGTAGTATTTCCTTTCTTATATAAAAAAACTTAGATTTCATCTTTAAAAATAAAGAGTTTTGAATTTTACATCAAACAGTAATTTGTGTATAATTTTTGGGTAATTAATAGTTGTGATATAAAAAATTCAATAAGTTTGAATACTTCTATCACATTCTTTTTTATTTCTCAATTTTTATAATTGCTTGTTTGTTTAATACGATTAGTTCTTAAAATTTTCAAATAATTATTTAAATTTTGATATTATAAGTGAAAATTTAGATTAAAATATTTGTTTTGAAAATAATTTTTTATAAAACATAGTCAAAACTAGTCAATCAATGAAACTGATTTTTATATAAAAATAGTATGAGGCTTGTACTATTAAGAAACTAATGCAAATGAGCAAGTACATTTGGTCAGTTAGCTAAGCTGTTTATCTTTGTTTTTTTATTTTCTTTAGGTCAAGAATTTTAGACCCATTAAGAACACTACATTTCTTCCTCTAGAGTTTTTCTCCTTCTCCGATTAGAATTAAATTTAGGATTTATATATAAAAAACTAATGGAAATGAATATGCTAAGGCAATTAGATTATAATACCATAAACCTGGGTTGGCAGCTGCCATGGCCCCATAAAATGGTTAAATGGTAACTTTAGTCTCTTTAAAGTTTAATTTATAAAATTTAAAATAATAAAATTGTCTTTTTGTCCTAAAAACAATTTAATCCTTTGAAAATTATATAAATATAAGTTAAAAAATTAAAATATTATATTGGGAAAAGTACACAAATGGTCACTAAACTATCCCTAAAAATATAAAATAGTCACCAAACTTTCAAAAATTACATAATGGTCATTAAACTTTAGTTTTTATTACAAAATGGTCACTAAGCTGTTAACTGTCGTTAACTAGGAGATGTGACAGTTACGAAAATTTATATAATAACATATTTAATTCTCAATATTTACACATTTAATCAATTTAGACATCAATAATGAGGGTTAAAATAGAAATAAAATGATTAAATGTGTCAATATGGAGGATGAAATGTTATATTAGTCAATTTCTGTAACTGTAACATCACTTAATTAATGACAATGAACAGCTCAGTGACCATTTTATAACAAAAACTAAAGTTTAATGCCCATTATGTAACATTTCAAAGTTTGATGATCATTTTGCATTTTTAGAAATAGTTTAGTGACCATTTGTGAACTTTACCCTATTATATTTTAGTCTCAATTTTTATAATTTGATTTTTATCCTGAAAAATTTCTTTTGGCTTCGGATGTTTCCCAACCAAAACCTTAAACCGCAAACTTATTCAAATCACCCCAATATGTACATGAAGCTTCATTCATAACAAGTGCATAAGTGATTTTCTTGAAAAAGGACAAAAGAAGTTTGTATACAGGAATATAGCCACTTAGTTGATAGGATGAGCCGTTGCCTTCCTAATTTTTTTTTACGATAACATTTTAGGTATTTTTAATTTAAACTAACATAAAGAAACTTAAATTTAGATATTTTTTTATAAGTTCCTTTTATCTTCTTTTGACCGATCGGACGGAAACATCAGTTTTAGTGCTAGTTGTCTATTGCGGTGTTCATTATTTCTCTTATTTTTTAATATCATGTCTTTATTATTCTTTTTCTTGTGGCACGTTTATCCTTTGCGATTATAGCACATTTTTCTTTACTTTTGTGGTACATTTTCTCTACTGTTTGGTACGATTTTCGCACACCTTAACGGTCGTTTGGTGCTTATACAGCGATCCTCACGAAGCTTTTTTTATTTAAGTTTAGTCATAGAAAGTTTGATCTCTTTTGGTAGTTGTTTGCCGATGCAATCAGAACTGTGTATCAGAATAATTTATTCGATAGTTTGGTTCACTCATCATTTTTTTTTTCATTTCGTAAAGAGTCTTGTTGGGATAGAGACAAGAACATTCATGAAGGTTTCTGAATTATTTGACGATGTGCGTCAATCTGAAAAGAATGGTTTGCTTTCCTTTACACTTTTGGGTTTTATGTTTTATTTTTGTATGAGCTTTTTGGTAGATATAGTCTTCATTTTTCTTTAATAAATGCATTTGTCATTATTTTAAAAAATATATATTTTTAATTTAAATATTAATCAAATAAGATTTTTATTTTTATTTTCCTGAAGACTTGATTGATACTTCAAACTGAGCAAGCACATTTGGTTGGTTGGTTGGTCAAACTGCTCATCTTTGTTCCCTCATTTTCCATAGGTTATGGGTTCTAGACCCTTTAGGAACATTCTCCTTTCTTCCCCAAGAATTCATCTTCCCCTCTCTTTTAAATAAAATTAAAATTTTTCAAAAGAAAAATAGCTACTTCAAACTCAATCATATTAGTATAACATTAATATACACCCAAAAGAAGGAAAAAGGAGTAGGTTCTAATAGTATTACAATTATAACAATAAGGGGGACTGATAGTTAATCCACTAGCCTTGGCCCATATAGATGGGTTTAAGGACTCCAGCCTCTCTCTCCTACGGGGTGGATTTTTAAAAAAAGCCCAGTGGAAAAATGAGTGTCAACTAGAAACGTTTCAAGTAGGCTGACCTGACCCTTTGAGACCACAATAAAAAGACAAGTTTTTTCATGTGGAAGGAGGAGGTTGCAGGGTCCAAGCATTAGGAGCCATAAGGGGCATCTGGTTGTAGTAGAGCATGGAGGGGATCTCATGGTTGTGAACACCCTCGTACGTGGTTATAACATAATTTTCGTCATTTATGTCCCTTTCTATCCTCTTCTTCACATCGCATCCTTCACTCGAACATTTATAATAGTTCCTGCATCACCCAACAATGCAATCCCTTTTTATCTCATAAATCGTAATCTTTTTGTTTATTTTCAAAAGTCGAACTCGTAACCTTCGGAACAAAATATAAGGTCTATGCCTCTACGGTCTGATTTTAAAGAAAAACAAAGAGTATGTAAAGCTCAAGTGCCAAATAAATGCACATGCCTCCATGCTAATGTTCATGAACATCTAAATAAATTAGTGGTAATTTGCTAAATCTACAATCCTATGTATACTCTTATATTTGAAGACAATACGTATAATAATTGTTTAAAACTCATCTGAAATATGTTGGCTTGAATAAAAATAAAAAGATGACTCATATTTGAAATATAAAGACATGATCAAGTATAGAGCTTTTGACCAATCATGTTTGCAGAAAGATATATTTTTTTAAGAGTTGAATATTATTTAGTGATGGCATATTTAAACATATTGTCACGGGGTCATTATCTTCTTCTTAAAATATTAATAGCCCGGTGACAATATATTTTAGCTCCATCCAGATATGAAACTAAAGAAGGGTTGACAAGGGTTCATGCGTTCAAATTTTAAGTTATTTGATCATATCAGTATTCACGTGAATCATAAGATGAATAATTTAATAAATAATTGAATCTATGAATAATCGAAGAGTTGAGATATTGACTTAGTTTTTTTAACCTAGCCACTAACTTAAAATTTTAAGTTAGAACAATGTGCAAGAACACGATGACAAAAACATCTAAAATTGATAATTCAGTTTATTTTTTGTTTGTAATTATAGTTTTAAAATTTTATAATAATGTATTAATATCCAATTTTGGTAGTGTATAAAATCGTATATCGTTAATATATTTAAACATTAAGGTTATATTTTGATACACAAACTGTGTAAAAGAAATTACATAACCTTTCATGTTTAAACTATAAAATTTAAAACCAAAATCCTTAACTCTAATGCCCTAAACCCTAAACTTTAAACCCTAAACCTTAAACTTCAGCCATAAACCCTAAATTTTACACCATACAACCTAAACCCCTAAACCATAAACCATAACATAAATCTATAAACCCTAGAACTAAAAGACTTATGTGAACTAAAGTTTACCTTGTGTATCAAAGTTCATTAATCCTTATTTATAAGGGAATATTTGTCAAAATAATTTAGAGAAAATTATACATATTAATATACCTTTTAACATAGTATTTAATATCAGTGACAATATTAATAAAACTAAATTAAAACGACATATAAAATATATATTTAAACATTTATAAATATAAGTAAAATAAAAGGCTAAAATTCAGACGACATAAAAATGTATTCATACCGATATATTCGGACGACCTAAAAATATATTCATATACATGTTCAATTTCGGTTCCGTTCCAAATTGAACTGAGAAATCTTTGGTTGCAGCGAAGCATTATTTTGCTTTTATGTGGTCCAACACAGAATTGTTCATTTAAATTTTATGAAAAGCTGTCGAGTGGTCTTTTCACAGATTCCATGGGCTACACCCCCGATTTCATAATTCATATTTCATGACCAACTTCCCAACATTTTTTTAATAAATCTTAATTTTAATCTCATTTAAAGTAGAGAAAAAAAGAACTTTTAGAGAAAGAATCGTTACTTCTTATGAGTCTAAAACACATAATTTAAAAAAAAATAAAAAATAAAGAAGAATAATTTGACCAACTTATCAAATATATTTACTCAACTCCCCCAAGAAACTAATTCAAAACAACCCAAAGATATACTACATTAACCCATGCATGATCTTTTTGGCACCATCTATTTGAAAAGAAAGAAAGAGATGGAAAGGAAAGGAGAAAAGAAAGGGTGATTAATTAATTGCCTAAACCCATCTCTTCTCTGTTAATTTTGTGCAGTGTTATTATTTTTATATTTCAAGACTTTTTTTTTTCGTTGTTGGATTAATGTCGTTGGACTCCTTTAGGCGTGGCTCGTGGGTGTAGCCACGTGATGAAGATAAACGCAGCATCCCACCGTAGTGTGTGTATGTGCACTTGTGGAGTGATCGATGCTTCTCTACTACAACGATGAAGGCTATTAGCAAAAGTAGCAACTAGTTTAGGTGTGGACACCCAGGGATTTAAATAGCGTTCACGGTTATCGCGGTTACGGACATAACGAAAATTATTGCGGTCATTGCGGGTGTCGCGGTCGTGATTTTTTTTTTAAAATTTGCATAACTTATTGTAAAACATAATAATAATAATTATTATTATAATTATAAAAAGTTATTTTTAATGATATTTAGAGTATTTTCTAAACAAAAATGAACATAAATAAATTAAAATGGATTAAAAAATATCTATTATAATTGTGCTATAGGAGATTAAATTCCTTACGATTTTATCAAAGAGTTCTTTTACACCGGCAAACTCAAGAATAATATATATATATTTTCCAACACTTATAAAAGGATTTAATTGAAAGGAAATAAGACTTAGAGACTCAATTGGAAGTTTCATTATGGATTTGAAGACTTAAATGAAAATGGAATAAAACAAAACATCTTAATTAAACTAAAAATCTGCCTTAAAAGACTAAATTGTAAGGGTACTAAAACCTTTAATTCTCTCTGAAAATTCACTAAAACTTGAACCCTCCTTGCCGCCATTTACCCTTTTTAATGTTTTAACTTCATCTTTCTCGCTTTCTCTCCCGTCCATTCTCTGCAACATTCTCCTCCTCCCCATTTTCATCTTCGGCCACCAACTATTCACTGTCCGTAAAATGCACAACACGCACCATTCAACTCCTCGTCCCGTCCCGAGCAAACCCCTATCAACCATTTCTCCTCCTCGTCGATCGTTAACGAGATTCGAGCCAAAAAACCTTCGACGAACCATCCGCGATTGGTCTGAAAACGGGAATAGCGTCCCGTTATCACCGCTACGGAACGCTATACCGTTATATTGCGGCCGCGACGGACCGTTATCGACATGATTTCGTTACACACCGTGATTTCCTCCGATTGCGGTTTCGCGACCGCTATCGCGAGCGGAGCGCTATTTAAATCCCTGTGGACACCAGAACATGTGATGGGAAGGCATCAGCCCACAGTGTATGTATGTGGAGTGATGGGGCATCCTTCCCACTTTTTGGATATAATTTGCTCCATATATGATGTGATGGGATTCATGAATCATGACATTTTACTCCAAATTACTTCAGATGTGATGGAAAGGGAAATAAAGTTATTCGCAGTTCTCTTCTTTCATACAAAGAGGTACGTTTCCAAATTCACTTCTTACTTCTTTGAGAATAAAAAAACCATGCTTACTATTGCTGCAACTAGAATAATATCATAATCACACGTGCTGCCTATGATTTGAAAAATCCAAATCCATATGCATAGTTGAGTATAATGATTTCCAAGTGATCACGAGGAACAAAATGGAGTTAATTGTCAAGTTGGAAGTATTATATTTCAATATAGATGTATACAAAGTTATGGGGTCCGATTAATATTGATTGAAACCATGCTCATGAGATCCAGTGGTTCCAACATCAGTGAAACTAAATTGTTCCATATCTTAATCATATATTCCATGCAATTAATAAGATAAATCCGGAGATAAAATTACCTTGGGTTGGGGCAGTTCTTGATGGACTTTTTCCCATATTTCCTCCATTTATATCCATCATCGATCACGTCCAATTCTGACTTCATCCTAAACGCAACTCGAACCCCCAGTCCCGGTTTGTTTTTCCCCACTCCTTTTTTGCATTTTCTGCAATTTTTTTAAAAACCAAAAACAATCAATAAATACCTTAAACAAGGGAAAAAGATCCATTGGGGAGTTCAAAGTACATATATCACTTGCATGTTACTATTGGTTGAGGTTGCACCACTGAATTCAGTAGCGACAGCCATGCCTTTCTCCGACGAAGCCATGCTTGACGACGAGTGCGTATCGTCGTCGAAGATGCCGTCATAGAGCATAAGATAATCGCAGAGCTGGAAATCGGGCATGGGAGTGAGGTTTTCAGGGGAGAAGGTGTAATTAGGGTTTTGATGAGAAAAGTCCATTTCTAAGGAAAAGCTGGACTTTGGTCTTTGACAGTGTTGTAGGAAGGGAAGCTTGTTTGGCATAGCTGCAAACCTTTTTATACATTTAATTTTAATTATCCTAAATAATATAATTAGTTTTCCCTTTTAAAAAAATGAAATAATTCTGCTGCTTCTTGGACACTTCCTAGAGCGATGCAACGAAGATTTTAAGTTGGTGCTCGTGGTCTGATGGCGTCACATGGGTGACGTATGAACTTAACTTTATTGCGTTAGAATATGGACCACTTGTACTGTATTACGCAACTCGCTTTTGGTAGGCGGAACGATTGGTTTTCGAAGAGAGGGCGAATCTCTATTTATAAAATATTCCCTTTTTTTCAAAAAAAATAAATTTACCGTGTGTATGTCCGACGAGTTTACTATAATATATTAGTCTGGGAAATATAAACATTTGAGTACTACTTTGGGGAATTTAGAACCTAAGGGACTAGTTTGGAGATTCACCCTTGGAGAGAAAGGATCTTGTGTAGCATACTTGGACTATAAATTCTGGTCTACACTTTGCGTGGCGCTTCTTGTTTGGATTGCTCTTGACTGCACTTGTAATGCATTTGGGTACTATAACTGAAGAAGATTTTATGAACATTTATTTCGTATGAATAATTGGGCAATTGAATTATATATATTTTTTCTTTCTTTTCTTAATAACGGTTAGTGAAGTACATTTTCGTTTACAAGTTTCTAACGACACTCGTACAATTGTAGGTTGTAGTCCTTTAATGCATTATCTAAATCCTCTTGTATAAAAACATCTCGAATTTTTACATGCCACACTAAGAATACGATATTACGATCCAACAGAGAAATATTATACTTTATTATTTTCATGACTATAATCAAGACGAGCAATTGGTGACTTTGGTATCGATGTTTTATATCAAAGATATATTGGAGACAAACGATAATAGCGAAACATTGAAGAATAGAATAGCAAACAAAACAAGAAAATAAAGATCATTAAAATTTATATAGAAAATCCAAACGAAAAAAATCATAGACAAAGGATGAGAACTTTGAACACCTTATACACAACTATTCAGTCTATACTTAAAACCCTAATTCCTAGTGTCTATTTATAAAAATATGTTGCTTTTTTACAAAAGAAACTTGCATAAAAAGTATTTCTACTCAACATACATTTCACACTCTTCATCAAACACGTAAAGAGAGAAGTAAAGTTTCATTCATACCTATATTCTTCCATACCACGGAGTATGTTAGTGGAAGATTTCAGTCTACGAAGAATATCGACAGAGGACACCAACTCGAAAAACATCAACTAGCAAAAATCTTACATTTTTCCGAAATTAAATTTGAGTCATAACTCTAACACATAAGACCCTTAACTGCTATTTGGTCTATACACTCTATTTTGAAGTAGTTGCTTTTGTAATCGCTTAAACTATCGGAGCTCATTTTTGTATTAATACTTTTAAACCCTGATCGATTACAATCATATTTTGAATTGAAATATTATAAAATGATTATGATTTGAAGTGTGAATAAGTGATTTAAATTTTGTGGGTAGCTTTGGTGATTGTATGTAACATTCTCGGACTCATCGGTTATTCTAAATTGAATTTGAAGTATTATAATAATTACAATTTTCAATTCTCAAGAAGATGATGAAAATTACTAGTATAATTACACGTATATTTACATGCTTCAATTATATAATTAAGGGTAAACTACACTGGTAGTCACCAAACTTTTAGGGCATTTTCATTATGGTCACCAAACTTTTAAAACTTTTATTATGGTCACCCAACTTTTATATCACTTTTATTACGGTCACTGTCGTTAGCTACTGTTAAAAACGTTGACATGGCACGTTATTTCTTCATTTTGTCTCATTTTTTTCATCTTCTTCTCTCTCTTTCCTCCATGGATATAAAAACTGATAAAAATAGGACATTTCATCTCTTGATTTTCTTCATTTTTTTCTTCCATAAACATTAATCTTTCCCCTAAAAAACTGTAATTCAGAATTCAAAAGCATTCATTTTGTAGTCTGCTTTAAGTTTTTAAAGTTTTAATTTGAGATCAGAGTTCGACTTTTGTTTTCATTTGTTCCTGTTGTTTCCCACTTCTTCCACGCTCGTGATTTTATGTTTGCATCAAATAGGCAAAATGCCCAGCTACCCATTTGCATATTTTCATTTGGTTATATGTCTTGTATACTTTCATTTATTATATGATGTTCATGCTCTAGTTATGATTTAAGTTGTCTAAACTCGGATTCATATTTGGATCTCTTGATGTTCTGAATCTTGGGTTTTTCATATAACAACGAAATCATTTCGTAGGAGAATGAAATGCTAAGAATTATTCTTGATTGATTAGAAAGATAGAGAGATATCGAGTCAAGAATCAAAATTTAGTGCCAGCCTAATTTATTACTTGATTGAAATTGAAGAATCTAGCTAGAAATATTAAAATCTTTCAAAAAAACAAATTATTTGTATAACAATTGTAGTGTAGTTTAGGCATGTAATGGAAGAAGAAATAAAGGAAACCAAGAGATGAAATGCCCTGATTTTATTGATTTTATCAGTTTTTATATCCATGGAGGAAAGAGAAAGAGAAGATGAAGAAAAAGAGAAAAAAATGAAGAAATAATGTGGCACGTCAACGTTTTTTAACGGTGGCTAACGACAATGACCTTAATGAAAACGATATAAAAATTGGGTGACCGTAATAAAAGTGATATAAAAGTTGAGTGACCATAATAAAGTTTTACAAATTTAGTGACCATAATAAAAATATTCTAAAAGTTCAGTGGCTACCAGTGTAATTTACCCTTTAATTAATATTCAATATATAGTCAGAAGCACGAGTTTGTAATGGGTCGCACAAAGCCATCACATGAAGAGGCAGTAACAAGGAAATCCAATGGAATTAAAATAATGCACCATTTTCAATTTGCATGCTTTTTGGCTTTGAATATATTTGATTGGTAGTAAAGGAGGAGTGTGAGAAAGTGCAAGGAAATGCCTTTTAAGATAACATCTTAATTCATTATTTAATATTATTATATTCCCCCCCGCCCCCCCCCCTAATATTTATTTATTTTGGTATTTGAATCGATGGAGAGGCTTGGAACGGTCAACGAAGGATACGAGGAAGCTTCATTTGACAGCACGACCACAATTTGATAGGATTTTTTTTATATATTTTTACCATTTTGTTGTTGCTTAGTGATTTTGACTTTGGAGAATCGAGATTAAGAGTAAAATCACTCTTTAATGATAAAATATTTGGTGTTGCCAAGCAAGTTCCCACTTACATTTTTGGTGGGTATTGTTTATTTTTTAATAATATTTCAAAATTTTATCATTGGGTTTGATCCATACAGTAAATTAAAAGTGTACTAACTCAAATGTATTTTTAGATATACAAATATGGATCGATGGTCTATTAAAAAAATTGATTTTTATGGACAACCAACTGGTCTACTGAGATGAGTCACTAGATTCCTTAAATAAGGTTAGAGGTCTTGATGTTGTAAATGAAAAAAATGGATTGAGAGGGTCGCCCTCATAACGGGCCTCTACAGTACCTGATATAAATTAATTAGTCAATAAATTGGATATCATTGATTAAAAAAATGATGTTTACTATTCAAGAAAATATGGATTGATGGTAATTTTTTTCACCTTACATATACATATTCTATTCGTTACCGAATAGTCCCAGTTAAAAAAAATATTATTCATCCTAAATTATTAAATTTGAACAATTTTATTTGCACCGAAAGTATTACAACTCTCTTCCAACTTTTAATACTTTTAGGCTTTATATCCACATAATTTACCCCCTTTTTTTATCTTGCAAGCCCCTTAATGTTTCCAGCCCACATGCAGCATTAAAAGGGAATAAAACTGTGTAAATTTGTTGTATCTCCTCAATCTTATCCTAGTGAATCCCTACTTTCTTCTAGAAAAGCTTAAAAGCATATAATTGCATGGCTATATATATTTGGAAGAATTGCTTGGAATATCATCGGAAAGAAACAGATGATTGAAAAGTCAGCAATGGAAACAAAATAACCCACCCACACTCCATTTTGTGAGAGTAATCATGTTCCAACGAGAGGTGGTATTTGGATGAACCCTTTAATGGTCCCAATATTCAAAGTTCAAACTTGATTGTAATTTTTTTTTGGGTAAACTACACAGATGGGGCTAGTGTCAATTTGATCATTATGTTAGGTCACGCTGACACACCCCATGGCGCAGCGGAAAAATATCCGGTTATCACCACCAGACATCTATGTACGAGGAACGAATCTGTAACACCCCTTCCCGTGACCGTATACCAGACACGAGTCGAAAATGTCACGACTTTTTAAAACAGTCTTTTAAGCAAAAACCAAGGTAATTTAAATTTTTTTGGAAACTTCCCAGTGGTCACCCATCTTGAAATTTCCTTAGCTCAAACACGCTTAACTTTAATCAATTCAGAAATAAAATATTAACTCTAGATCCGATAAATAATATTTTTACATAAATAATACAGTTATATTAAGACAAATCATTTTATTAAAAATGATTCTATTTAAAATTATTCGGATCTAGCCTCATATAGGATATGTCAAATCAGGTCATATAATAATTAAATTGTAAACATACTTACCGTCTATAAAAGATTTATAAAATATTTACTGACCTAGTTAAGGCACTTTAATAAAATAGACCGGTTTATATGGTACATGCCACTACTAAACATAAACAAATACGGATGTCATGATTACCGAAATACCTGTCGATTATCTTCTATACATAATAATGATGCAAAAGTTGTCATCTACTAATCCCGATCACCTGAGTGTATAACATAAATACAAGCTGAGTATATCTCAGTGAGGCATAAGATGAGTGACATATACACTGTCTAATGCATGATAATTATTAAAACATGATAGTCATTAAATTACATATTCGGTAATGCAGGAATTTCTATATTGTAAAGTCATGTAACTGTACTATACTAATTTTGTACTGTAAAGTCAGGTACCTGTACTGTAAAATAATTTAACTGTACTGAAAAATCATGTACCTCTATTGTAAAGTCATATATCTGTACTATATAATTATACAGTTATTATGTGAAATCATATAGCCCAAGGTAAATATCAAGAAACTAGTAAACGAGTCGTGTACTCCAAGAGTACTAGCCACTCCCCTTAGGGATGAGGCGACGATAACGAGCTCGTAGCAACCCGTAGGTACAAATGGTAGACACAATTAAGTGTCGGGCAGTAGACATATATAATGTCAAACAGTAGACATACATAGATGTCGGACGGTAGACATACATGGATGCCAAACGGTAGACATATATATAGTGCCAAACGGTAGACACATAAGGTGTCAGACACGTAAAGTGTCGAGCGGTAGATACAATAAGTATCGGCGGTAGACACGTAATGTGTTAGCGTAGCTACTAGACTCTTATGGTATACCAGAATATTGTCATTCTTAATATTATATTACCAAGGGCAAACATTTAAAATAATTCCTGCAAAATGGTAAGCAACCCATATACAATTCATATCATGTAAAACATGTTATGTTAGAGCAGTTCATACTCCAATATGTTCTATAACTTTCATGGTATACATGCCATTTGAAAACTGTATGAAATAAATTATTATCTGTATATCATGCTATAAAACATGTGTGATCATAAAAGATACCACAATTTTTAAATCAGTAAGATAAAGTATCGTACAAAAACATGTCATGCTTTATAAAATCATTACCTTTAAGGTCGACTTAGTCTTCCTATAATATGTATGTTACTAACATACATTTAAAAACATGTATGCACTCACCTTAGCCTTATAATGAGGTTGTTTTTACTATTCAATATCACTCCCGATCTTTTTCTTTTCCTTTTCTACTGATACGACCTCGATTTATATTGAAATCTACATTAAAATAACATATACCATTTCAAGTATATATTAGTACATACTCATTCCATATACAATAATGGGAAGTAAATATAATAACTATCCATTAAATAAAAAAATGATCTGATAAAGCTTTCTATATTCGAATCATATTTCTTCACATTTTCCCATAAATCTTCAACTTTTCCCAAATTACCTATTTTGGTCCCCAAGGACTCTTTTAAGCTTCCAACCATAAATTTCAAATTTAGTCCTTACATTTCTCACACTTTGCACTTTAGGACCCAAACTTTATAAATTTTTCACTTTGGTCCCTAAAGTAGCTGAATATTCATAATAGTCCCAAATGTTGATTTAAGCTTCAAAATCAACATTCAAATCACTTGAATTAATTTTCCAACACAATATTCCTCAAATATAAGCTTAACAATCAAGTCCTTAAACTTTACAAAGTTTACATTTTGGTCCCTAATACAATTTAATTAGGGATTTTCATTTTAATCACCTTGTATCAACATACAAAATCATTTTCATCATTTCCATCATCAAAATAATTTTTGCAATAATTTCCCCTAAATTCTTCAAAATTGCCGAATGATCCCTAAACCATTTTTCATAGGATTTTCATCATTTCCAACATAAAAACTATATCACAACTTCATTTCCATCTCTAATTCAAACACCTAACCAATTTTCCCCAAATTCTAGGGTTAGAGTTTATGTCTTCAACATGAAATTAAACATAATCTAAGCTTAATTTTATCAAAACAACATTGAATTCATGCAATTCAAGTCCTAATTTCAATTTAGCACATCAATTCCCTAATTCTTTCCCATCAATAACTCAAGTAGTTCTTCACAGCACCATGCAATATTACTACCAAAATGTAGAACAAATTATTCTAAAGGATCATACCTTGAATCTAACTTTAAACCTTCCAAATCAAGCTTGAAAATAATGTTTTCTTCTTCCCTTTTTTTCTTCTCTACTCACGGCATGTTGGAAGTTTAATGAACATATTTTTGTTCATTTTCTTCTTCTTTTTTCCTGCTTGTAAAATTTAAATGAATATTAAATCCATTTAAATGGCAGAATTACCAATTTAGCCTTTATATCCAATGGCTAATTTAATCCTATCAAAAATCAAGGGTCAAGATTTAATCTATGTAGATTTCACCTTCCAGAAATGCCTTCAATATTTCATAAATATTTCAAAATTGTCATCCTTTCCAATTGACCAATTTGCCCTTCAACTAATCTTTATTTACTAGTTTATTTCAAAATTGCCATTTTGTAAAATTCTAACTAAATCTAGTTAGAATCCAACCAAATACAATAAAATATTCATAAAATAATATTTTATGAATTTTTCCATGTCTTTTGGATCAGTCTCCAAAATTTCTATTCGATCCAATATATCGATAAATAATCCTTTACTCATAAATAAACTGTAGGATTCATCTTGAATCAAACTGAAAATATTTCCAACACTTGGAAATAACTTATATAACCTTTCTCTATCATATAGCAAAATTTCATAATTTTCCAATTCGATCTGGGTATTCGAATTCCATTTAAACTTTAACTATGATTTTCCCAATAATCGAAATATCAGATCGAACCAATAATTCCACATTTGATTCACACCCTTATATTCACTATTTATTTATGAGATAAAAACTCCTAACTTTTAATTAATTACAACTTTGGTCCTTCAACTTTTCATATTTCAACTGTACCATACAAGTTTTGAAAACTTATCATTTTGGTCACTAAACTTTAACCTTGAATTCCCATTCCAATTTTCCTTGTATTTTAACCAAAATTTGCGAGTATCCTATTTTACTCACTCTCTATCATATGACACCTTAAAACCTCAGAATTTCTTTTCTACAGTCCATAATTGAGAAAATCCTAACTTTTGCATTTTTGTCATTTTAGTTACTAAGTAAGCTTTTAAGCAATTATCTTAGCACTAAATGACCCTTAAATAGTACTGTAAATTTTGGGGTATTATAGAATCGGGGTGAATAAGGGTGAAGAATTACCTGTTCAAAATCTGGAATTCTGAATTTGGAGGAGATAGATATCCAATCACGATTCCACGATGTCGATTCCTAAGCCACAACGATAACGCTCCGACCTCTACGTAGTTCACCTGGTTGAAACGAGCATATAAAACTCTCTAAAATATTTAGAGATTTTCCCCAAAAAGCATTGATGACTGCTAGATCTCTCATGCCTTTATATAACCTTTGTAATCCTAATTCAACTCATATTAGGATTTCAATATATATATTAATATATATACTCCTAATTTAACTTTATTTAGAATTTAAATATATATATTAAATATATATAATCCCAATTCAACTTAATTAAGATTTCAATATATATTAATATATATAATCCCAATTCAACTTAATTAGGATTTCAATATATATTAATATATATAAACCCAATTCAACTTAATTAGGATTTCAATATATATTAATATATATATTCCCAATTCAACTTTAATTAGGATTTCAATATATATATTTAAATCAAATTATATTATTTATATATTAAAAGAGTCATAATTACAATAATTATTTTCTTTTAATAATTATCCAATAGTTAAATTGTAACACCCCGAAAATCGGTCTAGTCGGATTTAGGATCCGGTTATTGAAAATTTTGTATCGGAATGGTCCAATCAATGTAAAGACTCCTTTATTGTACTCAATTGTAATGAAATGAACCTCAATTGAGTTTAATTATAGACTTTGGACCTTTTTGAAAGAATTAAAAGTCATTTAGTGACTAAATTGAGAACATTAAAAGTTTGGGGTCAAAGTGTAAGATTTGGTAAGTTTAGGGACCTCCTTCGTAATTATCCCACTTTACGTGAAGTGGTCATCTTTTGTCATAGAAGATGACAATTGAGGTAGGCAATTATAGTGCCTTAATATTAAGAAAAGCGTGAAATGATGGAACTATTAAAATAAGTTTACCCTTTGTCAAGGGAAACCTTTCTATTGGTTCTTGATGAGGTGAAGAACGGCCAAGGTTGTGGGCGATATAGTCACCTTAAAATGATAATAGAAAAGATCATTCTTTCCTTTGTTTTGATTCCACCGAAACCATTCCTCTAAAACATCTCATCATTTGCTTTGAATAAGCAAGCACCTCTATTGTCATCTTCAAGCTCTAGCTCAAGCAAGCACCTCACTTCAATCCTTGAAGTTTCTTTGATTTCAAAACATCAAATTAAAGCTCTTAGATTGGTGAGTTAAACCCCTCAAACAATTTGTTGATTCCATGGATATTTGAAGTTTAATTTCAAGATTAGGTCTTGGAAGTCAAAGATTGAAACCATGTGTTATAGGCTTAATTCCATGGAATTAATATTATCTACAAGCTTTATTAAGCTTGGATATTGATTTTGAATCATTGATTTTGATTGTAACAATTTCCCTAATCTTTGCCTAGCTCAAGATTTGGAAGATCAACCACCATCTCCTACTAAAGCTAATGGCAAGGGAATTATAATCTGGGAGCCTTAGGAGCTGCGAAAATCAAGGTGAATGTAGTTGAAGTCTCAGGATTAGGCTAGGCGTCTTTCTCGGTTCCATTTTTGTTGAACATATTATTGCTAACGTCGATAATAAGGTCATTGCATCGAACTCTATGGTAGGTGTATCAATAAGCTTTCTTATTGTGCTGTTAGAACATTGAGTATTGATTATTGTCATCAAATCATTGAATATTGACCATCGACATGCCATTGAAAAGTTCATCGCATTGTTATTGATGATTGAATATTGACCATCGAACTACTACTATTGTTATTGATTTATTGAACATATTGTTATTGGACTCACCAAACCATTGAACCTATTGTTATTGATAATGTATTGAATATTGGCCTAAATTACCGGACCTTGGATTCGAGGGGACATTGGATACAATTGGCATGCCATAGGATTTGTGAGCTCATTGGTACGGGTGGATTACGGTCCTTGGGCTACGGCCTTTATATTAGTGAGGCGGAGGGATATTGTGTTGGTCAATTGGCGAGGTGGAGGGACTAGACTATTATTGACTTGGCGAGGCGTAGGAATCCGTATATCCACCATCTTAAACAATCCAAGGGTTATTATGAAACTATATGATTTATTGATATTGAATAAAAGAGCCATTGATAACGAACTTGTTGCATTGATATTGAACATTGATAACACGCCATGAAAATATTGCTTAAGCATGCATTTGAATGTATATTGTATCTTTGTTATTGTGTGACTACCTCACTAGGCAAAATACGCCTAATGCATTCATCTTCATGCATTTTCAAGTTAAGCAAAGTGATAAGGAGATCGGACAACTTTTTGAAGATTTTGGCAAGTCCTACAAGGGTGAATGTAATATTTACTTCCCTTACATACTCCTAGGATGGTGGCATGGTTGTTGTAATAATCACTTGAATGCTTTTTGATATTTGTATGTTATGCATGTTATGAGAATGCTTAAATAGGCCTAAAATGACTTTTGGTAAGGGCTTAAATTGGTAAAAATTGGCATATGTGGCTAGAAAGGTGAAAACCTAGTAAATAGATTCATATGATCATGAAATTTAGCATGTTAGTAGATTATGATGTTATTAAATGGCTGGTAAAATTTCATTGTATTTGGACATTGTTTGATAGACTAAATTGGATTAAAACCAGAATAAATATGTCATTTTAGTGCAGGGTGTATCGATACAGGTATGCATATTTGGATATAGTTAACACCGGTCAACAGGGTGTATCGATACGTTAAAGGGAATACCGATACGAAAAGTCAACACTGGAATCTGGAAAATTAATTGCTACGGTCTTAGAGCTTATCAAAACAAGTCAACCTGGTCAACCTATACTGGTACGGTCGCCCAGCTGTACCGATACGAGTCTTGTTATTCGATTTCTGATAATTTAATGTTAGGCATTGCGTATCGATACAGGTAGACACTGTATCAATACGGGTTCATCAACCTTTAACTGTTTTAACAACCATGACTCAGGCGTATCGGTACGGCCTTTCGAGTACCGATACCGATACAGGTAAATCTATTAAAGATCAATTGTAATAAGTTTAAAACTTTGCATATTGGTCACTGAACATTGTATGGTAAAATTTATTGGATAAGTGAACTCTGATTAATCTGAAATTTTTTATGGTCATTGAAAATAAGTTGAATTTCATTATAGAAAGATTAATTTCAAAAAAGACCCTTAAAATATAAAAATTACAGATTAGTCCCTAGAACTTGTAAAAGTTTAAAATTGGTCATACAATGATTATCATAGCTTCGAACTGAGTTATCAGACATGTTGTATTGCTATTGCATTGTTGTAAAGCATGGCATCGTTAATTATCGAATATTAAATAAAATCATCGCATTATTTTCTGGTAACGTCTTCCGACCTAAATTCTTACCAGGCCGTGAAGGGGGTGCTGCATTTATGGTATCAGAGCTAGAGTTTAGTCGATTCTAGGACTAAACTATTGTCTATTGTACTTTTATTGCATTGCATTGTGCCACGTATGAGTTATTATTGTATTTTGTGACTTGCCTACTAATCTGTTCTTTCTTATAGATGTCTGACTCTAATGAAGCTTGTATAGACGAGCATGTTACCGGCTTCTCTACCCATGATGAAGAGATTAGAGGTGGAAACCCTCCACCACAGCAGGACCCTCCAGCTCTAGACCTTGAGCTCGAGGCAATGACTGCTCAAGTTGAGTGTCATCGGCACATGGCTGACATGTTCAAACAATTTATGACGTCAATGAAAGCTGAGCAGCCTGTGCAACTTACTGCACCGGTCATCTAATATGTTCGAGCCCCTATTGACAAGTTATCTCAGCATCGGGCTTGTACCTTTATCGGACATGATGATGACAATCTTGAGGTTATCGAATACTAGTTAGATAGCAGGCTGTGAATCCTGAACATGCAGTTGTAGTGTTAGAATGAACACATGTTGGAGTGTGCCATCGTGTTGCTGGTCGACGAGGCACTCAAATGGTGGGAGACTACTATTCTCACGGCCCTTGAAGGATAAATAACTTGGGAGTTCTTTCTTCGAGAATTTTGCAATAAATACATCAGTAAGTATTACCTCGCGGAGATGCGTAGCATCTTCCTTTTTCTCAAACAAGGTGGACGACCTGTAGAGCATTACATCCATGAATTTCGCAAGTACTGTCGATACGGGGTTGAATATATTAAGAAGGAGGAAGAGAAGTGCAGAATGTTCATTGCTGGGCTTAGTGACGAGCTTCGCCCTATGTTTACAGCATTGGGCATCACAAACTTTTAGGACCTGGTGAATCCGGTCAAGGCCACCGAGGCTGCTCAAAAGACAAAGAGGTTTGGAGGACCTAGTAGATCAGAGAAAAGACAATATGAAGATTACCGTCCTCCAAAGCCTAAAAAGAAAGGAAAGTATCGAGGTTAAAAGCAGAATGGTTATCCTCAACTGTCCCAATCTGGGGATATTGCTAGACCGTAGGTGATGACCCAATCATTTTCCAAGGCTACTTTAGTTGAGAATACTGGAGGTTCTGGGCGAGCCGTACAATATCCAGTATGTAATTACTATCAGAACAAACATCTAGCAGGTCAATGTCGTAAGCAGTCTAGAACTTGCTACTTCTGTGGTGAGTAGGGCCATTTCATCCAAGAGTGTCCATTGAATACTAACAAGCATGTTGCCACACCAACCGCTATAGCATCACCTGCTCAATTTTATCGAGGTAAAGGATCGAAGCAGGGTTCATCGAGAGCTGCGGGGAAACCCAGTGGCTCAGCTAAGGCGTCAAATAGATAGGAATCAAAAGACCCTGCTCAGATGTATCATGTGAGGAGCCAAGAGGAGGAAGATGATCCTGGTATCATTACAGGTACCATTTATTTGTACTCTCATACTGTTTATGCTTTGATCGATAATGGCTCCACATATTCTTTCATTAGTATGATGATAGTTAAGAAACATAAGATGTCCTTTGAACCTATAGTATCTAAGATCATCGTAACCAATCTTTTGGGTGATTGTGTCACCATAAGCCTTGTATGTAAGAATTTTCCCTTAATGATCTAAGGGATTCCTTTTTCGGCCAACCTATTGACATTACCGATTCATGAGTTCGATGTTATACTAGGACTGGATTGGCTCAGTGAACATCAGGCTTGGGTGGATTGCTCTAAAAAGAAGTTGTACCTTCAAGGTCTCAGAAAAGAGAGTGTCACTCTGATGAGTTTGAGAAACCCATCTTTGTATGCTTTGACCTTAGAAACCAAAAACGAACCCCAGCTACTCAATATCGATACCGTGTGTAATTTTTTTGATATTTTTCTTGATGAACTTTCGAGTTTAACTCTAGCCCGTGAGGTGGAATTCGACATCAAATTACAACCTGGAACGGCCCTAGTTTCTATTGCACCTTACCGTATGGCTGCAGTCGAGCTTAAGAAGCTAAAGCCTCATATTCAAGATCTACTCGATAAAGGGTTTCATTCGACTGAGTTCTTTACCTTGAGGAGCTCCGGTCCTTTTCGTGAAGAAAAAAATGGATTTATGAGGCTGTGTATTGACTACCAACAATTAAACAATGTGACCATCAAGAACAAGTATCCTCTACCGAGAACTGATGACCGGTTCGATCAACTTAAGGATGTCGTTGTGTTTTCCAAGATCGATCTAAGGTCAGGGTACTATCAAATGAGAGTCAAAGAATGTGATGTACCCAAAATTGCCTTTCGTACTAGGTACGGGCACTATGAATTCATGGTGATGCCATTTGGGCTAACCAATGCACCGACAGCCTTTATGGACCTGATGAACTGAGTTTTTAGACCTTATCTAGATAACTTCATTGTGGTGTTTATCGATGACATACTGATATACTCCAAGAATGCTACAGAGCATCGAGATCACCTTCGCATTGTGTTGCAGACCCTAAAAGAGAAGTAGCTATTTGCTAAGTTCTCTAAATGTGAGTTTTGGCTCACTGAAGTTGCCTTCCTTGGATACATTATATCGGCCTCGGGCATCCAAGTAGATTCGAAGAAAATCCAAGCTATCCTAGATTGGAAACCACCGAAGAACCTCAGAGAAATAAGAAGCTTTCTTGGTCTAACTGGCTATTACTGAAGATTCGTGAAAGGATTTTCTATGATAGCAGCTCTATTGACAAAGTTACTGAGAAAAGATGATCATTTTGTTTGGACTGAGGAACAATAAAGAAGCTCCGATCAGCTAAAGCAAGTTTTGATTCATGCACCCGTCCTAACTTAACCCGAGTTTGGTAAAGACTACACAGTCTATAGTGATGCATCGTATCTCGGGTTAGGATGTATTCTTATACAAGAAAGCAAGGTCATAGCTTATTCATCTCGATAACTTAAGCCACATGATTTGAACTACCCTACTCACGATTTAGAATTGGTTGCAGTTGTCTTTGCATTAAAAATCTGGAGGTATTACCTCTACGAAGAGAAGTGTTATCTCTTCACCGACCATAAAAGTCTTAAGTACCTTTTGAAACAAAAGAAGTTAAATATTCGGTAACGGAGATGGATGAAACTCCTTAAGGACTATGACCTAGTCATTGACTATCACCCGGGCAAAGCCAACGTTGTAGCTGACGCACTCGGCCGCAAACCTCAGCCTAGTAAGTATGTCATTGACCATTGAACCCTATATTGTTATTGTATCGAGCTCATTGAACGATCATTGTGTTGTAGCCCCTCATGCTATCAACGCTCATTTATAACTTTGGAAGCATCGTTGCCTAGTGGCCGAACTTCAGGTTTAGTCTACTATCATATCAAGAATCAAAGCTTTGCAAGATCATGATCCTCAGTTACAGTCTATTGTTTCCAAACTGCAAAGTGGAGATGAACATGATTTTAGAATTAATTCTGAAGGTCTTTTATGCTATCATAATCGGGTTTGGTTACCTAATGATGAATCTCTCTATATTGACATCCTAAGGGAAGCTCGTTCAAGCTCTTTCTCTGTACACCCGAGTTCTGTTAAGATGTACAAAGACCTCTAAGAACTTTATTGGTGGCCTGGTATGAAACAAGCCATAATTAATTTCGTATCTAAGTGCCTCACATGCCAGCATGTCAAAGCTAAGCATCGTATCCTTACCGGCCTATTACAACCCATCAATCTACCTCAATAGAAGAGAGAGAAGATCACCATGGACTTTGTCAGTGGTTTGCCTTTAACTCCCGCTAAGCATGACGCTATATGGGTCATTATAGACTATTTCACCAAGTCATCACACTTTTTACAGGTTAGAATGGACTACGGTCTTCCAAAGCTAGCTGACTTGTATATCAAGGAAGTTGTGAGACTTTATAGAATACCAAAGTCTATCATCTCTGATCGAGACCCACATTTTTCTTCTCAATTATGGAGATCTCTACAAGGTGCTCTGGGTACCAGAGTCAACCTTAGTACTGCGTTTCACCCTCAGTTTGACGGCTAGTCAAAAAGGGTAATCTAGGTAAATATAGAAAACTCTTCACATCGAGCCAATGTAAACTAGCATTGTTATTGAAATCCTCCATTGCAGATTTTGGAAGACATGTTTCGAGCATGCATCATCGATTTTGGTGGATCTAAGGAGAAATCTCTATCTCTTATCGATTTTGCCTACAATAATAGTTATCAAACCTCCATCGGAATGACACCTTATGAGTCGTTGTATGATAGATGTTGCAGAACTCTATTGTGTAGGTTTGAACCCGGCTAAGGCAAGACGTTGGGCCCTGACCTATTTTGAGAAACTGAAGGATGGGTTACCATCATCCATAATCGTTTGAAGTTATCCTTTGATCGACGAAAGGCCTATGCCGACCTTAAAAGAAGGGGTATCCAATACGAGATTGGTGAAAGAGCCTTTCTTAAAGTATCATCGTAGAAGAAGATTATGAGGTTTGGCAAGAAAGGGAAACTGAGTCCCCAATTCATTGAACCCTTTAAGGTTATTGAAAAAGTTAGCCCAGTTGCATATCATTTAGCATTGCCCTTAAAATTAAGCAAAATTAATGACGCCTTTTATGCGTCTATGCTTCACAAATACCGATTCGACCCTCCACATATCATTGAGCCATAATCTATGCAGATTCAACCGGATTTGACCTATGAGGAAGAACCCGTTCAAATCTAAGCAAGAGAAGTCAAGAGGCTTCGTAATAAATTAGTGCCTTTAGTCAAAGTGCTCTAAAGGAGCCATTCAGTGGAAGAAGCCACTTGGGAACCAGAATAGTCAATGAAGAAGTAGTACCCACACCTCTTCAGTTCGGATAAAAATTCGAGGATGAATTTTTTGTAAGGGGGAGAGTTGTAATACCCCAAAAACTGGTCTAGTCGAATTTAGTATCCGGTGATCAGAAATTTTGTATCGAAATGGTCCAATCAATGTAAAGACTCCTTTACTGTACTCAATTGTAATGAAATGAACCTCAATTGAGTTTAATTATCAACTTTAGACCTTTTTGAAATAATTAAAAGTCATTTAGTGATTAAATAGAGAATATTAAAAGTTTAGGGGCAAAAGTGTAAGATTTGGGAAATTGAGGGACCTTCCTCATAATTATCCCACTTTAGAGATGAGTCACCTCCTTGCTTCCACCCATCTCACGTGAAGTGGCCATCTTTTGTTATAAAAGATGACAATTGAGGTAGGCAATTATAGTGCCTTAATATTAAGAAAAGTGTGAAAGGATAGAACTATTAAAATAAGCTTACCCTTTGTCAAGGGAAACCTTTCTATTGGTTCTTGATGAGGTGAAGAACGACCAAGGTTATAGGCGATATAGTCACCTTAAAATGATAATAGAAAAGATCATTCTTTCCTTTGTTTTGATTCCACCGAAACCATTCCTCTAAAACATCTCATCATTTGCTTTGAATAAGCAAGCACCTCCATTGTCATCTTCAAGCTCTAGCTCAAGCAAGCACCTCACTTCAATCCTTGAAGTTTCTTTGATTTCAAAACATCAAATTAAAGCTCTTAGATTGGTGAGTTAAACCCCTCAAACAATTCGTTGATTCCATGGATATTTGAAGTTTAATTTCAATATTAGGCCTTGAAAATCAAAGATTGAACCCATGGGTTATAGGCTTAATTCCATGAAATTAATGTTTTCTACAAGCTTTATTAAGCTTGGATATTGATTTTGAATCATTTATTTTGATTGTAACAATTTCCCTAATCTTTGCCTAGCTCAAGCTTTGGAAGATCAACCACCACCTTCTACTACAGCTAAAGGCAAAGGAATTGTAATCCGGAAGCCTTAAGAGCTACGAAAATCAAGGTGAGTGTAGTCGGAGTCTCGAGATTAGGCTAGGTGCATTTCCCCGATTCTATTTTTGTTGAACATATTATTGCTAACGTCGATAATAAGGTCATTGCATTGAACTCTATGGTAGGTGTATCGGTAAACTTTCTTATTGAGCTGTTGGAACATTGAGTATTGATTATTGTCATCAAATCATTGAATATTGACCATCGACATGCCACTGAAAAGTTCATCGCATTGTTATTGATTATTGAATATTGACCATCGAACTACTACTATTATTATTGATTTATTGAACATATTGGTATTGGCCAACTATTGTTATTGGACTCACCGAACCATTGAAATGGACCTAAGGGTCAACATATTGTTATGGAACCATTGAACCTATTATTATTGATAATGTATCGAATATTGGCCTAAATTACCGGACCTTGGATTCGAGTGGTCATTTGATACAATTGGTATGCCATAGGATTTATGAGCTCATTGGTACGGGTGAACTACGGTCCTTGGGCGACGGCCTTTATATTGGCGAGGCAGAGGGATATTATGTTGGTCAATTGGCGAGGTGGAGGGACTAGACCATTATTAACTTGGCGAGGCGTAGGAATCCGCGTATCTACTATCTTGATCGATCCAAGGGTTATTATGGAACTATATGATTTATAGATATTGAATAAAAGAGACATTGATAACGAACTTGTTGCATTGATATTGAACATTGATAACATGCCATGAAAATATTGCCTAAGCATGCATTTGAATGTATATTGTATCATTGTTATTGTGTGACTACCTCACTAGGCAAAATACTCCTAATGCATTCATCTTCATACATTTTCAGGTTAAACAAAGTGATCGGGAGATCGGACAACTTTTTGAAGATTTTGGTAAGTCCTACAAGGGTGAATGTAATGTTTACTTCCCTTACATACTCCTAGGATGGTGGCATAGTTGTTGTAATAATCACTTGCATGCTTTTTGATATGTGTATGTTATGCATGTTATAAGAATGCTTAAATAGGCCTAAATGACTTTTGGTAAGGGCTTAAATTGGTAAAAATTGGCATACGTGGCTAAAAAGGTGAAAACCTAGTAAATGGATTCATATGATCATGAAATTTGGCATGCTAGTAGATTATGATGTTTTTAATTGGCTGGTAAAATTTCATTGTATTTGGACATTTCTTGATAAGCTAAATTGGATTAAAACCATAACAAATCTGTTATTTTAGTGCATGACGTATCGATACGGGTGATGGCGTATCAATACAGGTATGCATATTTGGACATAGTCAACACCGGTCAACATGGTATATCGATACGTCAAAGGGCGAACCGATACAAAAAGTCAACTTTGGAATCTAGAAAATTAATTGCATCGATACGGTCTTAGAGCGTATCAAAATAGGTCAACCTGGTCAACCCGTACCGGTACGATCCCCCAGTTGTACCGATGTGAATCTTGTTATTCGATTTCTGATAATTTAATATTATGCATTGCGTATGATAAAGGTACACATTGTATCGATACGGGCTCATCGACCCTTAACTGTTTTAACAGCCATGACTCAGGCGTATCGGTACGGCCTTTCGAGTACCGATACTGATACGGGTAAATCTGTTAAAGATCAATTAGAATAAGTTTAAAACTTTGCATATTGGTCACTGAACATTGTATGGTAAAATTTATTGGGTAAGTGAACTCCGATTAATCTAAAATTTTGTATGGTCATTGAAAATAGGTTGAATTTCATTATAGAAAGATTAATTTCAAAAAGGACCCTTAAAATACAGAAAGTATAGATTAGTCCCTAGAACTTGTAAAAGTTTAAAATTGGTCCCGAAATGATTATCATATCTTTGAACTAAGTTATCAGACATGTTGTATTGCTATTGCATTGTTGTAAAGCATGACATCGTTAATTATTGAATATTGAATAAAATCATCGTATTGTTTTTTGGTAACGTCTTCCGACCAGGATTCCTACTAGGCCGGAAAGAGGGTGTTACATAAATTATATATATCAAATATATATTAATTTAACTAAATTCGTGTACAAAAAATTTATATATATATAATTCATTTAATATATGCTCATTTTAACCGTGGGTGTGACCCTGTAGGTTCTTTATAACGTTAGTAGTAAATATTAGAACATTTCTAATATTACAAAAAATGAGTTACATCTAGCAATATGTCATTGTCACTTAAGATACAAGTCATGGAAAAGTCACACTTGTATAGTCTATCTAATATATTCAATATATTAGATAGACTATACAAGTGGGATAACCTCTTCGTGATTAACTCTTTTCATGTATTACATCCTTCTGTCCTTATATATAGATTGGACACAAGTCATGGAAAAGTCACACTTGTATAGTCTATCTAATATATTGAATATGTTAACAATTAACATATAATATTTCAAACCCTATCGATAAAGATCCTAATGATTAAATATTAATAATCGATCTTAGGAACATTAATCACTGCTAGATCTCTCATGCCTTTATATAGCCTTTGTAATCCTAATTCAACTTATATTAGGATTTCAATATATATATATATATATTAATATATAACATCCGAATTTAACTTTAATTAGAATTTAAATATATATATATATATTAAATAATCCCAATTCAACTTAATTAGGATTTCAATATATATCTATATTAATATATATAATCTCAATTCAACTTAATTAGGATTTCAATATATATATATTAATATATACAATCCCAATTCAACTTAATTAGGATTTCAATATATATATATAATCTTAATTTAACTTTAATTAGGATTTCAATATATATTAATTTAAATAGAATTATATTATTTATATATTAAAAGAGTCATAATTACAATAATTATTTTATTTTAATATGTATCCAATAGTTAAATTATATATATCAAATATATATTAATTTAACCAAATTCGTGTACAATAAATTTATACATAAATAATTCATTTAATATATGCTCATTTCAACCGTGGGTGTGACCATGTAGGTTCTTTGTAACGTTAGTAGTAAATATTAGAACATTTTTAATATTACAAACAATGAGTGACATCTAGCAATATGTCATTGTCACCTAAGTTACAAGAAATCATGATTCGACATAACCTCTTCGTGATTAACTCTTTTCATGTATTACATCTTTTTGTCCTTATATCTAGATTGGACACAAGTCATGGAATAGTCACACTTGTATAGTCCATCTAATATTTCTTGATATCTTGAGTAGACTATTATAAACGAATAACTATGATATCTCATATCAACTTATTCGAGCATGGTTATGCATTTCTAGTCTCACTCAATTAGTGGCCTACGATATTACTCCTATTATGTAGGAGGGACAAATCCTATCTTGATCAACCATATCCCATTACATAGATTGTAACATATCCAATATCAATCTTTATAGTGTAGTCAGTTACGACACACGTTTGACTGTATATGTCACTCGCGATGTTGAAATAATGATGATTTCAAGTGCGAGGATCATACATGTAGTTATCACTATGAGCAATGTTGTGATTGTCACATAATGATCCAAGAAACATGCTCATAGCGAGCCAATCCATTATGTCATTCTCTAACATATACTTATGTATTGATTTTGACATCTTTATATCAATGACAACACTTTGTCATCAATCAACTACATATTAGTCTTAATGCATTATTACTGTCCATGCCCACAATAATACTCGACTAAGGATATTTAAGAATAACCATATTATTCTAAGGACTTTATTATAATTCAGTTTATTTATGCACGCAGAATTGTAACTGAAAATAATAATGGCAATGCCTTTTTATGAATAAACAAGGTAAAAACAAATGCCATTTACAATCATCTTATGTTTGGTCTTTGGGCATACTCTAACACACTATACTTTTAATTTTGACAATTTTACCATGTAACTGTTTAAGTGGTTCCAATCAAGCCACCAACCGTTAAAACATAATAGAGGGGATGACGTGTCTGTTAAATAAACTGGTATAATTACATATTTAGTCTTCGTTATTTATACAATCTATCAATTTGGTCCTAATTTTAGTTTAATAAAATTAATTAATTAATCAATTAGGTGTTGACACATGTCATCACCTTATTGGAGGACTTTAGCTATTTTTATTTAATTTATTAAATTTATTTTCCTCCTCTAATCAGGTGATGACACGTTTCACCTAATTAGAGAAAGAAAAATAAAAACAAGAAAACTAGCCCTGGGCAAAATAGAACCAAGATACCCTGGGTGTTAGTGGCATACGTTTTCCACTAGGCCAAGCACGATTTTGTGATATGAAGTACAAAATATAATATATGTGTTATCTGTTTCTTAATGCCATGAAAAAGAAAGTAAATGTGGTTTTAGAAGACTCGAACATGACACACTTATGATGCATAAAAAATATCTAACCTAATTAAATAAATTTAATAGTTAAATTAAAGTTAACAATATATTTTTATATATTTTAAATTATAGTTAGGGCATGATTTAAAATAAAAAAATATAAAATTATATTTTGTTCGTGTATTCGCTAAATGAATTTAATATAATTTTAAATTTTTGGTTTCTTTATATTAAAAATGATAAAAATTATATTTTAAAAAATATATTTAAAAACAAATTTAATATAATTTAAAATTTTATTTTTTTAATATAAAAAACAAATTTCTAAATTATATTAAATTCATTTAGCGAATTCAAACTCACAAACATAATATAATTTTAAATTTTTTATTTCAAATCGTGCACTAACTATAATTTTAAATTATATTAGATTTATTTAATTGTGTTAGATTTTTATGCATCATAAGTGTGTCATGTTCGAGTCTCATAAACCATATTTACTTTCTTTTTTCTGGCATTAAGAATTAGATAACACATATATTAAATTATGTACTTTATTTCACAAAACCATGCTTGGCCTAGTGGCAAACGCATGCCACTAGCACCCAGGGTATCCTGGTTTGATTTCATCCTAGGCCAGTTTTGGCCTAAATAAAAAATAGGTGCTCAAATTATATATTTTTTGAACTTTAGGTGTCTAAAGTATTTTTTTGTAAAAATAGGTGGCCAAAGTTTCAACCGTTATAATTTTAGGTGCCTAACTGTTAAAAGGTGTTAAAAAATTGTTAACCAATCAATGCTTGGCATGTGGCATGTTTATTTTATTTTTTTTTTCAAAATTAAAAACTTAAAACTATTTTTTATTATTTTTCAATTTTTTATAAAATCCCAAAATTTGCAATTTTTATAAAATAGTCCTCAAATCCCTAAAATTGCCCAAACCCAAACCCCAAATCGCCATCGCTTCCACCGCCAATCACCTTGCCTGAGCACACCCACGTGGTCGTCAGACTTAGGCGATAATTTCCCCACACACTGCGTCACCGGAAATGCTAAATGATGTGCCAACCAAACGTCGATTTCGCGTTTGACGCTCTACTGGCACGCTGTTTGGCATTTTCGATAATGCTATGTTAGGGGGAATGACCGCCTAGGTCCGACGACCGCATGGGTATGCAGAGGAGCGACGATCGACGGTGAAAGCGGCAACGATTTGGGGGTTTGGTTGTGAGCAATTTTAAGGGTTTAGGGATTATTTTGTAAAAATTGAAAATTTCAGGATTTTATGAAAATTTTAAAATTTTGGGTTTTTCCTTAAATTTTTTTAAAAAACAAATTAGTACCATGTGTCAAGCATTGATTGGTTTACAATTTTTTAACACCCCTTAACGGTCAGACACCTAAAATTTAACGGTTGAAACTTTGGGCACATATTTTAAAAAAATACTTTAGGCACCTAAGTATACTTTGGGCACCTTTTTTCATTTAAGCCGCCAATTTTCTTGGTTTTCTTTTTCTTTCTCCAATCAGGTGACACATGTCATTACCTGATTGGAGGAGGAAAATAAATTAAATAAAAATATCTAAAGTCCTCCAATAAGGTGATGACACGTGTCACCACCTAATTAATTAATTTTATTAAATTAAAACTAGGACCAAATTGATAGATTGTGTAAATAACAGTGACCAAATGTTCAATTATACCCATTTATTTAACAACCACGTCAGCCTCTCCTTTATGTTTTAACGGTTGGTGGCTTGATTGGAACCACTTAAATAGTTATGTGGTAAAATTGTCAAAATTAAAAGTATAGTGGTTAAATTGACACCAAGCCAATAGTTAAGTGGTTATATGTGTAGTTTATCCTATTTTTTGGGTAAAGTGTACCACAATTATAGGTTGAGTAAAAAACATAACATTTTTCTTCTAAAAGTAAAAATTCAGTCACTCAAATATAGATTTAGGAACAAACATATTACTTTTCTTTTGAAATCAACAATTCAGTCACCCAATTATATGTTTATGAATAAATATGTCCCTCAATTAAAATTTTGTAGCAAAAAAGTCACTGTCATTAAAATTGAAATAATGGTTTGGTATAATAATAATTTTAGTCCCCAAAACTTATGCATTCTATTAATTTGGTCCTAATTTAAAATAATTCAATAAACTCAACTCTTCATATTTAAAAATTCCATTTAATAAAGCGATTGTGTCTACTAACAGATTTATTCCATTATTATATCAGTTGTCCACTAGTGAAGTATTCGTGTCTGTCAAGCTGTTATATTTCTTGATTATCAGACTGAGGGACAATAGCACGAAATTGATAGCAACTTCAGCAATATCCAGGGGGTGTTCATGGTAGTTTCTTGATTTGGGCTGGTGTTGGCTACTCAAGTGTAACCGAGACGAAAGTTGAAATTGACTTATCACTAAATTGTTTGAAGTGTTTGGTGTATTTCTGAAGTGGAAGTAACCAATAAATGCATAAGCAATATACAAAGTTCCAAATGCCAATTTCAGTATATATAAAACAAAGGTGAGGAAATAAATTTCAGCCGCATTAGTTAATAAAAGACATAGTAACCATATGAAATCCCTTAGAAAGACTCAGCATGGCTTAAAGCGGAGAGAGTCTTCATAATAGTCAATGAAAATAAATGGGGGAAAACATATACCAACAGTTGCAATCACATCTTCGCCCATAATCTGCCAATATTTCCGTTCTTACAAAGCTTATGATCCTTAAACAATTAAATATTGGTTTGAATTGGTACAAACATATTATAATTAGTGTTGAATGCGTAAAGTTAATCCTAGATTTGACTTGACATGCCTATGCTATTTTTATTAAAGTTTAATCATGCCCCTAACCCTTACTATTTATACTTTTGAAATTTAATTTCTCAATTTTTTAATTTTCGGTTGATTTTTCTTTTTTTTTAACAATTTTATCTAAGAGGAGAGGAGGGAAATTATGCTCCTACTTAATTTTGAACCCACAACTTATAAGAAGTGATATAGTATTAACCGAAAATTTTAACTATATGCTCTAGAGATTCTTGATATTTTTCATTTGTTTATTTTGCATGTTTTTCAGGGTCCATGACTTTTGCTGACTTGTTTTTGCAGAGGCCGCATATCAAATTTCAGTAATTATTGTAGAATCCGGCTGCTGATCCGTACTTGACTTGTATGCATTAAATGTTTACACATTCAGTTCATCTGTTTGTGAACCTTCGGAGAAGAAGAAGAAGCAAATATATACTTCAATCTAACTATTCGTATGACGCTTGTAAACTTTTAATATTATGTCTATAGTATTATATAAATTTAATAAAATAACAATTCATGCTGATGTTATTGTGTATATATTTGTATTAATATTTATTATTTTTATATTTATGTTATAATATTTATCTGTGTGTTATAATTGTATAAGATCCTAAAAGGAGACAAGCTCGAAAAAAATCTATTCAGATTTTATTTGTGGAGTCAAATTAATGTGGAATCAGATTGGATTATCCAGCAGAAAAAAAAAACAAAACAAAATAATTTCCCTGGAAAAACGCAAAAGCAGAGAAAATTAGTAACAAGTTCAATCAATCAAACACGCGATTTTAATTCCCTTGTAGAAAGCATAATTTCCAGTCCCCAGATACATGCACAGAGACAAGTTTTACTAGTCACAATTGTTTGCTGCTATCTTGTGTTTGCGAGTGGGACAACATTGTAAATCCAAAAGGTTGGTCAACATGTGTATGACTTGGACAGTTTTTCCCTACCAAAACTTCCCAGAAACAGTGTGCCATTAACATCTCTTTATTCTGTACAGAGACGAGTCAGAAATCAAGATTAAAGAGACAAATGATTATTAGCCATAAAAACGAGGGGATAAGGTTTAAAAGAATTGAAGGTTAGGGTTTAAATAGATAGATTTCCCACTGTATTTTTTAGTATAAAAAATTTAGAAACACAGTCCCAAAACATAAGGCGGCTTCGTCAGTTGGTTCATTTAAATATTGCAGGGCTGGGACTTTGTAAATATTGCAGCATGTTGTTGAGAGGCCTGTTAAAGTATTTTTAGAAGTGGTTCATTCTTATGTTGGGCTGACCGGTATTATGAATATCAAGGTCCACAAGCTCACACCACTAAACTTTCCTCTCTATGCTTAACATAGGATATCATAAAAGTTTGCGTGTTCATTTTTTATTATTTAAGCATTGTTTAAATATGTTAGAAATATCTATATAATAGTTTTAAATTTTAATTTATATATTTTAATATTTAAAGCTATTAATTTTTTTCATTTAAAAATCTTGATCCACAGTTCAATTTTGTGATAAATGGGATTGCAGTAATTTTAAAAAGGTAAAATAATTATTTAGCCCTTGTCATTTGATGTTTTTGTAAATTTAGAACTTACTCTTCAAAAGTACATAAAAATTATAAAATAGAAAATCATATTTCAATAAAAAAATCGTTACAAACTTTAAAAAAATATTATTTTTTTAAAAATGTGTTTGGTTTATAGAAATAAAAATTGTTTTAAAAATGAAAATAGTTATAATGCGTTTCACATCTAATTTTTCAAAATAGAAATAAAAATATTTATTAAATAATTAAATTAAAATATAATTATTATAATAAAAAATAAAATACGATTAAATAAACTAAAGTTTTAAAAATTGTCTTTAGAAAGATTCAAACATGGCCGGTAAATAAAGTAAAAAAATTAAAACCCTTATTTTCATCTTTTCCTCTAAAACATTTTCAATAAAAATGGTGAAAACATCGTTTTTATGTTTTAAAATTTTCACTAATTTTTATTTTCGTTTTCTATAAATCAATTTCTAATTTTACAACCAAACTCATTTTTTACAATGTTTTTTATTTTCTAAGAATATAAAAATGAAAACATCTCTATTCTCTAGAATCAAACATGCTCTAAGTTTCTTATTGCTTACATATATGAGTTTTATAATATCGTATAGGGCGACAATCATAAATATTATGAGATGTACAAGTAATGAAAGGCCAAGGGATTAAGGAGATGAAGTGAAAAGGACATTCACATAAATATTATTCATAGCACTCCCCTTTAAATATCGAAAATATATGTTGTTAAAACTTTATTAGGAAAAATTTTGTAAGACAAAAATCAGTGAAGGAAAAAGAATACACTACATTTTAATACGCATGACATATTGTCTCATTCATAACGGTTCTAGGAAAATTCAAAGAGAAAAAATCACGAATATGAGAAAAATATACATGTATTTACTCCCCTTAATGGAAGCATCACTGAAGATCTATAAAACGATGTAATCTAATATTAAAAATTAACTTCTCAAATGTAACAATAGGAAGCCCTTTAATAAATAAATTTGTTAAATTTTACATGAACGAATATATTATATCAATGCCACTATTTTTTCGTACATTTTGGATTAAAAAAAAAGACATTTAATAAGATATGTTTTTTTCTAAAGCCATTTTCGTATCATTTCTAAAGTTGGACAATCTAAACAATATTATCTTCATATAAGACGGTAAGAACTACTCTTTTAGAGCATAATCATATTGATAACTCCAATGATAAAAATAAAAACATATTAAAACATTAGGGATCATCGACGTAGTTTACATATAAACTTATTATAATATTTTATTTTTTCCGTAAGGCACATTCTAAACGAAATTACTTGAACTTTGATTTTTTAAGACGAATTATTATTATTTTTTATTTAGATTATTTGTTGAGTTTATAACTAAAGACATAATTAAATGATATGTACTATATTATGAAAAAAATCTGGTAATACGCCAAAATATTGTGCTAACTCGCGGTAACGATAAATTAGTACCTATACTTATACTTAGAGAGCTCGTGTGGATTTTGAACGTGCATCAAAATTACGGTACGATCACAGTGAGATTATAATCGGAATATTATAAAATACGAAACTTAAAATATTATATTTTTTAATAACATTTTAAGTTGATGATTAAGTATTAAAATTTAACTTCGAATATCGATATTTGTTACTTCTAATAATATTTTAAACTGGTGTTAAGTATTAATAACAAATTTTATCTTTGAATATTAATATTTATCGTAAAATTTTATTTAAAATAATATAAAAAATATAACATGTTAAGTTAATAAACAACCTTTGTAGTCGTACAAAACTCGTGTGTACGTTAGACTCCCGTGGAGTTTAGATATGTTTCAAAAGAAACGTGGCACGTGGTGAAACGCCGATTTTAGAGAAAGGCGGGTTCTACACTCGTCTTACCCACGGGTGAGAGTGAGATGAGAATCAATATCCAAAGCTGAAAAGTCATGAGCTTGGTTCTGGAACCTCCACCTCCTCCCCGACCCAAATCCGCAGCCGCGCTCAAACGCCGGTTCACCTCTATTCGAACTGCTTTACCCCCAACAAACCACCAACTGAGACCCTCTCGTTTTCCACTGAATCCCACTTTCAGCTCTAGGCCTACTGTCACTGCGGTTTTGAAGTCGGAGAGGGAAAAAACCGTGGTGACGCAGCAAAAGGACCCACCGGTAAGGATAGTGGCAGTGGTTGGTGAAGGAAGCGTCAGCCCGCTCAAATGCGCCACCTGGGAGGAGGTTATGCTGCACACTGTAAGCGCTACAATTTTGATTTTGTTTTTTGTTTTAAACTTAATTAAGCTTTCATAGGTTATTAGATATTACCTTTTTCATAATACTTGTAAGTTTGTGCATACGGATATAATTTTTTTTACACAAATTTAAAGAAAGTCTACGATTTTACAATCTTACAAACGTTAATGTCACATTAGTTTATTGTTTATTTATTTATTCATTGGTTTTGCTTTCAGCAATTTTTTAAGAAACCAAATGTTAATAGCTAAAGAACAAGTAGCAAAACTTGGATTTCAGGTTAAAAGTTTCGCTTTTTTATAATGTTAAAAATTAATTGTGAAGATTGCATAATTTGATCCACTGTCAATGAACAACCGGTAATCCTTGTCAAAACTTGGCATTTGAATCTTTGATAAGATGTTGATTTTCAATTTAAACTGGATATTGATATTGGAATAGATGGTGTATGAACCTTTTCAATTGAGCTGATATGGAATTTTTGATATTACTGTTTTTGGACTTATATATCGTTTTTTGATTGTTGTGATATTGATCAGGCAAAAAGAATGAAATGGGTGGATGAAGGATATGAAATGTCTGTTTTCACTGACAATTTCCATCAATCTAATGATCCAACAGCGATTGAGCTGCAAAAGGAATTGGCTTGTGCTGATATTTTGGTGGTTGTAGCTATTACAAATCAAGACTCGGTGAAATGGATACGGACAAATAGCGAAAGCATCCCTAACATAATCTGCTTTGAATCCAATCTGGGTTTGGTTAACAAATTAGGAGGCTCTTATGTCCACAGTGAAATGAATAGTAGTGTATTCGACAAAATAGTGGGGATTTCTCAGCCCAAGAAAACAAAGGAAGTAGTGCAAACTGTATTGGAGGCTTGGGACCGGCATAATTCTGATGATATAAGGTTCTGTTTGTTGGTTATCATCAATGCTTATATTCAACTGGTCCCTGTCTTGAAAAACTTGAGATCAAAGGGCTTTTCTACCCTAAATTGCATGGTGAAGAATTGTGGACCTCAGATATTGGATTGCCTTATGGATCCTAATTGCAGGAAAGCTCTTCAATGCTTGAACAAGTGCAGCCCTGTAGATCAAGTGTGCAATTATCGGTGTATTGCTTCGTATGAAAGTCCGAAACTAGAAGCATTTTCTTTATGCGTTCTTCAGAAAAACAATTGTCTTGATTTAGATGCAAAGATCCCTGAAAAACCTAACGTGCAGCCTATGCTTAAGTTCCGAGGCAAAGACTTGTGCCATGAAGCTGCTGAAGATATGTTTGTTGGTTGGTTGGGGAGTTTAGATTGGAGTTGGCGAGTTGTAGCAGGGCAGAACCCAGCTTACGATCAATTTCCATGTCAGTACCAGTTATTTTACAGGGGAAACGCAAAGGGATCTTTTTGGTACGAGCCGGTCTTTCAGGTTAACAGTTTAGAAGGAGAGATGGTTTGGAGGAGGCGTAAATATCGGGTAAAGAGAGCAAAGGTTCCCGGGATGTTTTACTTCAGCGTCTTGGATAATGGGGTTGTTTCAAATGAGTTTTGGACAATCGTTGACGTGTGTGAAGATTTTAGTTGGGGTTTGTTTCATTACCACGGGGCGGCACGAGTGGCTGGACAGTCCTATACTGGTGCAGTGCTGGTTAGTCCGGATGGTGCATACCCTAAACAGACACAGGCCAGCAGATTATCAACAGCTTTGGAGAAATGTGGAATAAAGGAATGGGAATTATATACAGTTGATAACTGTTCTTGCCAAGATCCTCCACTAGGAATTCCAGAAGGTTCGAGTTTACATTCCGTGGTTGATGTAAAAGACCAGAGTCAAGGATGACCTAATGTGAGAACATTGGTGCGACTGCTATTTATAGCGATCAAAGTAAATATTTTCTATGGATCCTCAAAACAAGATTGAAAAACTTTGATACAGGTTCAACATGAATTGCTCGGGATGTTCAACATGGAAAAACCCTCCAAAAATAGGCGTACGCTGCTTGGATTGGAGAGCACACGGTATTCTTTAGTAAAAGGCGAAATAATAGTTCGCTCAGTGCTCACCACACGGCTCCGTGAGTTTTATGCTATGCTATAAGTTGCCTTATAAACATGATAATTAGAGATTCATGATAATTAGGATTTTAACCATGCTACTATCATCAAAGTGAAGTAAATCATAAATTCTGCATTCAGAGATTCATGATAATTAGACATTGGAAACCTGAAATTTCTTTACCACATTTATATTCTTTTTGAATCAATCTCCAATATAAAGTTGAGAGTATAGGCAGCTTATTCTGTCATCAACATTGGCACTGACAAGTACTATTTTTTAAAAAAAATAAAATAACATTAAATTAAAACTATGTTTTTTTTTTTTTAAATGAGGATGCTCCCCACCAAAGATGGGTTCATCCGCCCCTGATTGAAGGTGAGTACCATTCCATATATGCCCACTAATTTATTGAATATATAGGGCTTATGATTAGCCTTTGTAATATAATTGTGTTTATATGTATTTTGTCTTGTTAAACTCAATCCATGAAGGTGAAGGTTTATTGAGGTATGATTTATTATGGGTGAGCAAAACTTGACTCGAAAAAATTAAATTTTTCTACACGACTTGAGGTGGAAAAACTCGACTCGAAAAAATTTTAAATAAAATTTGAGTTGTAAAATAAATTTGAATAACTCAAAATTTTTAGTAATTAGTGAATTGATTTTTAAGTTCGAGTCAAGTCCCTTAAATTTTCTTAATATATATATCGATATTAAAAAATTTGAAAAATATATATACCACATATGAAAAAATATGAATATATATATTATTAGAGAAAGTCGTTTAAATTAAATTATACTATAACATAATAAATAATTACAATTAAATTTATATAGAAACTCGAATCAACTCGTATTTCATAAACTCAAATCGAATAAAAAACTTTTAGATAAAATTTAAGTTGTAAAATATGACGCTTCAACTCGACTTAAATTTTTTTAACTCGATTCAATTAAACACTCACCCTTATAATTTATGCGTTATACGAAAGCATGATATATTTTGCTATGAAAGGATTTTGACAAGTAACTATACCATTGATTGGCTATATGATATGTTTTTTTTTTTTGCTTGGAAATAAAATATTATTATGAAAGTCAGACCTGTATTGTAAGCCTCTTTAAATTTATTTGGAGAAAAAGAATACTTACAAGCAGAACGAGATACAGACAATTATGAATACAAATAAGCAGCCGAAAACATAATTACCCCTCAAATGTGATTGGCATATGCCAAGTGTCACGGGGCCATTACCCTCTTCCCAAAAGACATGTCTGATAGGATATGCAGCGCCACCGTATTTATATCCCAAAACTTCCCTTTTACTTTCCGATGTGGGATTAATGACCCCGCCTCTTCTCAGGCGTGACATTCTCCCCCATTCAACCTCGTGACACCCTCGTCACGAGCTTCCGCTCTCGTGATGGGCCACCTTGTCACAGTTGTCCACCCTGCCTACCCCACTCATGGGCGCTCGGCGTGAAATCGGGTAGTCAAAGGGTCGCTCTGATACCACTTGTCACGGGGTCATTACCCTCTTCCCAAAAGACATGTCTGATAGGATGTGCAGCGCCACCGTATTTATATCTCAAGACCTCCCTTTTACTTTCCGACGTAGGATTAATGACCCCGCCTCTTCTCAGGGGTGACACAAGTTAAAGCTAACACACACAGTCAGGCCCCATAAATAGCAATAAACCAAGCTAGAACCAAGTTAACACACCAGTGGAGATCTGGACAAGTGCGATAGGAGCGACCGCATAGGGTCCCAAGGGAGAGGAGCCCAAAAATAGAGAACTTAAATTAAATATTTGTAAAAAAAAGCTATATATACAAATATGTGTATATACATAACAATTATCTAAAACTTAAAACATGCAAAAAGAATGACACATTTTAAGTAAAAATGTTTGATTTTTAGATATTTATAAGTCATTTTGTGTTGCTCAAGAGGATAATCTAATAATATATTTTTATTAAGGTATTTTTGAAGAAAAAAATTATACCTCTTACTGATTATAAATTAAGGGCTTTATTTTAATAAATTGGACAGCGTCCAAAAAATCTTTGAACCGCCCTATAACACACACAGACTATGATTCCTCAACCTCCCATGATTCATCATTACCAAATCAGTCAATGAGCAAATTCACCACCAAGACTTGAAATGTTCGTTTCTGGACAACCCATCTTTAGCGACCCATGCTGCCATCCCATTACATTCTCTTAAAACATGGACAAAACTCACCTCTCCAATCCTTCGATTTAATAGGTCCATATTCGTGAATGTTGGCCACACTTCCCTTCCCATCCTGCCTCAATAAACACTTCCAAGGCAATTTTGATTGTTGAAATATCTACAAAAACAGCCCCGAGATTGGCAACCGGGCTCGAGAAGATTAGATGGCTATATGTAGGGATGTAAAAATCTGACCCGACCTGAAAATCCGACTGAAACCTGCTCGAGTCAGAACTTGGTTTGACCCGATGATGCGATGACTCAAAACCGATCTGTAACTGACTGTTGTTGACCCGAACCCGAATTGAACCTGTTATTGTGGACCCGAAACCCGGCCTGCACACGACTGAAACGAACCCGAACCCAAGACTAACCTGGTAGATAACCGATATTACCCGACTGAATCGACCCGAGATCCGATTTTACCCGACCTGTTAATTCACCCGACTTGTTTTGAACTCGACATGTTGTTGACCTGAACTAATATTGACCTGGCTTGATTTACTTAACATGTAATTGAGGAAGCCTATGATTAGATGATTTGATGAATTTAAAGTGTTGATAAATGTAAACTATTAAGTGTTGGTAAATGTAAACTATTAATTTTTTAAATCAATTTAAATTGTTAAATAATCTTTTTGTTATATATACATATATAATCAATTAAAAATATCAAAAAAAGGAAAGATTGGATTTAGATATTCTTTTGACACTACTAAGTTTGAAATTTTATTAAATAATTCAATGCTTAGTAATAATTCAATATGCTTAGCAACTCATTCAATATAAATTATTTGTCAAGTTTGAACTACTAAGTTTGAACTAAATAAAGTTTTAACTTTCATGTTGATGTTATAAATTGTACAATTACATGTTTACATCCATATCAAAATTTTGTGTATAATTATATTTAATCAAAGTTTATTATATGTTATAATAATAATAATGTTTGAATTGAATTGACTTATTAGACTTAGAATCTAATAGAGCTAAGCTAAAATCTAGAAGCATAAATCACGAACATAATTTAAAGAATTCTAAAACTAAATGTGAAATTTTAATTAAATTAATCTAAGTTGGGACTCAATTGAATTAAGCAAAAACAATTGATAGAAAAAGAAAAACACAATTGGTAAAAAAGATGGAAAATGACAAAATTTTGGAGGAAAATAAGCCACATATTTTTTTAGGTTTGAGATTAATTTACTTTTAGTCTAAAAATTTTGGAGGGATAAAAGCCACCCAAAATTTTGGAGGGAATTAGTGGAATTTCTATTTTTGGTAATTTAGTCTAATAATATTTTTATTTATTTTAGTCCTTACAATTTAATTTATAGTTAAAATTGCCCGATATTTATTTATATTTTTGACAATTTAGTCCAATTTATTTTAGTCCCTAAAATTTAATTTTTACTCCAAATTAACCCCTATTCATTTTTTTTGTATTTTATTCTAGTCCCTAAAAAGTAAAAACCTGCCCGCCCATATTTCAAGTTGATCTGCCCGTAGCCCGCCCATATTTAAAAAGCAATTGCTGTAACAAATGAAGGGAATCTTGCCCGCCCATTTTTTTAATGGGTTATTAGTGGATTAGGCCATTACTAGTTTAGGAGCTTTACACTTAAGTCTTTTTTTTATTCTTTAGTTTTAGTTTGATTCGTTTTAGTCCCAATTTGAGTTTAGTTTCCTTAGACCTATAGGTTTAGGTTCTTTTTTAATTAGATCATCCTTCATAAAATTGTTTAATAATTAAAATGTTTGACGGGTTTTTGAAGGCCCAATTTATTTCGGCAAGGATGAAAAATGGTGTCGACAATTATAATGTATTAAATTATAATTATTAGTGTTTGGGGTTATGGGATTAGTTTAGGGATTAGGGGATTAATTTTGCACTTTAATTATTAGTGATTGCAAGATTTAGGGGTTGAGGTTTGAGGTTTAGGTATAAATGTGTCAAGTTGTGTAACCCATAACGTATACTCGTAAACGGAATATACATTAAAGATGTTACGGAGTCATTGAAATAACTCTTAACTTGTAATTTTTTTAGTCCTCAAATCAACATTACTACTTGAATTCTATTATTTCAACTAAAATTCAGATTTAATCCTTATCTTTGCATTTTTAGTGACTATTTCGGAAAGAACAAAAAATTAGAGGGGATCATTTTTGAATAGTTATTTGAAGAAGAAAGTGATACATTAGTGTTTTGAATCAAGTAAGGGGACCAAATTGACAAATAGCAAAGTAAGGAGAAATTAGTATAAAGTTTGAAGTTATTTATGGAAGTTGTGTAGGAAAACTGGATTTGGCAGTAAGTTTGAAAATTCACCATAAATTCTACAAAAATGGTTAGAAGGTGAATTTTATACCGATGTAAATATTTGTTCGTCTAGTTTCGCCTCCAACAAACAGAAACTGATTTCGAGTTCCGAGTAAAAAGATATGAATTTTTAAGTGGTGAAAGGTCAAAAAACAGTATGGCAGTCTGTTCCGAAATCAGCACTGGAAATTGACTTTGAAAATTTGCCATAAATCGTACAAGTTGAATTTGGGCTATTAATTTATATGGTTGAAAAGATTATTGAATCTATTTTCTTTTAGAACAAGTGTAATCGAATTCCTAGTTGTAGATTATTTTATAGAAATATTTCTTTGAAGGTAGTGCAATCTGCCAGAAAATGAGAATTGATACATTTTTGTATCTAAGGTTAATTAGTAAGCTTGAAAAGGGTTAATGGAAGTTCTAAATGGTTATTAAGAACTAAAATGAGTTTTGGACAGTATAAGGAAGGAAAGAGGAAATTTGTATATTCGAATGATTAGATTTGATAGCATGTTTGAGAAATTGTTAGAAGTAAATCTAACGTATATTTATTTATATTCATGTGATAAATGAAGTTGGATCCGAATCAAAAGAAGGTTCGAAGTACTATAAAAGAAAGGATCAATAGAGCTTAGTGAGGCATATTAATAAATGGCCAAGGTGAGTGCATTTTTAAATGTTTGCATTACATTGAAAATGGCATTGCATATCTCTATAATACATGATATGATACATTGCTCGACATGGCAAGATTGATGGAATATCAGGTACAAATTATTATTTTCATAAATGATGATCTATGTTTACCATGAATGTTTATGATGAAGCATGAAATATGCAATGTTTATCTATAGGATTGATTATGATGATTGATTGATGATAAACTTAATGCCCAAGCATTGAGTATGAGAGTCCATGGTATAGTTGGCATGCCATAGAGTCCTTAGCAGCTGCACCCTCATGTTCAAGTTATGAAAAAGAGATTATGACAAAATGATTGTGTCACATGCACTCTGGGGATCTACGCCCACTGTGCCTGAGTGCACCGTCGAGGTGTTTTATGTTTATAGGGAGCAAAGAGCGTCCCCGAGTACGTACTCATCTTCACGTTCACGTTCGACACTACGGTGTCATTTCAAGATGACTCGCGTACCTCGATCTCATATAGCGTACTTTGGGCAATGATAAAAGAATCATGTCACGTAAATGAATCATGTCATGTTAACGAATCATGTTACGTATATGAATTATGTCATGAATATGAACCATGTCATGTATATGAAATATGTCATAGATATGAACCATGCCATGGATACGGAACATGCCATGTATATGAATTAAATCACGTATATGAATCTGTCGCGACCATTTTTTGAAAAATCGGGAATGTGGAAAAATAGCCCGACGATTGATTTTTAGAAAATTAGTATTTTCTGGCCAGTTTCAATTTAATCTTGAAAATTAAGGTTTTATATTAAATCAAAATTTCCTTTGTTTATATTTAAAAACACTTTGGAGTCGCCACCGATCACTTCGAGGTAGACCAGACACCGAAAAACAAACCAGAGATTCTATCTTTAAAAATTGTGTTCGGGAGTCAGTTACGTGTAGGGAAGGATTAGCACCCCTACGAACGCCCGTTATCGGTACCTTTAATTTTACGTGGCATTTTGAATAATATTTTGAATTTAATTTATCTCATAATTATTAACTGAATTTAAATTCCGAATGCAGATATCCTTTTATAAGGAAATTCATTTTGTTTGAATACGATATTAAAAGCACCCCATTAAGTGGCACCTCTATTCGTATTTAAAAATAAATTTCCAACATAAAAGGTTTTTAATGAATGATATTTTATTGTCTTGTCAATTTTATGTTTTAATCCTAAAAAGGCTCTAATTAATTAGTCATTTAAAGCAACGAATATTAATTAATTTAATGGCTTTTATGAGAAAATGCCAATTACTTGAACACCTCCCATATATTTAAAGCCCTTAAATTAATCATATTCCTAATTAATTAATTCTTCTAATTAATTAAAGTTCTAGTCCTAATTAAGGCCTTAACAATTTATTATTTAGTATTATAAGTGAAAATGTATATCGAATATACACCTTTATGATCAAGGTTGAGATAACACCGCATTGTAAACAATGGATCACCATCCAGATTTGAACCTCAAAGATTCTATTCGATATACATTTAATTTATCTACAATGTCTTATTATTTCATGTCAATTAAAGAACTAATTAATATTCAATTTTAGGTGTAATATATTAAATATATTCATTAAAATTCATGTTGAGATAACACCCCATTGTAAACAATGGAACATCATCCAAATTAGGATTTTAAAGTTTATATTTAATATATTTAATTACTACAATTATCTTGCCTAATTCAATTATTGAATCCTAATTAGAGAAACCTTGATTAAAGGCTCTAATATTTAATTAATACGAAGTGTATTTAAGCATCTAACAAAATATTCTATATGCTAATTTTAAAATATGCATCACACATTTAAATTAATTATATTTAATTAAATAAAACAAATAAATAAACTAAATTGAAAACTCATTAAAGCAAAAAGGCTCAATTTATTATTATAGAATCAAATTGAAACAGTTATAAAACTCTAAGCCCAAATTACAAAACTCTGGAGGGGCTAAATTGAAACATTACAAACTAGGGATTCAATTAAGGGAAACAAAGGGCTGGATTGAAACAATTGCAAAGTTTAGGACAAAGTTAAAAGAAATTAGGGACTAAATCAAAAGAATGTAAAATTTTGGGCAAATACCAAATGGAACCCGAATAAAGACGCGCTGGTCTAACCCGACCCAGATAAAAGTACGCGGATTCACCCTTTGACCCAGCCCTAAACGACGTCGTATGGTTCAGGCTATAAAAGTTCTCTTTTCAGCCCAAAATTATTCTTCTCCCTTCATTTTTCCTGAACACACACTCTCTCTAACTCGAATTCTCTGTCTCTCTCTTTTACAAACACCCTATTTTCCAGAAAAACACAACCAAACGGATCAAAATATGCCATTTTGGTTTGAAAATTCATTGTGTTCTTCAAAAAAGTGAAGAACACGGTTGAATGCCACCCTCACCCGCCGTCTCAACCGCCGCTTAATCCAACACCGCCGAACTCCGGCGACCACCTGCCGTTAGCCGGCAACTGGGGTTCAAATCTCGGCCGCCGCAAGCAACGTCGGCCACCAAATGGCGATTTCCAGCCACCATATGACTTCGTCCATCACCTCACTTCGGCCGGCCGTTGCAAGACGATTTTTGGTTGCCGTGAGGCAATTTTCGGCTACCGCCGTACTCCACCGCACTTCGAACCTAAAAAAACTCTTTTTCACCATAAACCCCTAAATCTACCCAGATCCGACAGGATCTACCATTCTTCCTCATCCTAGGCTACCCGAAACCCTAACCCTCTTCAACTCTGCCGTTCAAAACTTCTCCGACCACCACGATAAGATTTCGACCACTCTCATTATTTCCATTTCGCTTCTGTTTTTTTATATATACGTGAATCTAACATTTTTTGATTTGCAGGAATTTAAATCAACAGAAGAGGTTACCTCTTTGATGGCAACTGTGATGGTTCTGGCATTTTCTTAGTGCCTGTTCGTGTTTCAATGACCGTCCGTTCAGCTTCACGACGGCGGTTCAGCACCTGGCGTGTCAGTTCCACTACCGAGGTAAGCCTTCTCTCTCCCTTATTATTATTATTATTATTATTAATTAATTATAGTTTACTAATTGCTAATGACTACTCTGACTTTCTCTCTCTCTGTATTTATAGGGGTCAGAGGATGACATCAGTGAGATGCCAGCTGGTGATGAGAAATACCATAATCCGTGGAAAATGGTTTTGGCCAATTGGTGCTTGCCACGTGGCAAGGTTTAGGCGGGAAAATGGTTTTGGGCTATAAATTGTGTTTGTTTGGTGGGTTGTACATGGGTTGTAAATGGGCTGGCACTAGATTAGTTTGGGCGGGAAAGAAGAGTATAATAGGATTTTGGGCTTCAATATGTAATTTGGGCTTTTTATGTGTAAATGGACACTTAAAAGGATTTTGAACTGTTTATCAGGTTTTATTATATTTATTTATTTATTTAAGCCCGGTCAAAATTTGTGTATAACAGCTGCCCCTCTTTGCTCATTGCTGTGGAACAGGGATAGAGTAAAGACTGAAAATACACGAATTTTGTCCAGACCTCCTGGTCATCCTCTGAAAGGCGGGTCTTTCCTTATGAACAATGCTGAATTTTGAAGCTATTCTTCTTATTATGAAATTCTTCAAACTTCTGCCAAACTCTGGAATCTGAAGTTGTTCTTCTTATTGTGAAATTCTTCATCTTTCAAGGCTCGGAATTACTCCTGACATTCTTCATCTCTTGAGGTCTGAAGCTGTTCTTCTTATTATGAAATTCTTCATCCTTCTGTTGAACTATGGAATCTGAAGCTGTTCTTCATATTATGAAATTCTTCATCTTCCAAGCTCTGAAATTACTCTTGTCATTCTTCATCTTCTGATATTTGTAGTTGAAATTCTTCATCCCTCCGTCAAACAATCCATCTTTCTGCAAGGGTATCGAACAAATGAGTTCTTCTTATTAGGAACTCTAGATTCTTTGCTGGGCAATTTCTTCACAATGCAAACTCTGTCTTTGTCGAGCAAACTTTTTGCATTAGGAGTTCTTCATTCTTGGCTGTGTGAACTCTTCCCATCAGGAACTCTATCATTAGAAACTATTCGTTCTTTGCTGGGAATGCTAATTCATCTCCCTTTCTGGGGAAAAACTGAACCTGCAACAAGAAAATATCATTGATTAATAAAAATTCAACCTGAAGTAATCTGAAATATCCCTAATTTCTTGCTTGAAGCACTGAGATCTTTGGTGTCATTGCTCATTTCTGCTTAAGATATCTCGATCATTCAGCCTAAAACGCGCATGTAATCCTCTGTTTTTCTCTTATTCTGTTGATCAATTTCCTCCTTCTATGCTTGCAAAAGTCAAATTTATCATTAATCTTTTGACATTGATTGTAAAAATGTGCAATTTAGGTATATCATTAGGAAACTTCAAGTGCTTTAACAAAAGATGCTGAAACTACAAATCTTCCTCATTTGAGCCTGAAATTTGTCTATCTTGCTTTTCAATCCGGCAACTCGAACCATTTTTGTCTTTCTTTTCTTTTTTTCGTCTTCGTCTTCTTCTTTTTTTCTCTTCCTTCTTTTTTCTCATCTCTTTCTTTTCTTTTTTCTTATTTTTCTTTTCACTCTTTCTTCTTTTTTCAGTTTTCTTTTTCTTTTCTTTCTTCCTCTTTTTTTCTTTCTTTTTCTTTATTCTCTTTCCTATTTCTTTTTCTTTTTTCCTCTTTCTTTTTCGTTTTTGTTTCTTCCTCTTTTTATTTCTCTTTTTTTGTTTTTTTTCTCTTTTTTTCTTTCTATTTTGTCTCTTCATTCTTCTTTTTTCCTCCTTTTTCTTTTTCTATTTTCTCTTTCTTTTATTTCTTTCTCTCTTTTCTTTTTTTTTTTGTTTTTTCTCTCTTTTTCTCTTTCTTTTTTGTCTTTTCATTTTTGTCTTTTTTTTTTCTTTCCACTTTTTTGAAACTGAAGGCCCAAAGAATTAATATTTCTGTTGATCATACCCCACCGTCTTATTGCAATAACATTCGGAAAATTCTTATCATTTCCAAAGGTATTGGCCCGAAGGACTTAACATCATGCCCGAAGGACTTATTGATGAACCGAAGGATTTAGAATTGTAATACACTTCCTTTCATGTGCACACAATTACATCACTCCCGAAGGTGATGACCTGAAGGATTTAGTGACGACCCAAAGAATTTAGAATTGCATTGCACTTCCTTTCGTGTGCAAACAATTACATCACTCCCGAAGGTGATGGCCCAAAGGACTTAACATCATGCCCAAAGGACTTACTGACGACCCGAAGGATTTAACGTCATGCCCGAATGACTTACTGATGACCCGAAGGATTTAACATCATGCCCGAAGGACTTACTGATGACCCAAAGGATTTAGAATTGCATTGCACTTCCTTTCCTGTGCAAACAATTACATCACTCTCGAAGGTGATGGCCCGAAGGACTTAACATCATGACCGAAGGACTTACTAATGAACCGAAGGATTTAACATCATGCCCGAAGGACTTAATGATGACCCAAATGATTTAACATCATACCCGAAGGACTTACTGATAACCCAAAGGATTTAGAATTGCATTGCACTTCCTTTCCTGTGCAAGCAGTTAGAATCTTTGCTGAAATCCGCCTCTACAAACGGATTGAAATCTTTAAACGGATTGAAATCTTTTTTATGATCCGCCTCTTCAAACGGATTGAAATCTTTGCTAAGGTCCGCCTCTATAAACGGATTGAAACCTTTGCTGGGATCCGCCTCTTTAAACGGATTGAAATCTTTGCTAGGATTTGCCTCTTCAAACGGATTGAAATCTTTCGAGATCTGCCTCTTCAAATGGATTAAAATCTTTGTTGGAATCTGCCTCTTCAAACGGATTAAAATCTTTTGAGATCTGCCTCTTAAGAAGGATTTAAATCTTTCAGATAGATGCTTCTTTAAGCGGGTTGAAATCTTGTTGAGATCCATATCTACAAACGGATCAATATCTTTGCTTCAAAAATGTGATTGAAAATTTACTAATCTTTGCTGGTTCTACTTCTCTAATCTGAAATTGTAGATTGAAATCTTCGTTTGTTCTTTGCTGATTCTTGTAAATTTCTGCAAAAATGTACAAAAATGCTTTTGAATGCTTGAATAAGTATACTTCTATCTTATAGATGCCTAAATATATATGATGTATGAATTGTGACAATTTAGGATCACTCAGATGAGCTCTAATCTTCTTTGTCTCTCCGTTGAACTTTTTGCTTCGGTTACAACAACAAGATTGTTTTCTTTGAATCTTTCTTTGATTGGCCTTCTTTCTTGACTTGATATTCTTGAGATTAACTTGAGCTTTTATTGTCTTCAAAATTTGCCCCATAATCTTTGTTGTTGAGTTCATCTTCTTCCTGAGCTAATTTTGACCATTTTTAGTGACCGAATTCTTTGAGGCTCTGCACATCTCTTGCCCATTCTGATTTGAACGCTTATGCACCATGATGCCCCACTAATCTCTTTTTCTTGCCCCATTTCATAGAATTTCCCCTTCTTCCATCATCTGGGTGAACAAGTGCCTCAAGTCCCTAAACTTTTCATTCTTGCCATTGTCATCTCTATGTCCCTTGATGGATGATTCCTCTTTCTAACCAGAAGACTGTCGAACGGATAAGAGTCTCATACTCAATCATATATTAGAAAATCTGTCTGTTTGTAAAAATGTCAGCTTGCTTATCGGCATTTCAAGGAAGGATACTTTTTAAGACCCAAAAAAATTTAGGTATAAATAAAGAAAACATAATAGGATGCCCTGGATACCAAGTGCAAGAGCATCTTTGATTCAACCCTCTTATAGTCCTTTGAATGTTGTGTCAATTTTTGAAGTTAAAATTTCTTCCAAATCACTCGGTTTACACCCTATGATTATCGCGTTGCTTGATCCAGTCAGAAAAAACTCCTTCTCCATTCTCCTTATTCTTTCCCATTCATAAATGTGTTCAAGCTTCCCGAACTTGTTTAACCAGTACAGTGCAAAAATAACATTCTAAGAATAAAATTCTATAAGTGCATGTGTGATTTTGATTATTAATAATTATTATTATATTATTATCATTATAAACATATCTTCAAAGATACATCTATGACGCTTGGGTATTGGACAGGTGAAGCATAGCTCCTTATTAGATTTGTCAACATCCCCCACAACTCCATCAGAGTGTTTTGAGACTTATTTATTCAAACAATTTATTATTTCTCACCTTTTCTTTCTTTTTCATCTCACTTTCTTCTTTTTTCTTTCTTTTTCTTAACTTTTCTTTCTTTTTCTTTTCTCACTTTTTCTTTTGCTTTTGCTTTTCCTTTTTCCTTTTTTTCATTTTTCCTTTTGTTTTTTTTCTCTCTCTTATTGTGCTTTTTAAGGTATAGAAAACTACACTTAGAACTTCAATTTCAAGCAACTATACTTGGTTAAAATCGCCTAGTCTACTTCACTGTTTATGAATTTCAAAAATTTATCATCGAACATCATCAAAGGCATGGTGATCTGACCTTTTCTTGCCTTGCCGACTAGAGTAAACTAAGAAACAAGTTTCATTTCATTGTCTTCACAACATCCTAATGATTTTTTGTATCAGAATTAGTGTCACATCTTACAATTGGCATCTAGGGGCCCACAAGGATAAGAAGAGATATACATATATTTATTTCAAAAGCATTCCCTCAATGAAATGAAAACCAACAAACATGACATGTGACCTTCAGAAAAAAACTTCTACTACTTTCAGAACATGAGTAGCAGACTTATTTCCAGTGCTATTTCAACAATGGTCCCTGTAGGTTGTAACCACGTGATGCAGCAATATGGATAGCACTGACTTCTTAAAATTCCAGACAATCTTGGAAGCATTCGTCTTGATTCTCTGATTCCTTGACTGGTATAACGGCTTGCCCCACTTCTTTCCATTGTTGAACTAATTCTTGTGTCAAGATTCCATTACTGACTAGCTTCTTAATTTCTTTCATTAAAGGTCTGCACTTCTTGGTAGCATGTCTTGGTACTCCCATATGAAAGTCACAAACATTGTCTGGATCATAGCTATGAGCAAATGGACTTGGCACCACCTTCATTGGCCTATGAGTGATATGTTGTCCTTCAATAAGGTGACGTAATAAGTCTGAAATAGTCACTCTAAAGATTTCCAGATTTGCACTTGCTCGAGGAATTTTTCGTGGTCGTTCTGATGAATTAAATGCCCTCTTTCTCTTGCGACTCTGAAAACTTTGAACATTACACTCATTCACCTCTTTCCCTTGTTTTGCCTCTTGATCAGCATGGTCTTCAAATCTTGATCTAATTTTCCCTTGTCGGATCCCTATTTCTATTGCTTCTCCAATCACCACAAGATCGCTAAAACTGCACCTTGAATTCGCAAGCATTTCCTCAAAGAAAAGAGATGGAAGAGTTTGATGAAACATAAGAGATACTTCTTCCTCTATCAAGGGAGGTTGTACTTGGGCTGCTAATCCTCGCCATCTCAATGCATAGTCTTTAAAACATTCACTGGCCTTCATATTCATGTTCTGCAGAAAATATCGGTCTAGAGCCAGGTCTATAACATATTTGTATTGCCCTAAAAATACTTTGGCCAAATCTACCCATGATCGAATCTGCTTTCGACTTAATCTGTTGTACCACACTGCAATAGGTCCAGCTAGACTATCATGAAAACAACGGATCAACAATTTATCATCATCCAAATACCCTTCCATTTTTCTACAGAACATTGCCAAGTGGACTTTAGGACAACTGGAACCATCATACTTCTCAAAATTGGGGATCTTAAATCTAGGTGGAATGACTAGATCAAGGACCAAACAAAATTCTTTAGCATCAAATTTGGAATTATCAACGTGAATATGAAGGCTTGATCTCTTCCTCAAGTTTTGCACAATTGTCTTTCAACTGCTCGAGTCTTGATCATAGGATAAAAGGCTTTACAGACCCTGCCTTTGTACTTGGGTTAAATGCCCCGGGATAAATTGTTAAACATGGTGTAGCAGTGTAGTTCTTCGCATTTTGTTGATGCTTGATCATTTATTCTTGTAACCCTTCTTGTGTCTGTTCAATTCTTCCCATATCTCCATCCATGATAACAGATTCCCAAACTTTCACTAATTTCCATATTGCTTCTATTGAAACTCCGTCCGTTCTAGATCATGAATGTTAATGCCATGTCGTTACATGATAATGTTATACTGATAAATATGCAATGCATGAATTTATGAATGCATGAGGTATTGATTCTAAAAGTGATCATCATAGAACAATTTTCATTAAATTGAAAATGATTCAATATATCAGATATCAGATACTACAGATACCGGTGAGCTCTAACTCCCAACTTCTTAACTTCCTCTAAGAGCCAAGTCAGCTTTCCTCCATGATCTAATGCTGGATCAATATTCTTACTCATTGCCATTGCTACATCAGCTATATTTGCCACTTGTTAAGCAACTTCTCCTGCCTGAATAATAGTATCTCTCATGTCATTATCTCTTTCTCGAATTTTCACTCTTGATCTCTGAAACTGGGCATATCGTTTTTCCTCACTTTCTTGACAGTCTTTCTTACTATCATCAACAAGAGCTTTGTACATCAACGTAAGCTTGAGGCATTCGTCTACCTTCTTCTTTAGTGCTTCATTTTCAGCTTGACTGTCATTCAACTTGATAACATTATCCTCATACATCTGCATGTACATTTTTACCAGCTCACGTTTAGTTTCACTGACCCTTAAATCATTCATAAAAGTATTGCATTGTAGCTCCATTGCCTGCAAATCACATGCAAGTGTATTGGCTCATCCTTCACTTGCCTCAAAACTCTTTTTCCAGTATTCAACTTCATGTTTCAATTTTTTAATTCTTTTCTTCGACTGTTCCAGAGTTACACCCAAACCAGTATTCCTGAGCATTGAACAAAGCTCTTGATAGTTGAACTGTAAGTTTCTCAGCTTCTCATTCAAATCATCTCTCTCTTGCTTCAATTTGCTTATTTGAGCTTCATATTCAAACTGATGTCCTTCTTTCTGAATATCGCCATCTTGGGTTTTATATCCATCCATTGAATAAGGCATGCAGATCACATGAAAGTGTATTGGCTCGTCCTTCACTTGCCTCAAAACTATTTTTCCAGTATTCAGCTTCATGTTTCAGTTCTTTAATTCTTTTCTTCGACTGTTCCAGAGTTACACCCAAACCAGCATTCCTGAGCATTGAACAAAGCTCTTGATAGTTGAACTGTAAGTTTCTTAGCTCCTCATTCAAATCATCTCTCTCTTGCTTCAATTTACTTATTTGAGCTTCATATTCAAACGGATGTCCTTCTTTCTGAATATCGTTTCTGTTCCAAATGTCCACTTTCCAAACTCTAAGAGAGCTTGAACTCGGCGTTTGAAGGTGAGATAATTCTCAATATAATGTCCTTGGATTTCATCGTGAAATTCATAATGTGCATTAGCATCGTACCATTTTGGATATGGAGGTTGCAGAGGTGCAAGAAACAATGGGGACACTAATCGGGCCTTTAACAATTGAGGATACAATTATTTATATGAAATGAGATTTGGATCAAAATGATGTTTGTGATCTCCTGTATTCTGATAATTGGCTGATGGAACGCTAGAACTTGAACTTTGCCTTGGACCTTTACTTGATTCTGATGGGCTTATACTTTATTTCATTTTTGTATCTCCAGGTGCTTCATTAACTGTCAAGCTTTTAGGAAATTTGGTATTTTCATCTTCAAAACTCAACATGCCTTCTCTGATAAGATTTTCAACCTTGTTCTTCAAAGCCTCGCAATTCTCGGTAGTATGGTCTAAACTTCCTTGATGGTAATCACATGTTTTACTATTTCTATAACCCCTGGGTGATGAAGGCACTGTAGACTTAAACAGGACTTGGGCCACAAGATTTTTCTCTATCAGTATAGGAAGCAGCTCTGCATATGTCTCAAGATTGTATTAAAAGATCATTCATTCTTCTTTTTTTCTTGCATTTCTCTCTGGTATGTCATCATTTTCTTGGGATTTGACTCAATTATATCTCCAGTTGATTTATTGATACGAATTGTATCGACGCACCAACTCGACTATTTATTCTCGTATTGTTTTTTGTTTACTTCTCTTTTCAACTCAGTATGCCCCTTTTCCTTGGTCATAGCCGTCATCATAGTCATCATCTCAGCCATTTGTCTTTTCAGCTCTTGCATTTCATTCTTATCAACATCAACACTAACAAAACCTGATGTGTAACACTTGGATGAAATGCCCCTCATTCTTTCTATTGTTTGAATAGAATGCTGCTTCATACTTGCACTCTCTTCTATCGACCTATGAATCCTCTTATCCATTATGATCGTCTTCTAATGACGACTACCTTTGAATCAATACCTCTATGTAATGATGATATGATATGAAGAAATACAAAACAAAAACAAAAGAAATAAGTCAGTAACGTGAAATAATCTCGAAAGCAAAATTAAATTAAATACATACAACAAGACAAGTTATATTGAACACAAAGAATAACCAGATAAGCGTATTCAAATTTACAGCACCTGGCTCAAGCAAGGTAAGCAACATGTAATGCAATATTTTAAACAAAAGGGCAATATAATATTTAAATGTTGTAATGCATGAATGCACGAGGTATCGGTTTCTAGAGCGAGCCATTAGAACAACACCCATCTAATTGAAAGGTCGAATACAGAGCAAAGGTAATATGTTCACTTGCCCCAGCTCCTTTGGTTGATCACTTTGTTTAGCCTCTGAATCATCATTTGTACTAGCTCGATGTCGATATCAGAATGTTGTTGCAGGTTCGAACACAGTCTGCAAATGTCAGACGATTCTCTGTACTTGGTTCCTAAAGTTTATCCCTTCACAACTCTATTTCTGGATAGCCTGGATTACTACCCCAGCTTGACCTTCAGTACTTTGTCATTCATTGGAGTATCTCTTTGAAACTCATGAATCGATCTTTCAATTGTCATACTACATTTCCTGATTCTGTCATTTTCTTCAACTTCTCATCTTTATCAGCATCTTCTTTAATTATGGTATCCTTCGGTGAATTTCATCACTTGTGAAACTTGGATATTGCCTCTGGGTTCGAAGCATTCTTTTCTTTCCTCAGTTTTTAAAAAAATCCTAGAATACCCTTTCAATTTATCTGTTATTTATACTTTTTCATATTACTCCCGTTTATATCTGTAACTGCTACTGACTATATCCTGAAACTTGATCTGTGGTTAAGCCTTGTATAAACTATCCTTTTTTAACCCCCTAAAACGTCTCGTATTTCTCTACTGTTGGCGTTACATGTATCTTTCCGAAGTGTGAATATTATACCGGGCTTTATAAACATGTTACAGCCCTAAATAACTATTGATCCATTTGACTGTCTGACAACAACACTATAATTCAAAAAATTTATTAAAAATGACTCTTCGTATTCCCATCTTTTGATTCTCAAATTAAACTTAGTTCTGGCAGAATTTCACTATGTTCAAAAATTTCTGATACAACATTGTAATACTATAACCCATAAATCTTTCTGAAAATGACTCCTCATATTCCCCATCCTATGGTTCTCAAACCGAACTGGTTCTGGCAAAACCTCATTATGCTAAAAATTCTGGTACAATTTTGCATTAATGACACCTGGACTACATGGATATTATCTTTGTTCTTGTAATGAGTCTTCTCGAATCCAGTCCTTAGTGACATATTATCCCCCACTTGTCTATCAGACCCTTCAACTCTTATGGCCACTGCCTACTCGACTAATTCTTGAACCGATACCTCTCATGAATGCAATGTAACAAAACATAGAAAAACAAAACAAAAAAAACTGTATCAGTATGGTGAATTAAAATTGTAAGCAAAAATAATTATTGTGGAAAAAAATTTATATTACGTAAAATTAACAAGAGAACAATTTATTTTGCACACAAGAATAACCAGAGAAATGAATTTAAATAAGCAACACCATGTCCTAAGTCTCTATCTGGCTCTAGTGGGGTAGGATTCTATTACAGCATGTGGGTTTCAATCTAGACTCTGGGTACCCGAACTGTCGTTACTAGACTAGTTAGACATCGATTTGGGAGTATACGACCCCTTATAGCAGAGGCGTAACCTCACGGTGTATAAGGTTGGTATACCAGAAGAAGGATAAAATCTGATCACAGAGCTAAATAACTCACGTAAGATCATGCCTCACTCCCACTTAAGGGTGAAAAGCTCGGGTATAAGGCTTATGCATGAATGACAATTTATATCACACAAGAAAAAGCTACTTGCATTTCTCTAGAAAATTCATTCAATAATTATAGGAAAAATTAAATTCAAATTACTGTCCGAAATGCAAAAATGCATTGTAAAATTAATTAGGCCTGACTCTCGGTTTTTAAATTCCCCAGTAGAGTCGCCAAGCTGTCACGACCATTTTTTTGAAAAATCGGGAATGTGGAAAAATAGTCAGACGATTGATGTTTAGAAAATTAGGTTTTTCTGGCCAGTTTCAACGTAATCTTGAAAATTAGGGTTTTTTATATTAAATCAAAATTTCCTTTGTTTATCTTTAAAAACACTTTTGAGTCACCACCGATCACTTCGAGGTAGACCGGACACCGAAAAACAAACCAAAGATTATATCTTTAAAATTTTGGTTCGGGAGTCGGTTACGTGTAGGGAATGATTAGCACCCCTACGAACGCTGTAACACCCTTACCAGTACTTATTACCCAATACTAGTATAGAGTGTCACATGATGTTTAAACCACATTTTATGCTATCCGTACAAATCAAAATGTCAATTTTAAATTTTTCCTTTTAATCGCGTAAAATTTATTTCCAATTTTTAATCCATTAGATAGACCCCAATTTCAGGCAGCTACTTGGCAATTTATAACTATACTTTACGATTAACAGAGCTGCCTAAAAACTGCCTAAAACAAAAATCGTTTTGATTACTCTAGATTTTTTTTATCTTACTCGCTTTTCTTTACTAGCAATTTCCTTAAACTAGCATCAAGTCTAATAAAATCCAACATCATATATTAACCACTTATCTAGATGTTAATATTATAATCCACATCTAGACTAGTTTAAAAGAGCTAATATTCATTCATACATGCCAACTAGAAAATATCAAAATACATCAAAGATGTAGTTACCGATATTGTGTATATATCCTTCTTTGATAATGATGCCTTACTCCTTACTCCGACCCGGGTTTCCTACCTACACGTGAAAAATCATCACACGCTAAGTATATACTTAGTGAGACATTATAACTATTTAATATTAATCAACATGCTTGAATTATATCAATAATATAATAAACATTCAGTTTGATCAATATTCCTTTATTTCCCTTATGTTAATCAAATTAACATAATATAATCCGGATTCATAAATCCTATTATTATCCTTGCCATTGTCCGAGAGTTTACCCACCCTCGAAATTATTTAGAATTTATTAACATTATCTGATAGTTCGCTTACTCTCTAATTTATTAACCATTTATTACCATTATCCGAGAGTTCACTTACTCTCTAATTTATTAACCATTTATTACCATTATCCGAGAGTTCACTTACTCTCTAATTTATTAACCATTTATTACCATTATCTGAGAGTTTACTTACTCTCTAATTTATTAACCATTTATTGCCATTATACGAGAGTTCACTTACTCTCTAATTTATTAACCATTTATTACCATTATCCGAGAGTTCACTTACTCTCTAATTTATTAACCATTTATTACCATTATCCGAGAGTTCACTTACTCTCTAATTTATTAGCCATTTATTACCATTATCCGAAAGTTCACTTACTCTCTAATTTATTACCAAATAGATTATTGCCCAACATAGTTTGAGTACTTGAGTACACGAGTCAAAACCGCACCAAAGTGCTAATAAACCGCATCGAAGTGCTAAGAGACCGCACATAAGTGCTAAAGAACCACACCTAAGTGTTAATAAACCGCATCGAGGTGCCAAACCGCTAGACTCTATGGCATGCCAACTATACTCTATACCATAAATACTTATTTGGGCATACTTTCCAATTCCATATTCAATTCATCCATGGCAATATAATTAAATATTGGGCAATTCATACCCTAAATATAACATAACCATACATACCTGGTATATTTAGTGATCAAATGCATCATAGTTCTCCCTTTGACAATTCTCAATATGTCAAATATAAGTTCATGATATAAACATATATTTATCAAGTAATTATTAATAAGGTAGACTTATCACAAGTCTTCCAAATGATAATCATAATATTATCCATGCATAAAAATGCACTCACCTTGACACTTTATAAATTGCCAATATGTACTTAGCCTCACTAAGTTTCAGCTTTGATCTATGTCATTTCCTCGATTGTTAGACCGATCTCGATTTTGATCACGATCTACATGTGTATTAACAGGCCACAGATACATTTCAAATTATATGTTAGTATCATACTAACACATAAATACAATAGGAATAATTTTCCTACAATTATTCCTATAATTGTCCAATCTTAGTTCCATGACATAAGTCATTGTACCTTTAAAACCTTGAGTTTTCCTCAACTTTTAATCAAAGAATGATCAAAACTTCATTTTAATAACAATTTAAGCATAAAGCTTCTACGAAAACAATTTTTCACTTTAGTCCTTAATTTTCTCCAAAATGCCGAATTGGTCCACAATCTTTCCAAGATTTCCGAATTGATCCTTATGTTTTTACAAACTTCTAAAATGGTCCAAATAACATTTTAAAGCTTGTAAAATCATAATTTCATCATATCCAATCTTATGGAAATTTTTCCATAATTTCTTCTAATTTTTCTTCTTTGACCGAAATGGTCCCCTACTTTCCAATATTTCCATTTTGGTCCTAAATTATCAAATCAAGATAATTTGATCGAAATCTCATCATTTCTAATGCTAGAATAATTTTCACAATAATTTCCCCTTTATTTCCAATTCTAACCAAATTGGTCCATTATTTTTCCTAAGGGAAAATTTTTATTCTAACATCAAATTAAGGCTTTTAATATCATAAATCATTCATTTCCATCCTTTATTAAATTCCTTAACCAAATCCCCAAATTCTAGGGTTAGGGTTTATAACCTTGAACATAGAATTAAACTAAATTCAAGCTTGTTTTCATGTTTACAACACGTGAGTTACTTAAATCAAGCCTTAATTCCAACATAGTTCATGAAATTCCAATTTCTCTCTCTTCAAGAACATGAACTATTCTTCATAATAGCATACAATATTACTATCAAAAGAAAGAGCATGAAGCATAGATCAATTTATTTCAAAGCAACATACCTTGATTCTAACTTTAAAACCTTCAAATTTGCCAAAGAAAATTTTCTTTCCTTTTCCCCCTTGTGTTTCGAAAATATCCCAAGAAAGATGAACAAATTAGTTCATCTTTTATCCTTTTAATTCACATGTGATAATTAAATGAATTTTAAATTCATTTAATTAGTAAAATTACTAATTTAGCCTTCAAATCCAATGGCTAAATTTATTCTTATCATAAACCAAGGGCCAAGATTAAATCCATGTGTTTTTCATTTTCTAAAAAAGCCCTCAACATTTCAAAATATTTCAAAAATGCCATCCATGGCAAATGTCCAATTTGCCCTCCAACTATACTTTATTTACTAACAAGGCTTGAAAATTGTCATTCCATCACCATCTAACTAAATCTAGTTAGAATCCAACCAAATGTAATAAAATATCCATAAAATAATATTTTATGAGTTTTCCATAATCCTTGGAACTGTCTTTAAAATTCCAATTCGATTTGATTACCTGATATTCACTTTTTACAATTTTCCACTTTCCAATTATCGGGTAAAATCTAAAATTCTCATAATTCTGATCTCCATATGTAAATATTTTTTATATACAAAATATTCCATAATTTTGTAAAAATCAAAATCTTAAAATTTTGACTCGGTCCAATATACTGATAATTTACCCGAAATCTTTATCGGATAAATCAGATATCCATAAAATAAAATTTCAACTCGAACTAATTCCCCTTTTTATCAGTCTCAACTACTGACATGAGACCTTCCCATAAGGTCACCCATCCTAATGCTACTCTACTCTGAGCACGCTTAACAATTTTTATTTCGATCCAAATATCTGGAAATTTTCTCGAACTTTTACACTTTATAGCTCTTAATACAAATTCCGTATAAAAAATCCGTGTATCACAAAAATTCCACTCTTGGGGGTGAACTATTCATTTACGGGACCAAATACATAACTTTTTAAAATCACAATTTAGTCCCTGAACTTTTTTATTTTACACTTTGGCACCAAGCTTTTTAAATTTTACATTTTGGTCACCAAACTTTCATTTTATTCATTTTGTCACTAACCCAAATTTTGAGGTATTACAATTCTCCCCCTTAAGAAAATTCGTCCTCGAATTTTCCTTATGTACTAAGTTCAAAAAGATACGGATGTCGTTTTTTTCATTGATTCCTCGAATTCCCAAGTAGCTTCCTCTATTTTGTGATTTCTCTATAAAACTTTGAGTAGAGGAATCCTTTTTTTATTTCTCAACTGCTTTTCTTCCCTAGCTAAGATCCTCACAGGTTTTTCTTCGTATGTCAAATCCGGTTAAATTTCAATTTCTTCCGATGTAATGACATGCGAAAGATGTGATCTATACCTCTCTAACATGGATACATGAAATACATCATGAATTTGATTCATCTTGGGTGGCAATGCTATCATGTCACTAATCCAACTCTCTTTAGTATTTCATAAAGGTCAATGAACCTTGGACTGAGTTTACCTTTCCGTTCAAAACGAAAGGCATATCCTTTCTTAACAGCTTGTTTATCGGATGGGTAATCATTGAAAAAAAATTCACAAACTGCCAATAATAGCCAACTAATCCTAAGAAACTTCTTACTTCAGAGACATTCTTAGGAACTTTCCATTCAAGGATTACTTGAACCTTCTTAGGTTCAACTCAATTTCTTTTGGCTGAAACTATATGCCCATGGAAAATTACTTCTAATAACCAAAATTTCACATTTTGCAGCTTTTCATACAACTTCTTTTCTTGTAGGATCTGGAGAACTACTTGAAGATAAGTATCATACTCCTCCTTGGTTTTCAAATAAACCAATATATATTATCAACAAATCGGTTCCATATACAGCTAGAAGATTCGATTCATTAAATCCTTAAATGCCACCGGTGCATTTGTAAGTTTGAAGGGGATTACTACAACTCACAATGCCCATATTTGATTTTGAAAGCTATCTTTGGTCTATCCGCCTTCTTGATCTTTAATTAATGATACCCCGATCGAAGATCAATCTTAGATAACACGGTTGCTCTCCTAAGTTGATCAGAGAGATCATCAATCCTCGGTAAAAGATATCTATTCCTGATCGTCACTTTATTAAGTTAACGATAATCTACACATTATCTTATTGATCTGTCCTTCTTCTATATAAATAGGACTGAGGCTCCCTAAGGTGATATAATAGGCCGTATAAAACCTCAGTCTAATAATTCTTGTAACCGAGCTTTCAATTCTCTAAGCTCTGTAGGAGTTATCCTATAAGGTGCTATCGATATTGGTGCTATTCTAGGAAGCACATCAATATCGAATTCTTCCTCTCAATCGGGAGGTAATCTCGGTAATTCATCCAGAAAACATCTGAAAATTCTTGTACCGTTGATACATTTTCCAGATTTATTTTTGTTTCTAAAGCATTAATCACATTGTTCAGGTTATCCGGTCTTTCACCTACAAATACCATCTTTGAACCATCTGGCTTCTTCAAGATTAACCTCTTATATTTTCCATAAAACCAGCAAGAAATTCTACTATTTGAATCTTTAGAGGACATTTCTTGTATATTCGACTCACTTTGGCACTTTGTCTTATTAGATTGATGGCAACTACTTTATTTGAAATTGGTTCTATTGGGATATTTTTTTTCGAGTATTATTTTATAACTAATGTAAGAATGAGTAGAGCCTAGATCAATCAATGCAAAGATAGGTCCGCCAAAGAGTTCGATCATATCTGCTACGATCTCTGCATCATCTTGATCCTCAACAGTTTTGATGTGGTATACCCGAGTTGTAGCCTTGCTCTCTTGATTAGGCGTAAATGCAGATGTTCCCGGGTTACTACCTTTATTTCTTTTACCAGGTTGATGTGCTACAATAGGCTGATTTGGGTGAAGTTCTGGACAATGCTTCTTGATATGACCAGCTTGCTCACAATAGAAACATGCCCCAGTCAACCAACACTAACTAGGATGCCTTTTGCCACAATGCTCGTATTCTTTAATAGGGCGAATTCCATAATCTCGAGTACCCATAGTACTCGTCTGGGATTGCTTCAATTTTCCTCCTGCATACCCCTTCCTAACTGAAGAGGCAGATGCTGCAGGATACTGTTGTGGTATTTATTGCACGTAATAAGTGCTACACAATTGTGCAAGTATACACGTTGCAAGTTATAGTATAAAAGATATCGTCTCCACAGGGATTTGTGCCACTTCAAGAATCTAGTCTCTTGCACTGTAAAAAGTAAAGACATAAATAAAGGAATATAGGAGTTTAACTAATAACTAAACTAGAAGGCAATAAAGTAAAAGAATAAATGAGATCAAATGAGAGAGATAGGCCAGGTTATTGTGAGTTGAGGTGTGATAGCCGATTGGATCGTCTTGGTAAAAGAGTGCACGGACAACTCAGTTGTCGTGGCAACTTGCACAACGGGGTTGCCTTGGCAACTAATCGATGGTTGCCTGGGCGACTAGTTGGGCAACTACTTGGGCGTCTGGGCAGCAACCTTCAAGGTTTGGCAGAGCATTCTTCAATGGTTTCTTCTTATCCCTAAGTCGAAACTCTAGCTACTTGTGCATGCCTTGATAATACATCCCTGCGTGAATCAAGGGTGAACAACAACCAATCTTGCGCTCCTCTTAGCCGTTGAAATCCTTGACTTATTCCTAAGCTGGATTAATCTTCACCATCAATAGATTGAATAAAGATCATATTCATTCGTTTCTTGAATCTAACTCTCCCGATATTAGATAAATAGATGAAATCACGAGATCCTCTCCCAATTCACTCGCAAACAAGAATAAGAACCAATAATGAATAAACCTTGAATAGAAAAGTGTAAACTCTTATTACCTAAACAAAAACCAATAGTTTCTCACAACCACAAAACACAATAACCATAGCCAAATAGATTTAGTTCATGGCTAGGTTCCAAAGAAACACAAGATAAATAATCCCTAGCATGAACCCAATTGAACAAGAAAGAAAAAGATGAAGAAGGAGGTTTGTCGAAATCCTCCTTGCCCTAGATGCTTGTCGAAAATTCTCTCCTCTTGCCCTCCTTGGAGTTGTCGAAATTCCCCTCTCTTGCTCTCTTTGGAAGTTGACGATATGGCCTTTTATTTATAGGGTTAGGTCAAAGTCCTTCTTTGAGGAGGAAGTTAAGTTGGAATTAAATTATCTTTAAAGAATATAATTATTTATTATAATTATATTCCTACTAGAACTTCTCATATCTTCTTGGAATTTAATTCTTCTTTAATCTCTTCATGGAAATCAAATTCCTTTGGGATTGGGCTTTGCTCCACGTCATCTTGGGCTTGTCTAGTCATCAATTTCGACTACCATATCACCTTTTCTCTTTGTCGACAATTGCCCTGGCAATTGGCTCGGCGTCTCCTTCATACATTGCCCTGGCAACTAGCTCGGCATCTCCTTCATGTATTGACCTGGCAACTAGCTCTAGCCTTGCTTTGTCAAGTGATCCTGCACATACACACAAAACACACCAAAGCAACATCTTTTCCCACAAAAACTACCAAGTTATGTAATCAAGCTCAACGATGGAAGGAAACATGGATTAATACATGAATGGCTAATTATGCAACTAATATGAGCCTAAGTCTAACAATAATATGAGTAAAAAGGGTAAGAAAAATAGTACTTTTGAACACTTATCACACCCCCAAACTCGAACTATTGCTTATCCTCAAGCAATGCAAACTAATAATTACCTGCCAAGACTTCAACTTTCACAAACTTAGCTTTGAACTTGATTTCAATTCTCTGAACCGGGGCACAAAGTATGATTGGCTTTTTATTTTTCGGAAAACTTAGGAGTTACTCGGAATCAAACTATAATGCTTGTGAGTGTGTGCGGAGTTGTGTGCAAGTTGATTTTTCGGATTCTATGCAAACAAGAGGTTTTCAAATTACTTCATTGGGTTCTTTTTAACATGTTTTAACTAGAGCCAGTTTTTGGGTGCCTCTAGTGTTTTGTTTTTAGTTTTATTAAGTTAATTTATTTGACTAGAGCCGGTTTCGGGCACCTCTAGCGATCAATTTTTTTAACACATACTAGAGCTAGTTTCGGGCACCTCTAGCGATCAATTTTTTAGCACATGCTAGAGCCAATTTCGGGCACCTCTAGCATTCATCCAATTTTTATTCTAATCCCCCAATTTGTTAATTATCAACCTAAGTTCACTAGAATTCCTTAAATCAATCAAACCACAATAGTGTTTCATCAAATTTAGCATCATAGTAAAATTCTAAGTTTTTCCATTGTTATCCTAGAATAAAAATTCTATCAATTAAGTGCATTGGCAAAGTCATCATCGGATATTCATCAAATCTAAGCAATTCTTGTTCCAACTAAAGGCATGGCAAGCAATTTATGTATCCTAAATGTGATACTTAAGATGAATGTAACTAAACATGGTAACTACTAATAACAACCCCCCCAAACTCGAGTGAGGCATTGTCCTCAATGCATGCATTAAAGAAAAATAAAAGTAACGAAAAATAAAATGCATACGAGGACTTACTCCGAGAGTTCGTCATCGTAGATGATTAGTTTCCTTTTGGTCGGTGTCTTGATTCTCTTGCTTGAACGCGATGGTTGTTTTCTTGTTGCCGGTGGAAGAATCGATCCTCGTACGGGGTTGTCCTCATCGTCCTCTTCATCAATGTCATTGGCTTTTCGCTTGGAGGATTCAATTGGTGTGGTCTTTGTTGGTGCAATGGAAGACTTGTTCGAATCTGAAAAATTAGAAAATGATTCCGTAGGAGTTGATTCGGGCATAGGTGTTTTACCTTTGGCTTTCGCAGTGGTTGCCGAGATGTCTTTAGCTTTGGTTGTCGTGGCATCTTCAGGGTTGGTTGCCATGGCGACTTCTTCATTGGTTGCCGGGGTAAGGATTTCGGCATGAAAGATTGGGAATGGTACGTGATTGTCTGGGTACTTTTCTAGGATGACTTGGGTGATGGCATTGTTGTGCTCCTTCATGTACCGCATGAATATTAGTTACCGGTCTTCAATTTGCCTTAGGTGGCTCACCAATGGTTGCAAGAGTGCTTCAAAGTGTCCCGGGGTTGATGGCCAAGTTGCCCGGGCGTTAGGTGCTTGGGCATTAGGGATTGCTGGGGCGTCAGGAGTTGCCGCGGCAATTGGAGGCCTTGAAGATTTTCCCGGTGCCTCTCCCATTAGCTTTTGGATTTGTGCTTGATTCCAACCGGACTTTGGTAGGGCCTTTTCATCGGTGGACTCACTTGGGACATGCATCTCCTTGCAAAGATTAGAAATTAAGCAAGGGAAGAAAAGAGAACCCTTATCTTTTGAGCTACATACAAAAATCTCATCACAAATAATTTTTCCAATGTTAATGATGCGATTATGTAAAATAGAATGTATGAGCAAAAGACGTGGTATATCAACAGTAGTATTGTGTGTGGTGGGTAATAAAGAAGTTTTAACAAACTTATTCCATAGCTTTGCCTCGGGTTTAAGCCGAAGGCGATTTACCGTGCCCTTGTATTTACCGTCGTTCCAATGAGTTCCCGGTTGAGTGAGTTCTTGAAGCACCTTGTCGAGTTGCTTGGGAGTGATTTGATCAACGAAGGCTTGATGATCGTCCTTCTCAATGTAAAGCCCGTAAAAGGTGTTGACATTTTCGGGACTTATAAGTATGGCCTTGTCACGAACAAAAACATAAGGATTATCCGGGTTAGGTGAGTGAGCATAGAATTCTCTTACCCATGAGATGTTACCCGGTTCCGGTTGATGGCAAAAGATTTGCCACTTTTGATGTGCAATCCTCTCGAAGATGAATGGTTCAAGGCCGAAATCTTGATGAGAGTTGGAGTATTCAAAGCCTTGTTCTTCATGAATCTTCCGGCTTTCAAACTTGGAGTGAAATCTTTCTTGAACCACCGGTGTAGCAAACTTCTTGTATCTTGGTTGTTTGGAGGAACTTGGATGAACTAAAATTTTAATCTTGGATGCCATAGATGATCTTGGTTGTGAGTTTTGTAAAAGCAAATAAAAGAAAAGAAAAGAAACTAAAAAGTTGCAAGATAAAAAGTAGGAATAGGTTAAGGGTGATGGGTTTTATAGAAAAGATAGGTGGTAAATATGGTGGGTGGGATTAGAGGAAATGAAAAAAAGGGTTTTGGTTTAGGGAGAGGGTGACGGCAAATTGGGATTGATTAGGGTAAATTGGAGGCTTTATATAAGCCTTAGATTCAGCACACTAGTTTCCTTGTTGAAGTTGTTTTCCTTCTTGGATTAAAATTCCTCTTTATCTTGAACTTTTTTTCCTACAATTCAAACACAAATCAAATAAGGATTAAAATTAAAGATAAACTAATAAAGAAAACAAATAAAGATGTGTAATGGGATTCTTAAAGTTAAAAAGAAAAAATCTATCCTAAAGAATAATAATAATCGGAAATAAAAAAATCAAAAAAATCAAAAAATCAAAAATAAAAAAAATATTAATCGGAAAGAGAAAAAAATAAAAATAAAAATAAAAAAATAAAATAAAATAACAAAGGGAGAGCATGCTCATGCATCTCCTAAGTTGACCACTTCTTTGTTACGTTCCACATGGGCACCATTGTAGTGCTTCAATCTTTGTCCATTAACCTTGAATTCATGGTTGTCAGAGATGGACTTGATTATCACAGCACCATGGGAGAATGGTTTGACAACTTCGAATGGTCCCGACCATCTTGATTTCAGCTTTCCCGGAAAAAGTTTTAGCCGAGAATTGAATAAGAGAACTAGTTGCACTGGCATGAATTGCCGTGGCAATAGTTTCTTGTCATGCCATTGCTTTGTTTTCTCCTTGTAGATTCGTGCATTGTTATAGGCGAGTGCACGGAATTCTTCTATCTCATTGAGGTCCAACAAACGCTTTTGCCCGGCACTTTCCCAATCCATATTCACGGTCTTGATTGCCCAGTATGCCTTGTGTTCGATTTCCACTGGTAGGTGGCATGTTTTGCTATAGACAAGTCGGAAGGGGGACATACCTAAGGGTGCTTTGAATGCAGTGCGATATGCCCAAAGTGCGTCATCTAGTCTTAATGACCAATCCTTCCTAAAGGGATTTACAACTTTCTCGAGTATACCCTTCAATTCCCGGTTGGAAATTTCTGCTTGCCCGTTGGTTTGTGGGTGATATGCTGTGGCGATCTTGTGTGATATGCCGAAGCGTTGCAACATCTTGGCAATTAGTCTGTTGTCAAAATGCTTGCCTTCGTCACTGATAATTGCTCTCGGCATCCCAAACCGTGTAAATATATTTTTCTGCAAGAATCGTTGCACGGTCTTGGAATCGTTGTTGGGAACTGCAACTGCCTCAACCCATTTTGACACGTAGTCGACGGCAAGTAAAATGTAGAGATTGCCGAATGAAGATGGAAAAGGTCCCATAAAATCGATCCCCCATACATCGAACAATTCCACCTCGATGATGCTCTGGAGCGGCATCTCATGTCGTCTAGAGATATTGCACGTCCTCTAGCAACGATCACATTGCTTGTAAAAGTCTTGGGCATCTTTGTACAATGTTGGCCAATACAAACCGGATTGCAAAACTTTGGCCGCGGTACGAGTTCCTCCAAAATGTCCTCCATATGGTGAAGAATGGCATTGCCGGAGTACATTCTGTTGCTCTTCTTCAGGGACACATCGGCGTATGACATGATCTGCACATTGTTTAAACAAAATAGGCTCATCCCAAAAGTAATGCTTAGCATTATGGCGGAACCGCTTCTTCCCTTCGTGAGTAATGCCATAAGGTAAAATACCACAAACAAGGAAATTAACTAAATCCGCGTACCAGGGTATTACCGAGGCATGTGCTGCATTGGTGACTGCTCCTAAAATTGTCGAGGCGTGCGCGTCAAAGGCTGCTGCGGCGTTGAGAGTTGCCGAGAAATGCGCGTCTATGGTTGCCGAGGTGTCGAGGGTTGCCAAGGCGGCGTTGAGAGTTCTCTATATCGCTCTCAAGCCTCGTACATGGATTCATCATCTGCCTGCCGAAAAGAAGTAATATCGTTACGATGCTTATCAGCCAAATTTGTAGGATTAAACCGAGCAAGGAAATCACGACAAAGATCGGTCCAAGATGCTATTGATCCGACAGGAATGCTATTCAACCATGCTTTCGCCCTATCCCTCAGTGAATAGGGGAATAATCTTAATCGTAAGACATCGGGGGTAACTCCGTGTATTTTAAACGAGTTGCAAATCTCGAGGAAAGATTTTAGATGTTGTCGTGCATCTTCAGTTGCTGAGCCGCCAAATTGACCAATTGTGTTGATCATATTAAACATTACCGGTTTTAACTCAAAGTGGTTGGCTTCAATTTCAGGTGCGACAACTCCTGGATTAAGTCCATCAAGATCTTCTTTAAGATAGTCTCGAATAGTTCTGTTTCGTGCGAGAATCACTCCTCCTCCTGCTGGAACAACTTGATTCATATTGCCGTCTTGATTAGCCATTGCTACTCTTATCCTTCGTCTAAGTCTTTGTAAGGTTCGTTTGATTTCTGGATCAAAGGGATATTCTGGTGTAGTCGGTCTCGCCCTGGTCATATACCAATGCAAAACCAAAGTTTGTTAGCCCTTTGAATCTTGAACAAGAAAAGTAAAAAGAAAGTGCAAGAAAATAAAAACAAAGTCGCTATTGCCAATCCCCGGCAACGGCGCCAAAAACTTGTTGCGCGTAATAAGTGCTACGCAATTGTGCAAGTATACACGTTGCAAGGTATAGTATAAAAGATATCGTCTCCATAGGGATTGGTGCCACTTCAAGAATCTAGTCTCTTGCACTGTAAAAAGTAAAAACACAAATAAAGGATTATAGGAGTTTAACTAATAACTAAACTAGAAGGCAATAAAGTAAAAGAATAAATGAGATCAAATGAGAGAGATAGGTCAGGTTATCGTGAGTAGAGGTGTGATAGCCGATTGGATCGTCTTGGTAAAAGAGTGCACGAGCAACTCAGTTGTCGTGGCAACTTGCACAACGGGGTTGCCTTGGCAACTAATCGATGGTTGCCTGGGCGACTAGTTGGGAAACTACTTGGGCGTCTGGGCAGCAACCTTCAAGGTTCGGCAGAGCGTTCTTCAATGGTTTCTTCTTATCCCTAAGTCAAAACTCTAGCTACTTGTGCATGCCTTGATAATACATCCCTGCGTGAATCAAGGGTGAACAACAACCAATCTTGCGCTCCTCTTAGCCGTTGAAATCCTTGACGTATTCCTAAGCCGGATTAATCTTCACCATCAATAGATTGAATAAAGATCATATTCATTCGTTTCTTGAATCTAACTCTCCCGATATTAGATAAATAGATGAAATCACGAGATCCTCTCCCAATTCACTCGCAAACAAGAATAAGAACCAAGAATGAATAAACCTTGAATAGAAAAGTGCAAACTCTTATTAACTAAACAAAAACCAATAGTTTCTCACAACCACAAAACACAATAACCATAGCCAAATAGATTTAGTTCATGGCTAGGTTCCAAAGTGTAATCACTCATTTTCACTTGTAAATATATTAATATTGCATGTATATTTATTATATGAATGTTACTAATATAAGGTGGTGTGTGAATGTATAAGCTATGTATACGTATTAGGGGTGTATGTATGTCGCGTATGTATCTAGAGTATGAGCGTATTTGATTAATATATGTATAGATGTTATGTTAATTATATGTATGATTATACGTACGTATACTAGAATATTATATTATTAATGATTGTATAATATAAGTATACATTTTCGTATGTATATGTATTTCTGTTATAATTATATTATTATTATTATTGGGCTGACAAAATGAAAAGAATTAAATATATTAAACCCAAATAAATTTACATCCAATTACAAATTCAATTACAAGGCCCGTTGGCCCAAATCAATCTTATCTAATTACAATGTGCGGGTAGCGGGCCGTTGGATCAAGATCTGATCCAACGGCCACGATACAACCGAAGGTCAAAAATATATCGCGGCATGTTCCACACGTATGGACCGTTCGAGTGCCACGCGCGCGTGTGGTCCACGTGCGGTCGCTTTAACATCCCACACGCACGTAAGATCCACGCGCGTTACGACTCCTCATTGCGGAGCTCCACGTGGCGAAATCGCCGCCGTCTCATCGAATCGAGGCTTCATCCGGGCCGATCGTTCTTCAAGCCATCTCGACCGCTAGATCGAGATCGATCTAATGGCCGCAAAACGCGTCGGCCGCGGCGAGAATCGTCCATACCGCCACCGCGCCGATATTCAAATCCCGTGTTTAGAATATGCCCAAGACAACAAGCAAAGTGTCGATTCAGATCTGAAAAAGAAGATGCAACTTGCAACAAACAGGGACAATAATATATATGAAACGGGGCTTTTGTAACGGGGGGCAGAGGAAAAAAAGAAAAAAAAAACGAGAGTAGTGAAAAAGGAGAACGGAGATCTTGTAATACAAAAAAAAAAAAAAGTTGTAAACATCCAAGATAATCAAAAGACACCCCGTGGTAAATTTTTTGTCTCTTTTTCTTACTTGTTTTCTTTACATGCATATACAAAAAAAAAACAGAAATAAAAGAGGAGAATAGTCTTACCAGAGTCGTTTGTGGGTCTTCTCTTCCTTAGTGATAAGCCTTTCGGCTTCTACAAGCCGATCTAGTGAACTAAAGGGAGGAGACGACCCTGCGATTTTTGTTTGGTCTAAAAAAATTTTTTTTGGTTCGTATTTCCTAGATCTAGGCGAATAGAGGTATATCCTCCGAATCCAACCAAGGATTCGTATTGAGGATGAAAAGGGGTTGTTTTGGTGTATTTTGAGGCTCGCCGGCGCCAGGTTAGCGGCGGCGGCGGCGGAGAAGAACACGGCGGACGACCGCGGATTCTGGGTTTTAGAAGAACGATCGAGAAAAAAACGAAGAACATGGTTCTTGTGAAAAACCGAAAATGAAACAAATGGCCAAAATTTTGATTTCGCCTTAAAATGGGGGCTTTTATAGTTATTATTATTTTGCTAAATGGGTAAATTACACACTTAATCCCACCGCGTTTTCAATATTTTCATTTTTGTCTTGCCGCATGGTATAATCACAGTTCAGTCCCCGATTTTTTCAAAAGGTTACAATCTAGTCCCTAAATTACACCGAATCGGTTTACGAATGGTAAAATTACGCCTTAACCATCCCGCGTTTTTGAATTTTTCACTTTGGGTCTGCCCCTTGGTCTAATTACAATTATGGTCCTTTTAGGTTTTGTTTGTTTCGCAATTTCGTCCCTAAATTACATATTATTGCTCTTTAATTTCTGCCACTGACTTTTGTTTTTCTTTCATTTCAGTCCTGTATTCTTTGTAAATACTAATGATCGTATTATAATCGTATATGTTGATGTATTCTATGATTTTATTTTGTTTTATGTCCCTCGTATATGACTCGTATTTTATGTTTACATATATGTGTATTAAGATTATAATGGTCATGCGTTTTTATCCGGTTATTCATATTAAGCATGTTATGTTTTAGTTGATTCGTACATGGCGTATTTTGTATTTTATATGTGTGTGTTTCCTTGTTTCTTTTAGGGTTACATGTTAGTGTATTTACTCTTTTTGTACGATATGTGGACCCGTATATGTTGAAATATGTTTTATTACCAGTATGCATGTCTTTTTGAAATATTTGTTAAATCTATATGTACTTATTCCCGCTTTTATTATTTTGACATATTATAGTTGTTTTTATCTATTATTTAGAATAATATGTATATATACATGTTTTAGTCTAGAATATCATTTATGTTAAATTAGTATTCGTATGCCAATATTTATTATATTTAAATATTTTGCCATGCTTTACGTTTTTGCCACTAAGATTGCATATCGAGATATAACTTGTTAGTGCGAGTCCTTTTATCCGAGCGTAAACGGGGCGATATCAAAGCGTAGTGATAGTGGTTGGGCGTTTATTCTCGGGTAACGGGGCCCTTAAAATTAATTCGCAATTATGACCGAATTTTAAAATAATCGTCACTCTAATCCGGAAAATCCAATATTAATAAAGCGGTAATTATTAAAGTACCAATTTTGGGAGGTGTGGGGGTGCTAATCCTTCCCCATCCGTAACCGACTCCCGAACCCAATCTTTTTGAATCTCTGGTTTTATGGTGTCCGGCCTACCTAAGTGGCCGGTGGCGACTCCATTTTTTTTAAATGCGGTTTTTTTAAAAAAAAAAAACCCCACGGAATAAATATTTTAATATCCAAAAAAGAATCACAAACACCTTTCAAACACCTTTCCAAAAATCTTCGTTTTTATTTAGCGATGAGAAGTAAAAAGAAAAAGACATCGCTACAGATGGCGACTCCGCTAGGACATTTTTTGTTTTTTCGGAAAAAAAAACAAATGAGAGTCAAGCTTTTAAAATAATTACCGCTTTACTAATATTGGAAGTTCCGGATTAAAGTGACTATTAAATTAACATTCGGTCATAATTGCGCATTTATTTTAACGCATTTAAAATATGGCATATAAACCCATCTTTTTAAGTGGGGGGAAAACGCTAATGCTTTTGTGGAGATATCGTTCTCCCGTATGGGCCTAGCAAGTACCTTCGGGGCTCGAGTACCTTATGCTTTCGTAAGGATATCGTTCCTTCGTACGGGCATAAGCGAATGGGTCCCCCTAAATTGAACCCGGTTGAAAGGAGCCTATAATGGGTGATGATCGGGGGCCTTGCTACTCTTAGTAGAGGACAGCAAGGACAATTCGGGTACCTCCTAGAACCAAGACTGCATGTAGAGAATACATAGAAACCTACCCATTTAGAGCCATGCGAATAACCTTAGGTTTTAGACGGGATAAATAGGGTTGTTTTGTGTGTTTATTCTGTTTAATTTTGTCATTTTATTTATATATTTATCAATTTTATCCGCATCTTGACTTGTTTTCTTTTCGCTTTTTGTTCTTTTTCTCATACAATCATTGCATTTGCATCGCATAAAGGTACTGGATCAAGTGGTTTGCCTGATCAGAAAGTCTTTCACCATGGAAAAAAGGTGTCTTAGGAAAGAAGAGCTTAATTTGTCGATCGACATTGGTCGAGGTCAACCAGAAAATCCAAGGGGGACAGTTTTGCTAACGAACGCGTAATAGCTGGATACACCTATGTGAGTCTCAACGAGCGACTTGTGGGATCTTCAAAGCATTTGGGAAAGATGGGACCGAAGATTACAAGACTTATTCTCGCGATAGTTATGGCGACATCGCATACAGTGTTATTATATATTCGGATTAATCAGCCCCTACTCCGAGCTATAGTCCGATTCGAATCCGGCTTTTTGTCGCTTCACCTTTAATGGGCAGACATGATGCCTACGGTAGAAGAATACACTTTGCTTTACTTAACCAGAAAAATATGCAGAAGATTGGATCTACGCGAAGCCTCAAGGAATCAGAATTACACCTGCGAAACTCAAAACCTTTGCGGGGATGAGTGACGATTGGGTTAGTGGCCTCCTTCAAATCCGAGGAGATAATACGGTCTTTGCATGGGAAAGTATTTGGGACATCATATCGACACATCCGCATTTAGGCAAAGAAAATGGACCTATTCGCTTTAGGAATATATGGCTTGGTGATCTTTCCCGAGTGCTCGGGAACATTGACATAGCCATTCGGATTTGTTTGAGCGGGTGAAACGAAAAGCAAACCCGAGTACCAGAAATTTTGGTCGAGACTTTCATTTCCTTAAATGCTAGCCTAAAACATGAAGAAGGACGTTTTTTAGGTCGCGCACAGCTATTACAAGTATGGATTCGTAGTCACATGTGGAAGACGCCGACAAGAGTCCCGCCGGATATCCTTCCAAGGTTTTTCGCCTTTACGAGAATACTTAGCAAAGGAATGGCGAGAGGATTTGAAAACAAAAATGTGGACCCGATTTCTTGAGAACATTCAAGATGAAGACATAGCATGGAGGGTCCCATGGCTCGGTAAAGTTAATTATTTTCTATACTGATTGTGGTGACTTCAACTGGGCCGATGATGATAGGATTGCATGGAGGGATCGCTTGTGCTCGCTTTTTTAGTGTCTCGGCGATTCGGATCACGACAGTTCATTCCCAATACCGCGGATTAAGCCAAACTGAATTTCTTTTCAAAGGAGAGTTTAAAGGAAAAATTTAGACCATCATGAGGGCACGGATCATTGTTATCGGATCGGGGTGGAAGGAGATACCGAGCACATGACTACCCCAGATTACGATCTTTGGAGACATTTGAGGTTAATAATGTGATTCCCGAATCGATCAAGGACCAGCAAAGTGTCACTCAAGAGCTTACAAGGGTGGTACCGTCCGGCCGACATCTTAAGGAGTGAACTCGAGGAAGTTAAAAAGAAAATGGACATCCAACAGACCCAACATGCGAGCGAACTCTATAAAGCAAGCTTAGAAGTTGACGAGCGGGACGGGATCATTAGGCAATTGAAGAAATTGAATGCAGATTTAAGCGACAAAAATACTCTTTATCAAAAAGATGCCCTTTTATTACAAGTAAAAATACAAAAGGCCGGCCGGAGTCAGTTCATAGCTGTGGAAAGAGAAAGAATGAACGGTATCCGTTTGGTGGAAGAAGAACGAGAAATTAACAAAAGAACGATCGAGAAAGAGATTGAAAGCTGCCGTTTGGCTATGGAGGAAGAAAAACGGTCCGCCAAGAAGGCCATTGATCAAGAGAAAGAAAGATTCAGACAAGAAATCAGCAAGGGAAAACAAGTTGTCCATCATGAGAGAGAAAGTGTCGCCGTATGGAAAAGAAAATCCATGAGTAGTCGAAATAGACTGTTAGAGATGCAGAAACTGTACGATAACACTATTCAAAGGTTGGAGCAAAGCCAAAGTCAAAATGATGAATTAAAAGGAAAAGTGGCGGAAGTCTAACACTCACTTCGAATGTACTGCCACAGGAATAACTTCGCTGAGCTGCAGGAAAGAGAACGAGAGGTAGGTGTGTTACAAGCACGAATTGGGTCCCTCGAAGCAATTGTGGAGGACTACAAGGAAAGAATTAATGTGTTCGAGGAAGCTGCAGCAGGAGGGGACACCTATTGGTAGAAGAGATTACGCGACGCTGCTCGAATGGTACAGGACAGAGACCAGTACTACGCAAACCTAATGGTGGACATACAGCGAGTCGCCAGACATGTAAATGATTTAGCTGTCGAGGCTGAGACACTCCGACCTTTTATAACCCCGGGAATGGAAGAAGCTCCTAGGTTCCTCAAACTGCTCAAGGCAATTGGAAAGTTAGGAGATAGAGCTAGAGTCTATCTATAGGACTCTGTGTTATAATTAGATCTTTTGTACTAGGGATCTTTACTTTGTAACATGAATTTTGTTGTAATCAAGATCCTTTAATTCCCGTGGAAGTAATTCAAAAGGGAGATTACCAAATGAATCAATACCTTTGTCTCGCATGCATTCTTGCATTTGCATCATAACATTCGCATCATTGTACATGCATTTATTTTTTGCAACCATATTAACAATATGAATATTGTGGCATTGTATGTAGTTAACCCGCAATCATTCATCACCTATACTTTACCCGTCTACAAAGAAAGCTCATGGAAGAAAGAATAATCAGTCTAGAAAGAGGGCAAAGAGAGCTCGAGACAAGGCTTGAAGAGGCCCAGAGAAGCCTTAGTGATCAGATTGCGCAGTCACAAACATCTATAGTATCTGACATAACTGCATTACTGGCAAAAAGTCTTGGAAAACGAGTAGAAAGAGAAAATGTTCCAGAACCAGAAGGTACCCCGGCTCACTACAAGGTTCAACCAACTGCACCAAACCAGGCTAGGAAGTTGTATATTGACCCTGCAGGAATGTCTTCTAGCTTTCAAGTAGGGGCACCTGAGACTCAACCCCTCGATACTGAAGCACTTTATGAAGAAGAAGTGTCGGACCTAAACATGGTCGAAAGGATCAGGAATGAGGTAGAAAAAAAGTGGGAAGAAAGATTTCGCCTCATGGAAGAAAAATTTAAAGCGTTACAATCAAATGAAGAATCAGGAAACGACGCTAGTGACCTAAGTCTGGTGTATGATCTTGTCTTGCCGCCAAAATTCAAAACACCAGAGTTCGATAAATATGATGGAACCACATGTCCTTCTGCACACATAACGATGTATTGTAGAAAAATGGCGGCTTACCATAAAGATGAAAAGCTACTGATCCATTGCTTCCAGGATAGTCTAACTGGAGCGGCGTTACGTTGGTATACTCAGTTAAGCAAAGCGAATGTTAAAACATGGAAAGATCTGTCCAAAGCATTTACTGAGCAATACAAACATGTAACAGACATGATCCCTAGCAGAATTATGTTAGAAAATATGGGGCAGAAGTCCAATGAAAGCCTGCGACAATATGCCCAAAGGTGGAGAGAAGTGGCCGCCCAAATCCAGCCATCTATCCCGGAGCATGAAATCACGCCATTATTTGTCAATACTCTGAAAGGGGCACTCTTTGATCGCCTCATTAATAACACAACACAGTGTTTTGGCGACTTGATCAGGACTGGGGAGTCTCTCGAACTGGCAATTAAGAGCGGCAGAATAGATGGTGGGGAAGGGTCTCGAAAGTATAACAAGAGAAATGAAGTAAACACCACCAGCACCTATACCGCCCCGAAGAACTTCACAGTCTCACAGCCGCAAGCACCTGTGGGAAAAACACAAAATTCGAATCAAAGAGATGAGAGAGTCACCAAAAAAGAGAAAGAGATGAGAACTTTCACTCTCCTACCTGTTTCATACTCAGAGCTTTATTCCCAGTTGTATGAAGCAGACCTAGTCCGGCCATACATCGTTACTCCTGTCAATCCACCATTCCCGCCTTGGTATAATCCAAGCGCACATTGCGACTATCACGGCGGTACCCCCGGACATCCCACTGAGAACTGTCTTGCCTTCAAAAAGCTTGTGCAGAACTTAATCGATTCTGGGATATTGAAGTTTGAAGAGCCGAGTGTAGCTAACAACCCGCTGCCTAATCATGGGAACAGAGGGGTAAATGTCATAGAAGAATGCTTTACCATGAGGATAAAGGATGACGTGTCAGAAATCAAGTCTCCTTTACGGTGGGTATTTCAACAATTATGCATGGCTCGTGTGATCAACAAAGGCATGATAATAAGGCAGAAGGAATGTGGAAAGTATTGCGAATTCCATCAGACTGAAGGGCATGATATCCAAGAATGTGATGAGTTCAAGAAATTGGTGCAGAAGTTGATGAATGAAAAACAAATTGAATTCTTTGAGGACCCCATGGGGAAGGGATCAGACGTACACATGACAGATAGCCCCAAAACTAGATACGGGAAGGATAAACCTTTTATCATCTCTCCCAGGATAGGGAATGCAGGTGTCTCCCAAGGAGAAACCAGCAAAATAAATCCCAAGATCATCATTTCAGCACCATCTCCATTCCCATTCAAAGATATGCGACAAATTCCCTGGAATTATGCTGTGAATGTGACCATGCCAGAAAAACCAGAACACGATCAGGTGAAAGAGCCTACACTGAAAGACCAACAAAGCCTGAACGATGTGAACGTTGGTGAGGCAGGCCATTTCACAAGGAGCGGCCGATGTTATTCCTTCGAGGCTTTGAAAGCGGCTGAAAAAGATAGGGGGAAGAGTACAGCAGTTAGCCCTACGCAGATATTTGGAGAAGAACCTCCCCAAAAGATAAATGAACCGGTAACTGAGGCCCAGGCCAAAGAATTTCTAAAGTTCTTGAGACATAGCGAGTACAGCGTAGTGGAACAACTATGAAAACAACCGGCCAGGATCACAGTGCTGGAATTACTCTTGAGTTCAGAGAAGCATCGGGAGACGCTATTGAAAGTGCTGAATCAAACTTTTGTACCCAATGACATTTCTGTAACAAACCTGGACATGATAGTGGGGCATATTACCGCCTATAATCATATCACATTCAGTGATGATGAGATCCCGGAGGGAGGAATGGGGTCTACCAAAGCCCTTAACATCACTACCCACTGCAAAGGGTATGTATTACCAGGCGTACTGATTGACAACGGGTCAGGATTGAATGTCTTGCCTATGGTAACCCTACAAAAATTACCAATAGATGGTTCGCACCTAAAGCCCTGCCACAACTCGGTAAGAGCCTTTGATGGAACGCAAAAAGGAACAATGGGGAAAATTGAGGTGCCCCTATTGATCGGACCAATCGAATATGTGATCGATTTTATGGTGATGGATATAAAACCATCTTACAGCTGTTTGTTGGGAAGACCATGGATCCACTCCGCAGGAGTTGTCCCATCATCATTGCATCAGAAATTAAAATTTGTAGTTGAAGGCAAATTGGTCACAGTAGAGGCAGAACATGAATTTGTTGCTTCGGTGACATCAGATACCCCCTACATTCAAAATGATGAAGATGCTGCAGAATGCTCGTTCCGAGCGTTAGAACTAGTAAATGCCACATTCGTTTCAGAATGGAGTCGGATCCCCTACCCCAGGTTATCTAATTGTACTAAGATGACCGTCGCAGAAACTCTGGGCCGAGGAGCCGAAATAGGAAAAGGGCTGGGGAAGAAATTACAAGGAAACCTGAGACCCAAGAATATGATAACCAAGAAGGATCGTTTCGGGCTGGGTTACCAACCAAGTGTCCAACAGAAGAAAGAGGAATATAAGAGGAAGGAGGAGCAAAGAAAAGCCAGATCTAAAGGAGAAGACATTCCGTGGAGGTCGATATCCTTTCCTAGTTTGAAAGCCACTTTCATCTCCGGAGGGTTCTACCAGCCAAGTCAAGATATTGGAGAGGCAATGAAGAAAAATGATGAACTTAACCAGGAGGAAATACTCAGTAAATCATTTGAGGGGATGTACATCAACATGATAGCTGAAAGGGACCGCGGCAGCAAAATGTTGACCAACATCCGCTCTTGCCATCCCGGGGAAACACTCGATAACTAGAGCTGCATTGATCTACCTGTAGTTTTTAGGAATAGATCGGAGTAATGCTCCGAATCAACCTTTTGTTTTTGCCCATAAACAATGGGGATCTCCTGTATGGGGCACCTATGTTAACTTTTTGATTGAAATGAAAATATCCCCACTTTCTTAAAAATGACCAAAGTCTCATTTATTCCATTCATGCATTCTTCATATTCATTCCCTTCATATAAAGCCGTCTCTTTCCCAATACAATTCATTCTCATTTATTGCAGGTCGCTCATGATTGATGATATGAATGATACCGGATCCAATCCTAGAGTAAATTTTGAATGCCCTGAGGTCTCAGAGGGAATTGAGGAAGGATATGATGAGATAGAAATTGAGATCCCGGAAGAGTTAAAGAGAATGCTGGACGACGAAGAAAGGCAGATTATACCCCACCAAGAAGAAACAGAAATTGTCAACTTGGGGACGGAAGAAGAGAGAAAAGAAATAAAAGTAGGAACGACGATTTCCTCAAAAACCAAGCATGAACTGATAGCCCTACTTCAGGAATTCAAGGATGTCTTTGCCTGGACTTATCAAGATATGCCAGGATTGAATACCGACATAGTGGTGCACAAATTGCCAACAAAATCGGAGTGCAAACCAGTACAGCAAAAACTTCGGAGAATGAGGCCAGATATGTTGTTAAAGATCCGAGAAGAAGTGGAAAAGCAATTTGATGCTGGATTCTTAGAGGTATCCAAATACCCCGAATGGGTTGCAAACATTGTACCAGTACCAAAGAAAGACGGGAAAGTTCGTATGTGTGTAGATTATAGGGATCTGAATCGAGCTAGCCCTAAAGACAACTTCCCTTTGCCACATATTGACACGCTGGTTGACAACACCGCAGGACATTCATGGTTTTCCTTCATGGACGGCTTCTCAGGGTACAACCAGATAAAGATGGATCCTAACGACATGGAGAAAACCACATTCATAACCATGTGGGGCACTTTTTGTTATCAAGTGATGTCGTTTGGGCTAAAGAACGCAGGGGCAACATACCAAAGAGCAATGGTGACTCTTTTCCATGACATGATGCACAAAGAAATAGAAGTATACGTGGACGATATGATTGCCAAGTCTCGAACAGAGGAAGAGCACCTACAAAACTTGAGAAAACTATTCCAAAGACTACGGAAGTACCAACTGAGACTCAATCCTGCCAAGTGTACCTTCGCCATTACTTCTGGAAAACTCTTAGGGTTCGTAGTAAGCAGAAGAGGGATTGAGATTGATCCGGATAAAGTAAAAGCCATCCAGGACCTTTCACCACCCCGCACGCAGAAGGAAGTCCGCGGTTTTCTGGGGAGGCTGAATTATATCTCTCGTTTCATTTCCCAATTAACCAACCAATGCGATTCGGTCTTCAGACTTCTTAGAAAAAATAATCCTGGCATATGGGATGAAGAATGTCAAAAAGCCCTAGAAAAGATCAAAAAGTACCTGACAAATGCTCCAATTTTAGTCGCACCAGTACCTGGTCGACCACTAATTCTCTACTTAACAGTCTTCGAGAGTTCAATGGGATGTGTACTGGGGCAACACGATGAGTCAAGAAAAAAGGAGCAAGCCATCTATTACCTAAGCAAGAAATTCAATGATTGCGAAATGCGGTACCCGCCAGTGCAGAAGCTGTGTTGTGCTCTAGTTTGGGCTACCAAGCGGCTCAGACAGTACATGTTATACCATACTACCTGGTTGATATCCAAGCTAGACCCATTAAAGTTCTTAATGGAAGCGCCAGCACTAACGGGAAGGATGGCTCGATGGCAGATGCTTTTATCCAAATTCGACATCGTATATGTTAATCAGAAAGCTGTAAAGGGGAGTGTCGTAGCAGATTTCTTGGCTAGTCGTGCTTCGGATGACTATGAGACATTGAACTTTAGTTTCCCAGACGAAGACTTGATGTGCATTACAACCGAAGAAGAGATTTCAGATGATAAGTCATGGAAACTTTACTTCGATGGAGCCTCCAACGCCCTCGGACATGGGATAGGGGCAGTGCTAATTTCACCTGAGGATGTCTATTATCCTTTCACCAGCAGATTGGAATTTTTCTGCACAAACAATATAGCTGAATACGAAGCTTGCATCATGGGACTGAACTCATCCATCGAGAGAAAGGTTAAGGAACTTCGAGTGTTCGGAGATTCGTCCTTAGTCATTTACCAATTACGCGGGGAGTGGGAAACCAGAGACCCGAAGTTGGTCAAATATCACGAATTGATCCAAGAGCTCGTCAAAGAATTCGAAAAGGTCAGCTTTAATTACCTGCCCCGAGAAGAAAATCAGATGGCAGATGCATTGGCAACCTTGGCATCCATGTTTAAAACAAACACCTGGGCAGAAATGAAGCCCATTGAGATGCAGACGTTTGAAAAGCCTGCTCATTGTTGTAATATATAGGAAGAGATTGACGGAAATCCATGGTACTATGACATCCTGCAATATGTCAAGCTTCGAAAGTATCCAGAAGGGGCAAACGACAATGACAGAAAAGCGCTCAGAAAAATGGCAACAAAATATGTCCTAGATGGGGAAATCCTATATAGGAGAAGTCATGATCAAACATTGCTGAGATGTGTGGATGCCCGGGAGGCGAAGGAAATCTTAGCTGAAGTACATGACGGGATTTGCAGAATGTACGCCAACGGGCTGTCTATAGCCCGAAAAATTATGAGATACGGTTATTTCTGGTTGACCATGGAGGGAGATTGCATCGATTACGCCAGAAAATGCCACAAATGCCAAATTTACGCTGACAAGATTCATGCACCCCCATCGCCTTTACACACCATGAATTCTCCGTGGCCTTTCGCAGCATGGGGTATGGACGTCATCGGGCAGATCCATCCGAAAGCCTCCAATGGACACCGTTTCATTTTGGTCGCCATAGACTACTTCACTAAATGGGTAGAGGCAGCGTCTTACGCCAATATCACCAGGACTACAGTTTGTAAGTTCTTAAAGAAGGAAATTATTTGTCGATACGGATTGCCAGAGAGGATCATCACCGACAACGCTTCCAATCTGAACAACAAAATGATGAAAGACGTGTGCACTCAATTCAAGATAACACACCATAATTCCACAGTCTATCTCCCTAAAATGAATGGAGCAGTGGAAGCAGCAAACAAGAATATAAAGAAGATCATAGCGAAGACTACGGATACCTCTGAGGGGATTGGCATGAGAAGTTGCCTTTTGCCCTTTTCGCCTATAGGGGCGTCCATTCGCACATCAACAGGGCAACACCCTACTCCTTGGTGTATGGTACCGCGCAGTACTCCCAATTGAGGTAGAGATTCCGTCCTCTCCGGGTCTAAAACGAAGTAAAAAACGGAAGAAGCTGAATGGGTGCAGGCCAGACTCGACCAGCTAAATCTCATTGACGAAAAAAGACTAAAGGCCATTTGTCATGGTCAGATGTACCAAAAGCGGATGGTGCAGGCTTACAACAAAAAGGTGTGCCCAAGAGAATTCAAGGAAAGGGATCTGGTACTCAAGAGAATCCTCCCTATCCAGAAAGATTCTCGAGGAAAATGGATGCCCAACTGGGAAGGACCGTACGTCGTAAAAAGGGCCTTCTCAGGAGGAGCCCTGATCCTAACAGAAATGGATGGGGACGAGCTGAAAAATCCTGTAAATTCTGATGCCGTCAAGAAATACTATCTCTAAAAAAAATTTGGAGAGCTCAGGACGAAAACCCGAAACCGGGCGTCTTGAAGCAAAGGAAGGACTCGAGTTGAAAACCCGCAAAGGGCGGCTCGGGTAAGTTGAAAAGTTGAATATCCGAAGAGAAGGATATTTTCATGAACATTATGAATAAAAGGCTTCAGGCAAAAAAATTCTACACCGGTTGACAGGGTCATGTATCATTCATATCGAAGATAATGAGGGATCTTGTAATTTCATACTTAACTCATATGTGTCATACCTTTCTTTTTAAGATATCTCGAAGCCCTTAATTGTAATAAAACCGTGTTTTTGAGCATCCATTCCTGGCCTTCTTGTCAATTTCAGTCAAATAAGATAACATAGGTTTATAATGAAACAAGAGATTTCGGAGCATTACTATGATTTAACCTTAAAAATGCAGGTGATCAAAGAAAACGATGTTAACTCCGTCCTCCAGTTCCCTACATAATGGCTAGGGAAGGTGAGAAGCTTTAAACAACCAGGTAGGATGACCAATGGCACATGTCCTATCTATTCAAGGAAGGCACACGAGATAACAAAAGAGATCTCTTGGGTGAAAATCAGAAGGGCACCCCCTAAAAAAACTCTTTAAAGTGAAAACCCGAAAGGGCACTTTAGAATTCCAAATCACAATTGGAGAAAAAGAAAGGTTGAGATGGTTGAACCTGACAGTGAGGCGGAGTATCGATGCTTGTAAAAAAGGAGAAAGCGAACATCAAGATCAAATCAGGATCAAAACAAGCCCACCAAGATATTGACACTCATGCATCATGAATAGTCAGACATCACTAGGATTAGGAGCATGCCAATTCATCCATTTGTCATAGCATTTTGTTTTCATCTCAGACAGGTATCTGCAGATCCAAAGAAACATCGAGAGTCATCACGGTGTGAATCCCAAATGGGAAGACAATGTTTTTACATACAAAAGGCACATGTTTTCAAGCTCCAAAGAGAGGTTCTATATAGGAAGAATCCTTCTCTCTGAGGTTTCAGAAGCTGAAAGTTCTATATAGGAAGGACTGACAGCTCCAGGGTGAAGACTCGCAGTTCTATATAGGAAGGACTCCCAGTCAAAGCAATTCACCCATGACACGCAAGATTATATAGGAAATCCTGCTGTGTCGAAAGCGAAGAGTTCTATATAGGAAGGGCTCCGAGCTTTATTGTCTTAGAGTAAAAGGTTCTATATAGGAAGAACCTGTAGCTCTGAGATTCTAGACGCCAAAAAGTTCTATATAGGAGGGACTGATGGCTCCAAGGTGAAGACTCGCAGTTCTATATAGGAAGAACTCCCAGTCAAAGCAATTCACCTATGACACAGGGTTATATAGGAAACCTGTTGTGTCGAAAGCGAAGAGTCTTATATAGAAAAGGCTCCGAGCTTCATTGTCTTAGAGTGAAAGGTTCTATATAGGAAGAACCTGCAGCTCTGAGATTTCAGACGCCAAAAGTTCTATATAGGAAGGACTGACGGCTCCGGGATTTGAAGACTAGCAGTTCTATATAGGAGGAACTCCCAGTCGGAAGAATCCATCAGTGGCGCAAAAGGTTTTATATAGGAGAAACCAGCGTTGAAAGTAAAGAGTTCTATATAGGAAGGACTCCAAGCTTTATTGTCTCAAAGTGAAAGGAATGACTCATAATTCGGGATGTCAGAGCGAAGGGTTCTATATAGGAAGAGCCTGTAGCTCCAAGATCGGAAGGTGACGAAGCTCTATATAGGAAGAACTTACGAGCCTGAAGATTCAGCCAAGGAAGAGCGGAGATGTCCAAAAGAATTCGTTTTCCAAGGCTACAAACAGGAAGTCCGATAAAAATGAGTGCTTATGAATCTTTGCTTTGTTTCCCATTCCATGAGAACAAGCAAAGAGGGGCAACTGTAATCACTCATTTTCACTTGTAAATATATTAATATTGCATGTATATTTATTATATGAATGTTACTAATATAAGGTGGTGTGTGCATGTATAAGCTATGTATACGTATTAGGGGTGTATGTATGTCGCGTATGTATCTAGAGTATGAGCGTATTTGATTAATATATATATAGATGTTATGTTAATTATATGTATGATTATACGTGACGTATACTAGAATATTATATTAATTAATGATTGTATAATATAAGTATACATTTTTTTGTATGTATATGTATTGCTTTTTATAATTATATTATTATTATTATTGGGCTGACAAAATGAAAAGAATTAAATATATTAAACCCAAATAAATTTACAATCCAATTACAAATTCAATTACAAGGCCCTTGTTGGCCCAAATCAAATCTTATCTAATTACAATGTGCGGGGGAGCGTGGGCGTTGGATCAAGATCTGATCCAACGGCCACGACACAACCAGAAGGTCAAAAATATCTGCCAGGCGCGTGTTCCACACGTATGGACCGTTCGAGTGCCACGCGCGGTCGCTTTAACATCCCACACGCGCGTAAGATCCACGCGTTCTGACTCATCGACTGCGGAGCTCCACGTGGCGAAATCTGAAGCCGTCTCATCGAATCGAGGCTTCATCCAGGCCGATCGTTCTTCAAGCCATCTCGACCGCTAGATCAGATCTGATCTAACGGCCGAAAACGCGTCTGACCGCTGGCAGAATGTCCATACCGCCACCGCGCCGATATTCAGTCCCCGTGTTCAGAATATGCCCAAGACAACAAGCAAAGTGTCAGTTCAGATCTGAAAAAGAAGATGCAACTTGCAACAAACAGGGACAATAATATATATGAAACGGGGCTTTTGTAACGGGGGGCAGAGGAAAAAAAGAAAAAAAAAACGATAGTAGTAAAAAAGGAGAACGGAGATCTTGTAATACAAAAAAAAATCTGAAAGTTGTAAACATCCAAGATAATCAAAAGACAGTCCAGTGGTAAATTTTTTGTCTCTTTTTCTTACTTGTTTTCTTTACATGCATATACAAAAAAAAAACAGAAATAAAAGAGGAGAATAGTCTTACCAGCGTCGTTTGTGGGTCTTCCCTTCCTTAGTGATAAGCCTTTCGGCTTCTACAAGCCAGATCTGGTGAACTAAAGGGAGGAGACGACCCTTTGCAGTTTTGTTTTGGTCTAAAAAAATATTTTTTTTGGTTCGTATTTCCTAGATCTAGGGCGAATAGAGGTATATCCTCCTCAATCCAACCTAGGATTCGTATTGAGGACGAAAAAGGGGTGTTTTGGTGTATTTTGAGGCTCGTCGGCGCCAAGGTTAAGCGGCGGCGGGCGGCGGAGAACACACGGCGGCCGACCGCGGATTCTGGGTTTTAGAAGAACAGTCGAGAGAAAACGAAGAACATGGTTTTTGTGAAAAACCAGAAAATGAAACAAATGGCCAAAATTTTGATTTCGGCCTTAAAGGGGGGCTTTTATAGTTATTATTATTTTGCTAAATGGGTAAATTACACACTTAATCCCACCGCGTTTTCAATATTTTCATTTTTGTCTTGCCGCGTGGTATAATCACAGTTCCAGTCCCCCTGATTTTTCAAAAGGTTACAATCTAGTCCCTAAATTACACCGAATCAGTTTCTGAATGGTAAAATTACGCCCTTAACCATCCCGCGTTTTTGAATTTTTCACTTTGGGTCTGCCCCTTGGTCTAATTACAATTATGGTCCTTTTAGGTTTTGTTTGTTTCGCAATTTCGTCCCTAAATTACATATTATTGCTCTTTAATTTCTGCCACTGACTTTTGTTTTTCTTTCATTTCAGTCTTGTATTCTTTGTAAATACTAATGATCGTATTATAATCGTATATGTTGATGTATTCTATTATTTTATTTTGTTTTATGTCCCTCGTATATGACTCGTATTTTATGTTTACATATATGTGTATTAAGATTATAATGGTCATGCGTTTTTATCCGGTTATTCATATTAAGCATGTTATGTTTTAGTTGATTCGTACATGGCGTATTTTGTATTTTATATGTGTGTGTTTCCTTGTTTCTTTTAGGGTTACATGTTAGTGTATTTACTCTTTTTGTACGATATGTGGACCCGTATATGTTGAAATATGTTTTATTACCAGTATGCATGTCTTTTTGAAATATTTGTTCGTCTATATGTACTTATTCCTGCCTTGTTATTTTGACATATTATAGTTGTTTTTATCTATTATTTAGAATAATATGTATATATACATGTTTTAGTCTAGAATATCATTTATGTTAAATTAGTATTCTGGTATGTCAATATTTATTATATTTAAATATTTTGCCATGCTTTACGTTTTTGCCACTAAGATTGCATATCGAGATATAACTTGTTAGTGCGAAGTCCTTTTATCCGAGCGTAAACGGGGCCAGTATCAAGCGTAGTGATAGTGGTTGGGCGTTTATTCTCGGGTAACGGGGCCCTTAAAATTAATTCGCAATTATGACCGAATTTTAAAATAATCGTCACTCTAATCCGGAAAATCCAATATTAATAAAGCGGTAATTATTAAAGTACCAATTTTGGGCGGTGTGGGGGTGCTAATCCTTCCCCATCCGTAACCGACTCCCGAACCCAATCTTTTTGAATCTCTGGTTTTATGGTGTCCGGCCTACCTAAGTGGCCGGTGGCGACTCCATTTTTTTAAATGCGGTTTTTTTAAAAAAAAAAACCCACGGAATAAATATTTTAATATCCAAAAAAGAATCACAAACACCTTTCAAACACCTTTCCAAAAATCTTCGTTTTTATTTAGTGATGAGAAGTAAAAAGAAAAAGACATCGCTACACAAAGAAACACAAGATAAATAATCCCTAGCATGAACCCAATCGAACAAGAAAGAAAAAGATAAAGAATGAGGCTTGTCGAAATCCTCCTTGCCCTAGATGCTTGTCGAAAATTCTCTCCTCTTGCCCTCCTTGGAGTTGTCGAAATTCCCCTCTCTTGCTCTCTTTGGAAGTTGACGATATGGCCTTTTATTTATAGGGTTAGGTCAAAGTCCTTCTTTGAGGAGGAAGTTAAATTGGAATTAAATTATCTTTAAAGAATATAATTCTTTATTATAATTATATTCCTACTAGAACTTCTCCTATCTTCTTGGAATTTAATTCTTCTTTAATCTCTTCATGGAAATCAAATTCCTTTGGGACTGGGCTTTGCTCTGCGTCATCTTGGGCTTGTCTAGTCATCAATTTCGACTATCATATCACCTTTGCTCTTTGTTGACAATTGCCCTGACAACTGGCTCGGTGTCTCCTTCATGCATTGCCCTGGAAACTAGCTCGGCATCTCCTTCATGTATTGCCCTGGCAACTAGCTCTAGCCTTGCTTTGGCAAGTGATCCTGCACATACACACAAAACACACCAAAGCAGCATCTTTTCCCACAAAAACTACCAAGTTATGTAATCAAGCTCAACGATGGAAGGAAACATGGATTAATGCATGAATGGCTAATTATGCAACTAATATGAGCCTAAGTCTAACAATAATATGAGTAAAAAGGGTAAGAAAAATAGTACTTTTGAACACTTATCAGTATTCATTTACTGTGTTTAAATGATGATGCAGCAAATGAACCTCCAGACCTTTTCTGGTCTGAATCTACCTCTCACATTTTTCCTCAAGGTCAACTTTCTCCATGGCCTTGGCTCAATTTACCACTTCTTGAAAAGAAGTGAAGTTACGAGAAACCAAAATCTTTTTATATTGAGGATCCAACTCAGCTATAAATCTGTCTATTTTGGACTTCTCGGTTGGAAGAAATTCGGTTGCAAATTGGTTTAATCTATTGAACTCGCATTCATATTCATATACCGATTTGTCGTATTGTTTCAACTGCAGAAGTTGTTGTCTCATTTCCTCGACAAATACATCTCCAATATATTTTTCCTTGAATTATTGTAGAAATAATTCCCAAGTAATCTGTTCTGGTGGTACTTGTGCAGTTATCACGTTCCACCGTACGCTGGCTTGTTCCATCAATAGGGATACTACTCCTTCTAATTTTCCTTGATTATCATAAGGAATCCTATTTAATATTATCTTTATATCATTTAACCAATAATCGGCAACCATAGGATCTGCATCAGTATCACCCCCAGAATTTTGGTGCCCCAATTTTCCTTAATTCCTTTGGGAATGATACTGGTGCCTGCCGATTTAGGATTGCCTCCAAAGACTGCAGAAATAAGCCTTGATCATGTACCAGCATATTTCTTTGTTCCTGAGCCTGTTGCTCTACATTATGCTGAGCCAATTGATCTACATTTTGCTGAACCTGAGGTGGATTTTGATTCACCTCATTACTTTCGCTTCGAGCAGGCACATCATGTTCAACATCCTGTCGGGATTCTCGATAACCGGACATCTGTTCATGTCACGATTATCTAAAATAAGTAAGGAGTAATCTACTCAACATCAGGCATCATCATAATCCTACACAATATCAGTAATTTTTAGATATCCTAGTGGCATGTATATAACTCTGACTTTCTACAGAGACTCATTTACTATCCAGAACCGGCTAAACCTATAGCTCTGATATCATTAAATGTAATACCCTTACCAGTACTTATTACCCAATACTAGTATAGAGTGTCACATGATGTTTAAACCACATTTTATGCTATCCGTACAAATCAAAATGTCAATTTTAAAATTTTCCTTTTAATCGCTTAAAATTTATTTCCAATTTTTAATCCATCAGATAGACCCCAATTTCATGCAGCAACTTGGCAATTTATAACTAGACTTTATGATTAACAGAGCTGCTAAAAACTGCCTAAAACAAAAATCGTTTTGATTACTCTAATTTTTTTTAATCTTACCCAATTTTCTTTACTAGCAATTTCCTTAAACTAGCATCAACTCTAATAAAATCCAACATCATATATTAACCACTTATCTAGATGTTAATATTATAATCCACATCTATACTAGTTTAAAAGAGCTAATATTCATTCATACATGCCAACTAGAAAATATCAAAATACATCAAAGATGTAGTTACCGATATTGTGTATATATCCTTCTTTGATAATGATGCCTTACTCCTTACTCCGACACGGGTTTCCTACCTACGCGTGAAAAATCATCACACGCTAAGTATATACTTAGTGAGGCATTATAACTATTTAATATTAATCAACATGCTTGAATTATATCAATAATATAATAAACATGCAGTTTGATCATTATTCCTTTATTTCCCTTATGTTAGTCAAATTAACATAATATAATCCAGATTCATAAATCCTATTATTATCCTTGCCATTATCCGAGATTTTACCCACTCTCTAAATTATTTATCATTTATTACCATTATCTGATAGTTCGCTTACTCTCTAATTTATTAACCATTTACTACCATTATCCGAAAGTTCACTTACTCTCTAATTTATTAACCATTTATTACCGTTATCCGAGAGTTCACTTACTCTCTAATTTATTAACCATTTATTACCATTATCTGAGAGTTCACTTACTCTCTAATTTATTAACCATTTATTGCCATTATCCGAGAGTTCACTTACTCTCTAATTTATTAACCATTTATTACTATTATCAGAGAGTTCACTTACTCTCTAATTTATTAACCATTTATTACCATTATCCTAGAGTTCGCTTACTCTCTAATTTATTAACCATTTATTACCATTATCCGAGAGTTCACTTACTCTCTAATTTATTACAAAATAGATTATTGCCCAACATAGTTTGAGGACTTGAGTACACGAGTCAAAACCGCACCAAAGTGCTAATAAACCGCACCGAAGTGCTAAGAGACCGCACATAAGTGCTAAAGAACCAAACCTAAGTGTTAATAAACCGCACCGAAGTGCTAAACCGCTAGACTCTATGGCATGCCAACTATACTCTATACCTCAAATACTTATTTGGGCATACTTTCCAATTCCATATTCAATTCATCCATGGCAATATAATTAAATACTAGGCAGTTCATACCCTAAATATAACATAACCATAGATACCTGGTATATTTAGTGATCAAATGCATCATAGTTCTTCCTTTGACAATTCTCAATATGTCAAATATAAGTTCATGATATAAACATATAATTATCAAGTAATTATTAATAAGGTAGACTTATCACAAGTCTTCCAAATGATAATCATAATATTATCCATGCATAAAAATGCACTCACCTTGACACTTTATAAATTGCCAATATGTACTTAGCCTCACTAAGCTTCAGCTTTGATCTATGTCATTTCCTCGATTGTTAGCTCGATCTCGGTTTTGATCATGATCTGCATGTGTATTAACAGGCCACAGATACATTTCAAATTATATGTTAGTATCATACTAACACATAAATACAATAGGAATAATTTTCCTACAATTATTCCTATAATTGTTCAATCTTAGTTCCATGACATAAGTCATTATACCTTTAAAACCTTGAATTTTCCTCAACTTTTAATCAAAGAATGATCAAAACTTCATTTTAATAACAATTTAAGCATAAAGCTTCTATGATAACAATTTTTCACTTTAGTCATTAATTTTCTCCAAAATGCCGAATTGGTCCCCAATCTTTCAAAGATTTCTGAATTGATCCTTATGTTTTTACAAACTTCTAAAATGGTCCAAATGACATTTTAAAGCTTGTAAAATCATAATTTCATCATATCCAATCTTATAGAAATTTTTCCATAATTTCTTCTATTTTTTCTTCTTTGACCGAAATGGTCCCTTACTTTCCAATATTTCCATTTTGGTCCTAAATTATCAAATCAAGCTAATTTGATCAAAATCTCATCATTTCTAATGCTAGAATAATTTTCACAATAATTTCCCCTTTATTTCCAATTCTAACCAAATTGGTCCATTATTTTTCCTAAGGGGAAATTTTTATTCTAACATCAAATCAAGGCTTCTAATATCATAAATCATTCATTTCCATCCTTTTATAAGGAAATTAATTTTGTTTGAAAAATAATTTGATTAATTTATCTCATAATTATTAATTGAATTTAAATTCCGAATGCAGATATCCTTTTATAAGGAAATTCATTTTGTTTGAATACGAGATTAAAAGCACCCCGTTAAGTGGCACTCCTATTCATATTTAAAAATAAATTTCCAACATAAAAGGTTTTAAATGAATGATATTTTATTGTCTTGTCAATTTTATGTTTTAATCCTAAAAAGGCTCTAATTAATTAGTTATTTAAAGCTACGAATATTAATTAATTTAATGGCTTTTATGAGACAATGCCAATTACTTGAACACCTCCCATATATTTAAAGCCCTTAAATTAATCATATTTCTAATTAATTAATTCTTCTAATTAATTAAAGTTCTAGTCCTAATTAAGGCCTTAACAATTTATTATTTAGTATTATAAGTGAAAATGTATATCGAATATACACCTTTATGATCAAGGTTGAGATAACACCGCATTGTAAACAATGGATCACCATCCAGATTTGAACCTCAAATATTCTATTCGATATACATTTAATTTATCTACAATGTTTTCTTATTTAATGTCAATTAAAGAACTAATTAATATTCAATTGTAGGTGTAATATATTAAATATATTCATTAAAATTCATGTTGAGATAACACCCCGTTGTAAACAATGGAACACCATCCAAATTAGGATTTTAAAGTTTATATTTAATATATTTAATTACTACAATTATCTTGCCTAATTCAATTATTGAATCCTAATTAGAGAAACCTAGATTAAAGGCTCTAATATTTAATTAATACTAAGTGTATTTAATCATCTAACAAAATATTCTATATGCTAATTTTAAAATATGCATCACACATTTAAATTAATTATATTTAATTAAATAAAACAAATAAATAAACTAAATTGAAAACTCATTAAAGCAAAAAGGCTCAATTTATTATTATAGGATCATATTGAAACAGTTATAAAACTCTAAGCCCAAATTACAAAACTCTGGAGGGGCTAAATTGAAACATTACAAACTAGGGATTCAATTAAGGGAAACAAAGGGCTAGATTGGAACAATTGCAAAGTTTAGGACAAAGTTAAAAGAAATTAGGGACTAAATCAAAAGAATGTAAAATTTTGGGCAAATACCAAATAGAACCCGAATAAAGACTCGCTTTGAACCTAAAAAAACTCTTTTTCACCGAAAACCCCTAAATCTACCCAGATCTGACAGGATCTACCCTTCTTCCCCGGCCTAGACTACCTGAAACCCTAACCCTCTTCAACTTCTCCGGCCACCATGATAAGATTTCAACCACTCTCATTATTTCTATTTCGCTTCTTTTATATATATATATATATATATATATATATATATATATGTGAATCTAACATTTTTTTATTTGCAGGAATTTAAATCAACAGAAGAGGTTGCCTCTTCGATGGCAACCGTGGTGGTTCTGATATTTTCTCAGCGCCCGTTCGTGTTTTCGATAACCGTCCGTTCAGCTTCACGACGGCAGTTCAGCTCATGACACGTCAGTTCCACTACCGAGGTAAGCCTTCTCTCTCCCTTATTATTAGTATTAATTGTAGTTTATTAATTGCTAATGATTACTCTGACTTTTTCTCTCTCTGTATTTATAGGGGTCAGAGGATGACATCACTAAGATGCCAGCTGGTGATGAGAAAGACCACAATCTGTGGCAAATGGTTTTGGCCAATTGGTGCTTGCCACGTGGCAAGGTTTAGGCGGGAAATGGTTTTGGGCTATAATTTGTGTTTGTTTGGTGGGTTGTATATGGGTTGTAAACGGGCTGTCACTAGATTAGTTTGGGCGGGAAAGAGAGTATAATAGGATTTTGGGCTTCAATATGTAATTTGGGCCTTTTATGTGTAAATGGACACTTAAAAGGATTTTTGAACTGTTTATCAGGTGTTATTAAATTTATTTATTATTTATTATTATTTATTTATTTATTTAAGCCCGGTCAAAATTTGGGTATAACAGAATCATGTCAGGTAAAAGAATCATGTCATGTAAATGAATCAAGTTATGTATATGAATCATGTCACGTATATGAATCATGACATGTATACAAATTATGTTACGTATATGAATTATGCCATGTATATGAAGTATGTCATGCATGTGAATTATGCCATGTGTATGAAATATGTCATGTATGTGAACTATGCCATGTATATGATTTACTTGATAATGACGGAGTATTGAAAACTAGACTAAGTTAGAAAAACTACGACTTGCACATGAATATTGACAGACTATGAAAACCTTGTTAGTACGATACTACGTCAAGGTATATGTTATGTAAGCTATTACATGATGAAAGCAAGAATATGTTAAAAGACATGTTATGCAAATGCTTACATGATAATAATAGAATGTTAGAAGCATGGCTATGATAAAGATTACGTTATGTAAATGACTAATGGATGATCATGAAATATTGATTGCATGTTTCTATGACAAAACTGATAGGTGACATGAATTATGATTGAAAACATGTCTATGTTAAAGAATATGATATGCACATGAATACTTGATGATTATGGAATAATGATAGTATGATTCTATGTTAGGTAGATTAATGATATGAATCATATTTGGACATGCTTGCCATTTTACAAAACATGTACTGCACTTTTCATATGATATAATGTAATGCATTATTTCATGTTTAGATAAATGAGATTAATTACCTCACTAAGTTCGTACTTAGCGTGTGTTTTATTTCACACGTAGGTTCTCTGAAAATAGACTAGCAGGGAGGAGCTGTTAATTGGGAAGATCAAGTTACTATCTGTAAGTACAGTACGTACATCTTTAACGTAATTTGATAGACTAGTGGGCATGTAATATTTTAAGTAGGTAAACTGCTTTGTAAGTCTAAGTTTATAACGTATTTATACTTTATCATGGAAGTATGGACTTAGAGAAATGGTTTGCTATTAATAACTATGAACTTTGACGTAGTTAAATGTTGTTTAACCATGATCGCGTAAAAATTTTAAAATCAAGAAAGAGTCTAGGCAGTGTACATAGTTTTCACTCTGAATTATATTTTTATTTCAATAACTCAATTATGAATTTTATAAACCAATTCAGGGTTAAAACTAGTTGCAATAGACTGGCATAGTTTTTAATTCAAAACCGAGAAAGGGTTAAACTGTAAGATGATCTTTGGTATATATATATATATATATATATATATATATATATATATAAATTACAAGTCAAGAGTTCTTTCAATGACTCTGTATCATCTTTAATGTATATTCGGTTTACGAGTATACGTTAAGGGTGTTACAAGTTGAGTGTTTGGGGTTATGGGATTAGTTTAGGGATTAGGGGATTATGCTTGTACTTTAATTATTAGTGATTATAAGATTTAGGGGTTGAGGTTTGGGTTTTATGGGTATAATATATGTTTCAAGTTGAGTGTTTGGGGTTATAGGTTAGTTTAGGGATTAGGAGATTCGAGGATTAGGCTTGTACTATAATTATTAGTGATTGTAAGATTTAGGGGTTTGGGATCTAGCGGTAAACGTGTTAAGTTGAGTGTTTGGTAGGAGTTATGAGATTGGTTTAGGGATTCGATTTGTACTTTAATTATTAGTGATCGTAAGATTTAGGGGTTGAAGTTTGGGGTTGAGGGATTCTAATTGACCCCTATTTATTTTAAAATTTTCTAATATAGTCCAATGTTTTCAATATGATGATATTTTTGTTCATTATAGTCCCTAAAACTTTATTTTTAGCCGAAATTGACTCATATATATTTCTATTTTTGGTAATTTAGTCGAATAATATGTTTGTTTATTCTAGTCCCTACAATTTAATTTTTAGTCAAAATTGCCCCATATTTATTTATATTTTTGGCAATTTAGTCCAATAATATTTTTGTTTATTCTAGTGGCTAAAATTTAAATTTTACTCCAAATTGACCCTTATTTATTTTTTTATTTAGTTCAATGTTTTTAATATGATGATGTTTTTGTTCATTATAGTCTCTAAAACTTTATTTTTATTCCAAATTGACCCCTTATTCATTTTTTTGTAATTTAGTCCAATGTTTTTAATATGATGATATTTTTGTCCATGTTAGTCCCTAAAATTTTATTTTTTACCGAAATTGACCCTTATTAATTTCTAATTTTTGTAATTTACTCCAATATTTTAAATATGATGATATTTTTGTTCATTGTAGTATTTATTTTTAATGTGATTTGTGTTTGTGAAAGGCGTTAAATAATTCACTTGAATGACCCTACCCAAAGTCTATCGATTATTTGTACCAAACTCAAACTTAATACAAATTCGAAACCAGAATTAATCCGACCTGAAGTGAACCCGACTTGAAATGAACTCGACCTTAAATGAACCCAACCTGAAATGAACCTGAGCCCAAATTAACCTGTCAATTAACTAATTCGGACCTGAACCGTTTTGACCCGACCTGAAATAAACCCAGCCTGAAACTGACCCGCACTCGACCCAAATCGAGTCGAAACATTAAATCAACCTGAAATGACCTGTATTCGATTTGACCCGACCTGAAACCCATCCGATTACTTGTTTTTACATCCCTAGCTATATGATATGTTGTTATGTTATTATGATTAATGTGGTAGATGTTGCCTTTGTAAATTTGAGATTTATCTTGCATACAAAATTTCTATTGTTACGGGAAATTATTTTTACTTGTAAATTTTAGGGTAATCTACTTAGGTGACCACCTAATTATTGAGTCTGGCCTATTTTGACCACTGAACTATAAAAATTTAAAATTCGACCACCAACTATTTAATTGGACCTATTTTGACCTGGCAGTTAAAGAAAATTTGTATAATTACACATTTAATCCTTGTTAGTTATATATTATATCAATTTAGTCATAATTTTAATTTAATCAAATAAAATTAATCAATCAATCGGATGACGACACATGTCATCACCCGATTGGATGAATTTCTTCTTATTTTTAAATTAATTTATTTAATATATTTATTTTTCTCCAATCATGTGGTGACACATGTTACCACATGGTCAAAGGAAAATTAAAGAGATAGGATTATGCTTGATGTGGGTTGAACCTAAGAACTCCTGAGTAAAATAACAAGCTATTATCACTGCACTAACCTATTCATATTGATACAAATTACACTCTTTTATATATATGTGCTCCTCTTCATTGCAATAATCACCATCCCGGTTCTCCTGGGTAAAATGGACCTCAGTGCCATGTTTTGCCTCAAAAAACTTTGATATGTGACCCTTTCATTGTTCCTGCATTGCAAGAGTGGTCTATCTAGATTCAGACGCCATTGTTGTAGACGACATACAAAAGATCTGGAGCATAAAGTTGACAGGCTCAAGAATAATCGGGGCACCTGAGTACTGTAATGCAAACTTGGCCAAGTATTTCACAGGTGATTTCTGGTCAAACCCAGAACTTGCCAAGGTTTTTGAAGGCAATAGAGCTTGTTATTTCAACACAGGAGTGATGGTTATGGATTTGGAAAATGGAGACGAGGTGATTACATAAGGGAGATTGAGAAATGGATGATGATTCAGAAGGATAAAAGGATCTATGAACTGGGTTCCCTTCCAACATTTTTGCTGGTCTTTGGTGGGGATGTTGAAGCCATTGACCATAGGTGGAACCAACATGGACTCGGTGGGGATAACTTGGTGAACAGTTGCAGGCCATTGCACCCTGGTCCAGTAAGTTTGCTTTATTGGAGTGGGAAAGGGAAGCCATGGGTGAGACTAGATGCAAACAGACCTTGCTCAGTTGATTTCCTGTGGGCACCTTATGATTTGTACAAATTCCAGTACCAGCAACTGAAAAAGCAACCAGGTGTTGCCTGAGAGATCAAAACAAGAAACTTAAACAATAACTCAAAACCTGCGGAGAATAAGGATGGTGATTTGGTGCGAGGAAGAGGAACACATATGTTTGGTTTTTTATCCAAGATATCCTAGGTTCAGCCTACACCAAGCGCAATCTTATCTCTTTAATTTTCCTTTAATCAGTGACACATGTCATCACTTGATTGAAGGAAAATAAATAAATTAAAAATAAGAATAAATTCATCCAATCGGGTGATGACACGTGTCGTCATCCAATCGGGTGATTAAATTAAGACTATGACTAAATTGATATAATATGTAACTAACAATGACCAAATATATAATTACACAATTTTTTTTAACTGTCACGTCATCTCTCCGTTAGATTTTAACGGCTGATGGTCAAAATAGGTCTAATTAAATAATTGAGTAGTCAAATTTTGAATTTTTGTAGCTCAGTGGTCAAAATAAGTCAGACCCAATAATGAAGTGGTCACCCAGATAGTTTACCCTAAATTTTAAGATAGGATGCTAGATGCTTAATTTTAATGTCAAAGGATTGGTTCTAAAAAAAATTATATATTATATAATTTCATCAAACAAGTTTATATCTCACACTAATGCTATTTTAATTATTCAGGCAAATACTTTTATTTATTTATTTAAAACAAGATTGTCTTACAAACATTAAACATGAAACTCAGAAAGCATAATCTAAACTATTCTCAAAATGAGTTTTTAAACACTGGAAGGATTAGGTAATCTTAAACAAGAAATGATGCAACTAAATTATAAAGGTGGTTTAGGGCTGAAAAACTTTCCTATCACTCTTGAATCTAATATCCTCAAGGCTTCCTTTGATTTAATGCAACTAGGTCTCTTGTATTGGCTCAAAGAAGCTCCCTTGGACACATAGTAATCCATTAGTGCCTCAAAAGTTCCCTGTTTTACAACCCTAATCTCCAAAGCTGCAATCATGTTGTGCTCTCTACAGGCTTTATATACAAAATGAAATGACTCTTCCATTCTAAAGCAACATTCTACCATTGTCTTTGCATCAGGCACTTTGCAATGGTTGCCTTCTTTTTCCTTTAGCTCCCAAAATAAGACATAGTGACCTGGTGCTGAGGAAGTATCAGCATAGCTACTATACTCCGTCAAGACGAACCCGAGTGGATCAAGAAGAGTCTTTGCTTCTGTCACAGACTTGAACAGGTCTGCTTCGCTTGTTTTGTCCTGATCTACACTTATAGCAACATTTTGCCTCTCCACAAATTGGTATTGAGGTGAATTATTGTGGAAACCAGTCACCTTAATAACATCTTCAACTTTATATCGATATAATCCTGAGAAAGGAAGGAATATCATCAACCAAGATTAGATCATTATCTAACAGGTTAATGTACTAAGAACTAGGATGTACAAGGCAAAATTAGAACATGAGGGTAGATTAAATGGTTCGGCTAACAACGGAGAAAATTTTACCTCTAGAAGTTGTGACAAGTAGTTCATAACAATGTCCGGGCTTCACATTTACGAGATCAACAGGCTCAGGATCTTCATTGTTCCTGCTCATTTCAATAGATTTATCACCATCATTCCTTACAGGAAGGAATTCAAAGTAAGCCATGTTAGGGAGGAATGTGTAGGAGACATCTGAAGGTTTGCATAGAGGTTCTAAATTAATCCCACAAAATGCTTCCGAGCTGGGATATAAAGCTGAAACTAAAGGGAGCCCTCCGGAATAGAACTCTAGTTCTGCGGTATATTGTTTCATAACGCCCGTACATATGCAACCTACGTATTTTGCTTTAGGCCATAGTTTTGTAATCATTCCTTCCCATGATTTACAATTGCATATGTCTTGTATCAAGTCAGCCAGTACTGGATTAGGCTTCATGATCAATGATGCTGCATTTCTGCATCCTGAGTCCGTGATCCGATGGCTTATTTGACCTGTTTTTATGTCAGAGCACATCTCTTGCCAGTGATTTTCTAAAAACTTGATAGCCCTTAGCACCGTAGATGCAAAGAATGAGCCGATCATGACAACCTCGTCTTGTTGGATTAAACCAAAAAGTAATTGACAGTACAAGCTCTGTTCGGTTTCTGGGCAAAAGATGGTCTCAACGGGGCTTGTGTAAAGCTTAGGTAACATGGCTCTAAAATCACTCTCCTTGAATATGCTTGTTGTGGCGGATGCTGCCTTGAGGCCACTAGGAGTTTCAATCTCTGGTCTGGCAAACAGAAATTCCATCCTTTTACCCGATTGGTTTATGTAACCAAAATGCCTTCAGAACCAAATAGTTAGTTTCAGGACTAAATTGCTATTATAAAAGGACAAAGCAAAGTTACAAACTGGTAAGTTCCAGTTTGCTATCTAATTATTAAAAGTTACTTATAAAGCAATTACTAATATTAAAGTTTTATAATGCCTAAATTAATGGTCATACATTTTATACTAATTTAGGATTATTGGATGAGTGTAAATTATTGACCGAGATTAAATTATTCTCTCTTTTTCTCTTTAAAATTGGATTATTTAAACAAGCAAAATGACATATAAGGACGTAATTATATTTAATATTTGTTTGGATAGTTTATTAGTTATCAATATTTTGTATCTATTAATATTAAGGGTAATCTACATAATTGGTCACCGAACGTTAAGGGCGCTTTCATTTTGATCACCGAAATTTTAAAACTTTAATTATAGTCACTGAACTTTTAGTTCGCTTTCAAATCTCACGTTAATTTTCATTTTTCCTTAATAAAAAATGCGTAAAATACACCAATCATCACTCAACTTTCTTCTCACTCCTATTTTGGTCACTGGAGTTTAAAAAAATTCAATTTAATAACTTAACTTTTGAATTGTTCATGAATGATATGGTTATACAAATAGAAAATTTTGATTAATCCTTAAAAAATTTATTTTGGTTAATTGGTAAAGTCAGATTATTCAATTATTGATCTTATATTGTACCAATTACATCGGATAATCGATTAACCAGTTAACCGAAATATTTGATTCTAGAAATGATATTTTACTTTGTTTGTTAAAATATCAAATATAATAATATGATGAATTTAATAATTGTTCGGTTGTGATAAAAGTGTAAAACAAACTAGAAAGTCAAAAATTGAGAGTTCACGCCTATTAATCCTACCCATAGCCAAAACTTTTTTAAAAAAATTAGAAGGGTATCAAAATCACTAGACTATAAGATATTTTAATGCATAAAACTACAAATATCGTATATAACTGGTCAAATCGGTTAATCAATTTTGCTAAAAATTGTGAATCGTAACCGAATTAAAATAATTTATTTTAAAAAATCTGTACCGAAATCGGATTTGATTAATCCTTAAAAAATTATTTGGTTAATTAGTAAATTCGGATTATTCAATTCTCGATCTTATATTGTACCAATTAAATCGAATAGGCGAATGACCGATTAACTAGAATATTTGATTCGTGTAATGATTTTTTACTTGGCTTATTAAAATATCAAATATGGTAATATGGTAATTTAATAATTGTTCGGTTGTGATAAAAATGTAAAAACAACTAAAAAGTAAAAAATTGAGAGTTCACGTCTAGTATCCTTCCTAAAGCTAAAACTTTTTTAAAAAATCAGAAAGGCATCAAAATCATTAGATTATAAGATATTTTAATGCATAAATTTACAAATATTGTATATAATAGATCGGATCGGTTAATCAAATTTGCTTAAAACTGTGAACCGTAACTGAATCAAAATAATTTATTTAAAAAATTTGAACCGAAACCAAGTTCGATTAACCCTTAAAAAATATTTTGATTAATTGATAAATTTGAATTATTCAATTCTCGATCTTATATTGTACCGATTAAATTAGGTATTTGATTTACTGGTTAACCGAAATATTTGATTCGGGTAAAAATTTTGTTTTATTTTGCTTATTATAATATCAAATATGATAATATTATAAATTTAATAATTGTTCGATTTTGATAAAAGTGGAAAAAAAACTAGAAAGTTAAAAATTGAGAGTTCACAATTAGGAATCTTACCCAGAGCCAAAATGTCTTAAAAAAATCAGAAGGTTATCAAAATCACTAGACTGTAAGATATTTTAATGCATACAATTTACAAATATTATATATAACAGATTAGATTAGTTAATTAATTTTGCTTAAAACTGTGAACCGTTTAAAATAATTTATTTAAAAAAATATGTACTAAAATTGAATTTTTCTATTTGTATATACAATTTAATTCGAGAGTGATCAAAATAGAAATAATTTGAAAGTTAAGTTATTAAATTAAAAAAATTAAACTCTAGTGACTAAAATAGGAGTGAGAAGAAAGTTGAGTGATGATTGATGTAGTTTACCCATCATTTTATGAAGGAAAAAATGAAAACTAACTTCAGCTTCGAGGGACCATATTAAAAGCGAACTAAAAGTTTGGTGACTATAATGAAAGTTTTAAAAGTTTAGTGATCAAAATGAAAACACAGAAAAAGTTCGGTGACCATTTATGTAGTTTACTCTAATATTAATTATATTATGAAAATTATTTTTTTAATATAACAGTACTAAGCATATTTGAATGATCTATATATTAATTTATTATTTATATAATTATTTTTAATACAATTTAATTAATTATTAAATTTAAATGATATTTGAAGCATAAGTATTAATATCATATATTTGAAAGAAAAATAATTTTTTAAATTATATACGAGAGTATGTTTTACTTCAAAAGTATATGTGAATTATTTAAATACAAATATAAATGTGTGAGAATAAAAAGAAAAAATAAATAAAAATACTAGCTTACAAAAAATAGAAAAGGTTAAATTTAGGTTATTTGAAAAAAATTTGTAATTGTTAAGGGTAAAAGAGTCTTTACAACTCTTATGTTAAAACCTCTAATTTTAAAAACTCCTATTATCAGCTTTTTTTAAAATTAGAGGTTTTACAACAATTTACTATTACAATTTGTTATTCACCAAACATCCAAATTAAAGGATTTGACTGGTCAAATCTCTAATTTTAGCTCAAACCTCTAATTTTGGCTCAAAACGTTATTTATCAAACAAGACCATTGTGTAACTGGATCTGAATCTTATATGGGTTATGATCCACTTACATAGGATAAAAATAAAAAATTTATACATTTTTTATTGAATGAAAATTAATAATTAGATTAAAACTTTTCAATTGAACATTATCACCTTCTTTTCTTATCTCTCGTAACTTTCAATTGAGAATTATCTCCTTTTTCTTCTCTTAAAATTTCAACTGAAAATGTTCACTTCTTTTTCTCGTAAAAAACTTCTTATTTATCATTGTTATTCTTAGACATCAATTTTCACTTATCCAATAATTCAAAAAAACATGTATAATATAAGAGGTTTACATTGTACCAATGAATCAAAGAATTTTTTTACTAATTTAGGATCATTGGACGAAAACACAAATTAGTAAATCAAAGTTGGTTTCGTGAGTTAAAATCATTTTAAATTTCAAAACTAAAACTGAACCAACATGTTTGACTCAATTGACCTTTAAAACCGAGTTAAAACTGAAGAATTATATATATTTGTAAATCAAACTCGATCTCGTGAGTTAAAATCAATTCGAATTTCAAAATTAAAATTGAATCAATATAATTGACTTAAGGGTAAACTAGACCAGTGACTACCGAACTATTTGGGCGTACCTATTTTGACCACCGAACTATCAAACTCATTAATCAGACCATCAAACTTATTAAATTGACATATTTTGATCACCGTCATTAAAAAACCAAGAGAGGTGTTTACAAAAATTTATAAAATTACACATTTAGTCTCTTTTATTTATTTATTAAATTAATTTGATCCTAATTTTATTTTAATTAAATAAAATTAATCAACCAATCGAATGATGACACATGTCATCACCCAATTAGATCAATTTATTCAAATTTTTATTTAATATAATTTCCCTTCAATCAAGTGGTGTTAAAGGAAAATTCAAAAGGAATGATATGGATTGAACCTACAACCTCCAGGTTTAAAACCCCACCATTTTACCACTACTCCAACCCATCTTTAATGAAATGAATTGCACTATTTCATATATATCTTATATTGTAGCAAATGCTAGGGAATAAAGAAGTAAAATTTGTTGAAAGGGGACTCAAACCTAGATCACTTAAGATGTGTAAAATCACACAAACCACCAAATCAAATTAAATAATGAATTAAAAATGGAAACATTTTAAATAGGTTTAAAGTAGTTATTAAAACAAGATTTAAAATAAAAATAGATTTATGATTTTTTATTTTTAAATTAAATCGAATATTAAATATTTTTCTTTTTCATATTTAAATTAAATCGAATATTAAATATACTTTTTCTTTTTCATATTTAAATTAAATCAAATATTAAATATTTGATTTATTTATATTTAAATTAAATCGAATATTAAATATTTTTTCTTTTTCATATTTAAATTAAATCGAATATTAAATATTCTATTTTTTCATATTTAAATTAAAGTGAATATTAAATATTTTCCTTTTTCATATTTAAATTAAATCAAATATTAAATATTTGATTTTTTCATATTTGAATTAAATCGAATATTAAATATTTTTTCTTTTTCATATTTAAATTAAATCGAATATTAAATATTCTATTTTCATATTTAAATTAAATTGAATATTAAGTATTTTTTCATATTTAAATTAAATTAAATATTAAATATTTTATTTTTCATATTTAAATTAAATCGAATAATTCGGCTTTCATTAATTGTGTAGATACAGGGAGGGAATGATTCGGCTTTCATAATTAGATATGCTGGTATTGATCCTATGGAGGTGATGATTATAAAAGGTTGATAGGTTATAATTATATACTCTTTGTAATGATTAATTTTTATATTTTAATTATATTTTGAGTTTAATTGTGGAAATTATATTTGTTTTGATTTAGGAGGTGAAATATGGATGCAATGGTAAAAATCAGCTCAAAAGCATGTTCTTAGCTTCCCATATAAAAATCAAATCATTTGGAAGAAAGCAGAACTTGGCAGAAGCTCATCTTTAATAAGGCGCGACTACATCTTGCGACTGATGCGAGGCTGATGTCTGACGTGAAGATTCGAAATTTTGGAGCCAAATCCGTGATAAAGCCCTATTTTATGGTTATTTCCATTATTCTGAAAGTGTTGGACCAAGAATCAATCTCTTTTATTAATTAAGATTTTATTTATTTAGATTTTCCTTTATTTGATTAGAACTCAATTAAAAGAGATTTACTTTTAGGGTTAGGGTTTAGCTCTCTACATAAAGAGCTCATGATGCCTATTAGAAAGTATCAAAAAATCAATCTTTCGACGACTCTTCTCTCTAGTATTTTTATTCCACCATGTGTGGTTAAGCTTTTATTTCTGATTCAAAGGTGTAATTTTGTGAGGCTTGTACTAAACTAGTATTTCTCCTTTAATCCAAGTAATCTTTATTTCTTGTTCTTATTTTTATGAATGTTTGATATTGATTAAATTGACGCCTTAATTTGATATTGAATGGTTTATTGCTATCCACGACGCAAGTAGCAAAGGGTAAGGCTCATGTTTTGTGTTTCGTTAAACTACATATCACACATGATAGTCCCTAGGAAAATAAAGATACAAGATTAATTTGATTGATTTTGTTTTAGTCATTCTCATGAATCTTAATGCTTTCATTAATTTTATTTAATGATAAGATTTGTTTTGAATACTTGTTGCGGTGTTCCCTCGAGTAGACTAATCAATTATAAAAGGAGAATAATTGCTTGTTATGGTATTTCCCAAGTAGACTAATTTATTGGATATGAGAAGTTCATCTTTAAGCCTATGATCAAAGTTATGGTTGGATGAAAATCGCACCTTTAAATTGGAAGTTCGGTAAGATTGATTTTAGTTATTTTTATTTATAATTTATAATTTTATCTTGATAGATCAAAACTCCCATTTTACTTTTATTGTTTAAACTTTAAAATTCTAATATTAGCTCTCTTGGGATTCGACATGATCTCACTATTACTACAAATTAAATTATTAAAGTTAATTTTTATTTTGCAGGACTTCAACAACCTGTCAAAGGTATATCACAGTTTACTTTCTAATGAGGAGAAGCCTCAACACATAGATGTGAGTTTATTATCCTGCTTTTATGAATTATGATAGAACTTGATGCATATTCTGAGTACCATTTTTATGAAGGCATGACAAATTGCGAACCGATTCCGAGCTGCCATTTTGCTAAACCTATTAAATAGATTTTGACTTTGTATATCGTGGTGGTTCTTTCCTTCATTGTCTGATGCTTTGCATACATCCGTTTCGAATTTTTTCAGGATACGGTTGATGAAAAGAATGTTGCAGTAAATTGTAGGAAGCGAAAAGTTAAAAATGTTGTAAAAGAAGAGGTTTCTTTGAAGCATCAGACAAGGAAAGAAAAGGGCAATGGTGAATTGCAGAATAACAGGTTAACCCCAAACTTATAGGAAATTTAAAGGAACATAGGAAGGCGAGCAGGAGTTCAAAGAAACCCTGTCGCCTTTGATCAAAAGATGACAGAAATCTTCAAATAACAACTTGGATTCAGTGACAGAAGCATCTTACAATGATGAGAATACTGAAAATGGAGGAGATCATTGTTGCAAAAACTTTGGAGGAAGGATGCATGGGCATCGGGCAGAGATTAATGTTCGAGTTAAGATGAATGAAGAAATAGAGGCTTTCGTAAACCAGAAATTAACTGATGGGGAGAGCCTTTGTAGAAAGGAACTCAGATTTCATGGAGTTATAAAAAAAACAGATAAAAAAGATTTAAATAAAAAAAGTTGGCAAATTTAAGCTAATTGAAGGGTTTGGCCTAGCGGTAGAGTTGGTGAAATTCGATTAATTTTATAGGTAAACTTCACCGGAGGTCTTTTTGTTTGGGTTGTATTCTATTTTGGTCACCCATTTTGAAAAAAAAAATATTCTTGCCACTTACGTTTTGGATCTGTTTTATTTTGGTCATTGTGCCGATAACACCCGTTTGACACGTTAGTCAAAATAATTAATTTCTAATTTAACCCCTGAACTTTAAATAAAATATTAATTTAGCCTCTAAACTCTTTCAACCTCATTTTTATCCCACAATATCGTTGCTCCGACCACCTCTACTTCTTCTCCTTCTTTTCCACACCTTGGTGGGTAATACCCCGCTTGGACTGAGCCTCGTCCCCAACATAGCGTGACGTTGACGACCCACAATGCTAGGGAAGATAGCCCTTGGAGCATCATCACCAGCAAATCCAGCCTAGGAAGTGCAAAATGAATCATTTGGGAAAAAATATGTATAAATCTAAAGACAAGCTTAGATAAAGATGAAAGTAAACTGATACCTTGACCATTCCAGTTCCATTATCGCAGACAAGTGCTTGAATATCCTCACCATCTTCCATATTGTTATCACCAACTGAAATAACATCACAACAATAAGGGAAGCAGTTCATAATTAAACAAGCATAATCTAAATCAGTTATGAGTGATGATGCAAGTATATAGAATGCCAACAAATCTCCATTCACCGGAATATAGCAATTCAAAGATATATACAAAAGAAAAAAAAATACTATGACTAAATTAGAGAAGAGAATCCCTTCATATAAATCATAAATTATAACATTTTTAATCTTTTTTCATTGCTCAATGAATTAGAAATACAAAAGATGAAAAATAAAATAAATTTAGCATAACTACAGGTATCTGACAATTTGAATCGGATTATTATGGAACACCCTCCCAACCCATCAGTCCAATTCACTAGAAGCTAAAAAATCACAAATTATCCAAAGATTTCAAACAAAAACCACTAAACTAAATAAAATGAAATCGAATACATACAACTCCGATAAAAATATCACAATGAATAAAATTAAAATTAAAAATCACGAAGTATGCATATTCATAATAAAACCAGAACCTGAACTATTCATTTCTTGTATACGTTCTTCGTTTCATATATTTTCTTGGTATCCAAACAGAAGCAAATAGAACTCACTTGAAGCAAAAGGAAAAGTGGAAAACCAGAGAAAGGCGTTCTGAGATGCCTGGCCTTTGGATTCAAAAGGAAAATATTATTTTTAAACAAAAGGAAAAAAGACATTGTGGCCGGAGCTGGAGATAGAGGTGGTCGGAGCCATCACCCACAAAAAAGATGTTCGTAGCACCAACATTGTGGAATAAAAGTGGGGTTGAGAGAGTTTGGGGTCAAATTAATATTGTTTAACGTTCAGGGGTCAAATTAGAAATTAGATCTTTTAACTAACGTGTCACGTCATCAAATTAACAAATGTTAACGGCACAATGACCAAAATAAAACATATCGAAAACGTAAGTGGCAAGAATAATCTTTTTTAAAAGATGGGTGACCAAAATAGAACACAACCCAAACAAAAGGTACTTCCGGTGAAGTTTACCTTAATTTTATTTAATTAAATTAAAATTAAATTGATATGATAGATAACTAACATGGATCAAATATATAATTATATAAATTTTCGTTAACTGACACGTCATCTTCTTCGTTAAATTTTAACAGTTGGTGGTCAAAATAGGACTAATTAAACGATTCGGTGATGTATTTGTCTATTTTTTTAGTTGGATGGTCAAAATTGGATGGACTTTATAATTAGGTGGCCATACCTATAGTTTTACCTTTTTTAAATAACCTAACAAATAAAGTTGAAATCGCCGCTTACCTGAACACTCATGCGGTGCTGCCATCACCGACAACTTTTCCGACAATTAAACCCACCAAGTTATTTTTACAAAATCAACTGTAATGTTTCAGTAAATTTAAAATCCGGTGTTACAGGTGCGGCGGTTGTTGTCCATGATGAATTCGTTATTATTATTATTAGAGGAAGGTTCACACTTCATAAACACCTTTTCTCAAGATATTGCATGGCTACTGCGGCACGAATGGGAATGGATTCGGCACATAGATTTGATTTTAAGAGGATTATCCTTGAATCTGATAACAAAGGTTTGATTCAGAGATTGCAGTATGGACTTCTGCAGCAGTTGAAAGGGATATTTTGGATCTAATTGATTCTCTTTTGTATATGGTTCTTGTTTAGTTGCAAACTGGGTGGCTAAAAAGATTAGAACCAATTCTTGTCAGGCAAATTGGTTCATTTCTATCCCTCGGAATTACAACTTTTGTTGTAATATGTTATTCTTGTCAAGTGGAAAGGTTTTTCAATTTTCATCCTTTTGGAATGCTTGGTGTTCATTCGAGCTTTTAACTGAGATTGTTTCTGAACAAGTCGAAGGGAAGAGGCTCCTGGAAAGACACCGGATAGGGAGCGGTACGCAGCTCTCGAAGAGGAGATGAAACAAATCCATGCTCTATCAATACAGAGCAGCAGCAAGAGGCCGAACCAGATAATCGGAAGTCATAATTCAGATATTTAAATACGAGTTCATGTAGCCCCTTACACTACTAAAGAGCAATTGATTTAGGCCTACTAAAAAGAACGCTGGCTTGGAGATGTGAAAGATAACAGTTTCCCACCTCAAGTCCAACATCTGGTCATTCATAACTTCAGTCCACTTGCTTTCTAAAGTTTAGCTCCTCTTTGCTTTTTTTTTTTTCTTTCTTCAACTTAAACTATAAATTACAAGGTGACAAATTTTAGAAAAAGATTTGAAGTTTGTTGCATCTCTTTTATAAATTGACTTTAACTACATCGGACTGTCACTAGATTCCCAACCCGTCCTATGGATGTTAATTGAGCAGCTTGAGAGTAGTTTGAGCTTGATTCGGTCAACGCTCGATTTGAGTTAACTAGAGTAGAGCAAGGTCCACTTTGACTCGATAAGTTTATGAATTAATTTTTTTATAATATGTTAGCTTAGTATATTTATGAATTGTTATTTTGGAGATTAATTTTTAGAATTGCTTCACACAATTTTAATTATCTTTTGTTAAATTTTATTATCTTTTTTTGTTTGTATGCAGTCTTGTTAATAAATTTTTATCGCACTTGTATTATTGATTTGCTATTAAAGTAAGTTTTTATCTTGTTTTTGGAGGATTTAAGCCTGCTACCATTCTCCAAAGTGAAGCAAGTTTAAATTCTGCTTTTATAGTGATTCATGAATATTAGATATCGGAACTTTTAAAATTTTCACTACATTAATCTATTTTCAATAGAAAGTTGAGAGTGCGAGGATTATTCAGTGATGTCTTTTGAAATTGAATGAGAAGAATCTGAAACAATGGAGAAATTAGTGGAGGTCATTTCTTTAATTTAAAACTTAATGTGTATCCAAATAACTATATTACTTGGATTCATCAAACTCGAAGACCCGCATGTATCGACATGATAGGGACACAGGGAACCAGATATAGGTTGTATCCAAGATCTCGTGGTTCCTATGTTTAGTTTAGCTTGATTGTAACAAATATAATTTCAATGGTTGAGGAAGAATGTTTATCAGAATCAACAAACACTGCTATGTCAACAAAGGTCAGCTAAAGAGTAGACAGCAGAGAATATTGAACTAAGAATTGGGAGGGGCCGCGCGAACGCAGGCCCCCGCTGCCACAAATAATGACGTAGGCTCTCCCTCTTGGGGAGACCTTAGGCAGGTGCACCTTCCAAGTGCAATGAAAGCCACCAACCTAGGCCATAGACTTCGCTGATCATCTATTGTCCCCGTCCAGGTAAGTATGTTGCAAACGCCGCCCATACTTATTCTTTATAAACATTGTTCATATCTTCTTTTTACTGTTTTCCCGATGTGGGGTTTCGAGTTGTTGACCAAACGAGCTCTCAAATATGATCAAGAAACCTGAAATGAATATGTTGAGACTATCACCGTCCAGCAAACTAATGGTATAGTTCAAATAAGAACACCGAAGATTTCAGTTTAAGTTAACTTCAAAACCTAATAATGTTTCCATTTGGAGCTTAATTAAATTCCAAATGGGACAAATATGATTTTGATTTCGATGAGTTGCTAAAGCACCAAAAGATTTTGCCTTTTGACTTTAAGCTTTGATCATCACTTCTAATCAAATACTAAAATCATTAGAACGAAACAACAAAACAAAGTTATTGCTTTTGAAAGTTTCACAACTTAAAACTGGGACATTCATCAATGTTAAACTTGCATAATTGTTCTTTGCTTTTTCTTAAATGGGACATATATGTCTTTGCTTTGAAATGTTCAAGTTTTCTGCAGAGCATCAAAGTGAAACCAGCGTTTTGTTGCTTTATAAATTACTCTAAAATTAATATCTACTTGTGTAATTTGCTTCCTTCTTAGACGTTTAAAATTTTTTATTACATATGAATTTATGAATTTTTATTAGTTATTTTTATCGATGTTTTTTTTTGCAGATAAAGTTATTATATCATTGTCTATAAAAAAAAGGGTAAATGACTATAGATAAAATTGTTTCCTAACGATATGTCTCCATGCATGTCAGGAAAACATAGTAGCTTTGGAATTATAAATTTAATTTCATTTATGTAAATATGAACCTTTTTGGCTTTATATTCAATTATTGTCTCGTTTCTATCAATTCCTATAGCTTTTATTGGGTTTCTCATTGATTATATTTTGGTCTTGGTATAACATTTTTTCTACGGCTACTTGTTGTAGTTTCAGTGTCTAATAATGCATGTAGAGAATATTTTTATATTCTTTGAATTGAAATGTAATTTCTATATATGTATAATATTTTTTTGTTGAGAATTAGAAAAGGTAATTATATATTTTTCTAATTTTAATTGTTGTATTATTGTAAAAGTTTGTATTTTTTTTTCATTCTAGTATTTTTAGAATTAAAAGAAGTTGTATTTGGTTCGGTAGGAAAGATAGGAATATGAATTGTTTTTATCCCTATCGGTGTTGAAGTATTTTCTTCAACTTCCTCTGCAGGTTCAACATTAGAGGTTGAAGTTAAAAGTAAATTTTTAATTATTATTATCGATAGGTGTATTCCTAAAATATAGTCTATCACCAGAAGCAACATACTCTATTGTAAGTGCCCGTTTAGAACTACTCGCATTAGTAATTTTTTCTATAATCCAGTTTTCAGAAATAGATAGATCTTTTAAATGCAATAAAGTAGTTGTATTTCTATAGTAAATTTATTAAGTTCAAAAAGTTTCATATTTTTTATTATTGACTTCTTTTATATCTACTTCAGTCGTATTAGTTTATTCATTAAAAGAAGTCCAACTAATTTCTAAATCTTCCAAGAAATGCTTTTACTAAATTTTCAAATCTTTATCTAAATGTACAATTAGATCTTTTATACTCCACTTTTTGTCTCAAAAGACATAAACATTCTTCTATTAAAGGATCTTTCTTTAGTAAAAGGCGAAAGAATAGTTTTTTACTAAATTTTCAAATCTTTTATCTAAAACTAGTTCTAGCGACGCCGTCGCGCGGCTAGAATGGTACTGGTTGATCTGCTCCTGGAATTGCCATAAGGCATCAGCTGGTTCCCAACTCATCTCACACTCGGGAAGACCCTTCCATTGAACAAGGTACTCATGCCTTGGTCGATTTCCCACTTGACGAACGGCTCTCTATGAATGGATTGCTTCTACCTCTTTCTCGTATGAGACCTTTACTCCGACTGGCACTCGGTGTGATTTGCCTCGATCTGGATCATCCTCATCATGGTGATATGCCTTCAACAAACTCACATAAAACACCGGATAAGCTCAGATAGTTGGCGGCAACTCTAGTTGATAGGCCATGGTGCCTACCCGCTTCACAACTTTGAACGGCCCCTCATATCGTCGCACAAGCCCCTTGTGATTTGGGTTGCGCAAGATCGAAGTCAGTTTGGTAAGGACTAGATCACCAACCTCAAAGTACACATCCCGACGCTTTCGATCTGCCCACTTCTTGGTCCGCTTTCCCGCCTTGCGCAAGCATGCACGGGCTAAGTCATAAAGCTCATGCCACCCCTTGGCAAAATGATAGGCTGCTGGACTCGGCCCCCGGTACCCGGTCACAACCGCGTTTGGTGTAAGCGGCTGCTACCCGGTTACGATCTCGAACGGACTCTGGTTTGTCGCCTCGCTCCGCTGCAAGTTGTAAGAGAATCGGGCCACATCTAACAGCTTTGTCCAGATCCGCTGCTGATTAGCACTCACATAGTGCCTCAAGTAGATCTCAACGAGTGCATTCACTCTCTCGGTTTGCCCATCGGTCTGCGGGTGGACACTCGTCGAGAAATTCAAGTTTGAGCCCAACAACTTGAACAACTCTGTCCAGAACCTCCCCGTGAACCTCGTGTCCCGATCACTGATAATGGATTGTGGAACACCCTAGTACTTCACCACGTGCTTGAGAAAAAGCCTAGCTGCCTCTCTCACCGGACACACCTTGGGTCTTTGGGATAAATGTCGCATACTTGGAAAACCTGTCTACGACCACCATAATACTAGACTTTCCATCAACAACTGGCAAACCGACTATAAAATCCATGGAAACACTTACCCATGGTTTCTCCGGAATTGGCAAAGGCTGCAACAACCCCGCTGGACTCTTCTGCTCGATCTTGTCTTGCTGGCACACAAGGCAAGTCTTCACATAGGCTTCAACATCACTGCCCATGTGCGGCCAATAATAGTGCTCCGCCATCAAGGCCAATGTCCGGTGCATCCCCGGATGTCCCGCCCACTTGGAATCATGGCATTCCTTCATGAGCTCCATTCGAATTCCATCAAATTGAGGCACAAAGAGGCGACGTCCATGAACAAACAACAAGCCTCCCTCTAGCCAAAACCTCCGGGTTCTACCCTCCTTGGCAAGTTCGATCAATGACTTGGCCGTCGGATCATGTGTCAATCCCTCCTTGATGCGCTCCAAAGATCGGGTCCCTCCGCAAACTCGCAAACTCCATGGTATACCTTCAGCTTAGGGCATCGGCCACGGAATTCACCTTCCCTGGTTTGTGCTCCAAAGTAACGTCGAACTCGGCAAGAAACTCCTGCCAACGAGCTTGCTTCGGGGATAACTTCTTCTGAGTCAAGAAGTAACTGTTGGCGGCATTGTCGGTGTACACCACGAACTTGGACCCAAGCACATAGTGTCTCCATGTGCGTAGACAATGCACCACCGCTGTCATCTCCTTCTTATGGATTGTGTATCTCCGCTCGGTCTCATTGAGCTTCCGGCTTTCATATGCAACCGGATGTCCCTCTTGCATTAGGACCCCACCAATGGCAATGTCGGATGTATCAGTGTGAACTTTGAAAGGTTTGGTGTAATCTGGAAACACCAAGACAGGCTCACTCACCATGGCGAGCTTGATCTCATCAAAGGCTTTATGGCACTCCGATCCCCAATCCCACGCCTTGTCCTTCTTCAGCAAGTCGGTCAACGGTGCGGCAATTTTGGAGTAGCTTTTGACAAACCTCCGATAGTAATTCGCCAACCCCAGGAAAGATCTCAACCCGATTACCTTAGTTGGCGCCTCTCATTCTTCAATGGCTCGAACCTTCTCCTTGTCCATTCGGATCATACCTCCTCCAACAATGTGGCCAAGGAAAGGAACCTCTTGCCGGGTAAATGAGCACTTCTCCTTTTTGACATACAGCTCATTTTCCCGCAAGACTTTGAACACCTCTCGCAAGTGTTCGACATGCTCCTCCAATGTCTTGCTGTAGATGATGATGTCATCGAGGTAGACTACAACAAACTTGTCCAAGAACGGTTGCAGCACCTTGTTCATCAGGGTACAGAAAGTAGCTGAAGCATTCGTGAGGCCGAAAGGCATCACTAGATACTCAAAAGAACCATACCTCGTCACGCAAGCTGTCTTCGGCTCATCACCCTCGGCTATTCTGACTTAGTAGTAGCCCGATCGCAAGTCCAACTTGGTGAACCACCTTGCACCACTAAGCTGGTCGAACAAGTCCGCAATGAGAGGAATCGGATACTTGTTCTTCACTGTGAGCTTATTCAAAGCCCTGTAGTCGATGCACATCCGTAGGAACCCATCGTGCTTCTTCTGGAACAACACCGGCGCACCGTAGGGTGCCTTTGATAGGCGGATGTAACCGGTATCTAGGAGATCATTCAACTGTTTGCGCATCTCCTCTAACTCAGGCGGGGCTAGTCGATAAGGGGCTCGAGCGGGGGGCTCCGCACCTGGCACAAGCTCAATCTTGTGATCAACATCCCTCTTCGGAGGCAACTTCTTTTGCAACTCGGCAGGCATCATATCTGCAAATTCCACCAAGACTTGCCCCACCTCATCGGGGACTCCCTCAGTTGCGACAGGCTCATCGCACACCAAGGCTGCTAGGAAGGTCGGCTCCTCCTTGCGCGCCGCCTTTGAAAACTGAATTGCGGATAGAACTTTTGCACCTACTCCTGACCCTCGGCTCACTGGAACAATGCATTGATGCTTCGGATCTAGAATGCATAGACAATTCGCAAAAGGAACAGGGAAAGCGTTGATCCGGTCTAGAAAACTTAACCCAAGCACAAAATCAAAGTCATCGAGTGGGATTACCTTGACGGCTTCCTTACCGGTCCAACCTCCAATGTCAAGTTGAACTCCCTTTGCGACTCCAGCAATCGGTACTTCCTTGGCATTCACTGTTTTCATAGATCCACTGGACTTCTCGATAGTAACACCAAGTTTCTCGGTAGTTTGCTCGGACATGAACAGTTTAGAGGCACCGGTGTCAACTAGTGCACTCAACTTCTGGCCCGCAATAGTGATGTTGACGAACATCAACCCCTTCTTATTTCGACCCTTCTTGACCTCCATTGTACTAATGATGGAGCCAAGCTTCAGAGCCTCGCTAGTCTCGCCATCAGCTGTCTCCTTGATGGCAGCGATTCTGTTCTTTTGGGGACAATCCCTAGAAATATGCCCTTCTTTATGGCAATGGTAACACTTGACATGCTGCTTGTCCCTTGAATCAGAATGTTTCCCATTCGAAGGCTTATTCCCGCCACTCGAATCTTTGTCGGATCGACTTGACTTCTCCTTGTCTCCACCATGACCTCTGTGCTTCGGTTTTGGTTTGGAGGAGTCAGGTTTCCTACGCCCAACCTCAATGATGGACTCGGCAGTAGTCAGGGCAGTAGAGAGCTTGGTCACTCCCCGTCGCTGCAACTCCATCTTCGCCCATGGTTGCAACCCATCCATGAAGGTGAAAAACCCATCCTCTTCACTCAAGCTCGGGACCTGCAAACTCAACTCCATGAACTTTCGGACATGGTTCCTCAAATTCTTGGCATCATCTTGTCTAAGTCGCCTCAGCTTTGATCGTGCCTCATCTTCAGCATACAGAGGATAGAACTGTTCCTTGAACTCATCTTGGAACTCCTTCCAAGTCTCAATGGCAGTGTTTCCACGCTTCACATCTTCGCACCTACGTCGCCACCACGTTTGTGCAAGATCAATTAAGTAAATACTTGCAAAGCTTACCTTCTTAGCATCTTCCTCGATGCCCATGGCTTTGAAGTATTGCTCCATTCCCAAAGGAAATTCTCCACTTCCTGGGCGGACCTCGTCCCCTTGAACTTTTTCGGTTTGGGGATATCTCCCGAGGTTCTAGAAACTGCAACAGTCGCGCTGTTCGCAATCGCCGCTTTCAACACAAACAAATCGGTCTTGAGCAGCTCCACTTCCTTCTTCAGTTCATCTTTCTCGGAGTTGGAACCCTTTGCCTTGAGCTCCTCAACCTCCTCCCTTATAGCAACCACCATGACCTCTAAGGCATCGCCACGCATAGACATCTTCACATCCATCCCATTAAGAGCCTCCTGAACATCATCCTGAATTCCATCCAAGGACTCGAGCCCCTTGAAATCCAACGAACTCAGCCTCTCAACATCCATTGACTCCAAAGGTTCCAACGTCGCCTTGGCCTCCGCTATAGACTCCTCGAGCTTGGTAACCCTTCCCTGGATCGATGTGATCACGTCCTTCGACAAACCCCTCTTGGATTTGTCAGCTGTGGCCTCTGCACCCTTCTTCACTGCAGTGTTCTCTCCATCACGTGCCATCTCGAATCAGCAACTTCTCAGCAAAACTTCGCTCTGATACCACTTGTCACTGGGCTAGTCTTCTGCTAGACAACCGTACGGCCTTAGCTGCTTTCTCGGCTGAAAATTGGGCTAAGTCACCTGGAAAACTCCTAAGTAAAAATACTTAGAAACTACTGCGGAACAAAAGAAAAGCGAGCAAAAGAACAAGAGAAAGTGAGTGAATACTGAGTTGTATTACTCTGGGTAAAAGCTTACAAACTGAAGCAAGTGATGAATGAATGAATGAAATGACCTGGGTTGAGCCTCTTTTTATAGTGAGAGCTCAGTACAATCAACGGTCAAGATTACAATGGATCAACGGTCCAGATGAGAGCCTATCCTATCCTCAACATTTGAATTTTAAATAAGAGATAAACGATGTGGGACTTGACTTCATGGTAAATTGATTTGAATCATTCAGTCTTGTTAATAAATTTTTATCGCACTTGTATTACTGATTTGCTATTAAAGTAAGTTTTTACCTTGTTTTTGGAGGATTTAAGGCTGCTACCATTCTCCAAAGTGAACAAGTTTAAATTCTGCTTTTATAGTGATTCATGAATATTAGATATCGGAACTTTTAAAATTTTCACTACATTAATCTATTTTCAATAGAAAGTTGAGAGTGCGAGGATTATTCAGTGATGTCTTTTGAAATTGAATGAGAAGAATCTGAAACAAATGCTTAAGTGAAATTTTCTCCAAGCTTATTGGAGAAATTAGTGGAGGTCATTTCTTTAATTTAAAACTGAATGTGTATCCAAATAACTATATTACTTGGATTCATCAAACTCGAAGACCCGCATGTATCGACATGATAGGGACACAGGGAACCAGATATAGGTTGTATCCAAGATCTCGTGGTTCCTATGTTTCCGTTTTGATGAGTTAAATAAAATGACAAATCTAATCTAATTTGAGGTAATGCAATGGAAACCAAAATGAACGAAATGTTTAGTTTAGCTTGATTGTAACAAATATAACTTCAATGGTTGAGGAAGAATGTTTATCAGAATCAACAAACATTGCTATGTCAACAAAGGTCAGCTAAAGAGTAGACAGCAGAGAATATTGAACTAAGAATTGGGAGGGGCCGCGCGAACGCAGGCCCCCGCTGCCACAAATAATGACGTAGGCTCTCCCTCTTGGGGAGACCTTAGGCAGGTGCACCTTCCAAGTGCAATGAAAGCCACCAACCTAGGCCATAGACTTCGCTGATCATCTATTGACCCCGTCCAGGTAAGTATGTTGCAAACGCCGCCCATACTTATTCTTTATAAGCATTGTTCATATCTTTTTTTTACTGCTTTCCCGATGTAGGGTTTCGAGTTGTTGACCAAACGAGCTCTCAAATATGATCAAGAAACCTGAAATGAATATGTTGAGACTGTCACCGTCCAGCAAACTAATGTTATAGTTCAAATAAGAACCTGAAATGAAGATTTCAGTTTTAAGTTAACTTCAAAACCTCTGGCTGCCACCCTCTGATATAATGTTTCCATTTGGAGCTTAATTAAATTCCAAGTGGGACAAATATGATTTTGATTTCGATAAGTTGCTGTAGCACCAAAAGATTTTGCCTTTTGACTTTAAGCTTTGATCATCAGTCTTTTAATCGAATACTACCAAATCATTAGAACGGAGCAACAAAACCAAGTTATTGCTTTTGACAGTGCTGTAGCAGCAGAAACACTGCTTGGATGAATTCAGAGATACGCATTACTTACTCTGTCAATGTTGAACTTGCATAATTGTTCTCACTCTTAGTTTCTCTTAAACGAGACATATGTCCCTTGCTTTGAAATGTTCAAATTTTTTCAAGACGAGCAAAGCACCAAATTGGAAGCAGTGTTTTGTTGCTTTGAATTAGAATGAGCTTGTTTATATAGCTGCTTTAGTTTGGAAAATTCTAAAACATAAACAGGAGAGATGATTGTTTGGCATGGGTTAGTTTAGAGTAATCTTAGCATATTCCCAAACGCTTTTAGTTCGACTGCATGAGGCTACCAAGTACACACTGAAAGAAAACTGCTGGCAGAGAACTTTAAAACTTGGATTGGGGTAGGAGTATTCAACGAGGAATACCCTTTCAAAAATAGGCGTATGCCGTTTAGAGTGGAGAGCACACGGTATTCTTTAGTAAAAGGCGAAAGAATAGTTCGCTCTGTGCTCACCACACGGTTCCGTGAGTTCTATAATCTGCTATAAGTTGCCTTATAAACATGAGAAGGAGCTGCTACTTGGTTTCCCAGTGCGATGTGGGACTTGACTTTATGCTAATTTTAGTTGAAATTTTGAATCATTCAGTCTTATTAATTTTTTTTCGCATTTATATTACTGAATGCTATTAAAGTAAGCATTTACCTGGTAACTGTGCAAGAAAAGAAGAAAAAGCAAGGAAGAGGAGAGGTGGAATAAAGAAAGGAGAGGAAAGATAATATCAAGATGAGATCGAGATTCGAGATCTTGAAAATCAAATCGAACAGAACGGACCTATATATCATGCACCCATATCCTGATGGATGTTGTTTCCATTAGGAGTAATATAATGAATGGAAAGCAAAATAGAAGAAATGTCTAGATTAAATTGATTGTAACAAAATAACTTCATTTGTCGAGAAAGTATGTTTATCATAATCAACAAACACTGTTATATCCACAAGGTCGAGTGGACAACAGAAAACTTGATTTAAGAATCAGGAGGCCGAGCGAACACAGGCCCCCGCTGCCACAAATAATGACGTCGGCTCTCCCACTTCAGAGACCTTAGGTAGAAGCACCTTCCAAGTGCAATGAAGGACACCTGCATAGGTCATGGGCCTTGTTGATCACCCATTGACCCCGTCCAGGTAAGTATGTTGTAAAGGTAGCCCATGCTTATTCTTTATTTGCATTCCTCAGCTCTCTTCCTTACTGTATTCTCAATATGTGTTCCGAGTTGTGACCAATCAAGCTCTCAAATATGATCAAAAAACTTGGAATGACAAATTGAGACTCTCGGCATCCAGCAAACTAATGATGCTGAGATATAGTTCAAATGAAGATTTCAATTTCAACTTCAAAACCTCTAGCTGCCACTATTCTGGTTTAGTATTTCTATTTTGAGCTCAAGTTCCAAGTGGGACATATGGTTTTGGTTTCAAAGAGTTGCTGAAGCACCAAAAGATATTACCTTTTGACTTTAAGCTTTGATCATTAGTCTTCCAATCAAATATGGTTAAATCATTAGAACGAAGCAACAAACAAAATTATCGTTTTTTTGTAGTGCTGTAGCAGCAGAAGCACAGCTTCGATGAACTCAGTGTCGTTGTTACCTATGAGTGTCACAAACACATAACTTATTCTGTAAATGTCATTGATACGATACTGACACTGACAAGTAAGTTGCGGGCAATATGTGATAAAAATGAAAAGTTGCATAATTGTTGTCACTCTCAGCTTCTTAAATGAGATATATATGCCTTATTGCCTTTGCTTTGAAATGTTCAAGTTTTCTCAAGACATGCAGAGCTCCAAAGTGAAAGCAGCGTTTTGTTGCTTGGAATTGGAGTGGGTTTGTTTCTAAAGCTGTTGAGAATTGGAAAATTCTAAGACATAAACAAGAGGGAGGAGGGTTGGCATAGGTTAGTTTGGACTATTTTTTTGCATATTCCCAAACGCTTTTACTGCTTGGTGACTAGAAGCAAACTCGATGCATAGGCTACCGTGGCGGAACTTGAAATAAAAATTTAAGATGGACAACTTAAATTTTTTTTTTTTAATTTTAGAGGCTTAAACGAAAATTTTCAAAATATTTGAGGTTTAACTAAAATTTTTAATGATTTTGAGAGATTTAACAAAAATAAAAATTTGAGAGAGGAATTTATTTAAAAATATTAAAAATTTTAAAGTTTAATAAAATTTTAAAAAAACTTTGAAGGGGCCAAATTAAAATTTTTAAAAATTTTAAGAGCAAAATTCGAATTTCTCAAAATCTCCCACTAATCCCTTAAAGCTACCAAGGGTTGGTCCGGTTGGTCAAGTCCAAAGGAATGATATGGGTTTGAGGGTGTGTGCATTCAAAAGTATATAAAAAAGGAATGTCCCATATGCCAGCGTCAAAGAGGAAACCAGAGATCCATTTGTATTAAATATCTACCCTCAAAACAGGTTTTGCAAGCATGTAAAGCTTGTCCTCGAACTGAGATATAGTAAGATGGACTGGTACAGGCTGTTGGCAGATTTAAAGGAAAAAGTCTGGATTCAATCGTGCTCAGGGTTCCAAAGGCACGATTAGCATGACCAGCACAAAAAACAATGCTCAATTATTGAATAGAAAATAAAACTGCTGGCTAGAAAAACTTGAAACTTGGATTGGAGCGGGGGGCATCCAACAAGGAATACCCTTCCAAAAATAGGCGTATGCCGCTTAGAGTGGAGAGCACACGGTATTCTTTAGTAAAAGGCGAAAGAATAGTTCGCCAATTCCTTGATGGGATTGGATAAAGGGTTGTTGAAAACTAGCAAAAAGAAAAATCGGAGCGGAGCAGCAGCACACACAAAAAAGAGAAAGATGGAAAGGACATAAATGATCTGAGAATGCAGCAATGCATGTGCCGACCCATCATAATACCCATCCACCCTCCTAAACAGCTTCTCTTTTTTCAACTCAACTCATTTACATTACCTTTACCCCAACAACACGGCCTCTGCCTCCTACCAAACTTGTGGATCCTTCCTTTTCCCCCCTTTGTACATTATTATGATGATGATTAATTATTAAACACTTGAATAATTGATGATTGGTTGCAATCTGATTTATTATTTCTTTGTGTATTGCAGAATGCAATCAACCATAATCTTGTGTACCAAAAATTTGTGACCAGACCCTCCCAACCATACTTTAGTTCCGTCCTGAAGTTAAGGCAGCTTTGGGCAAATAATCTAAATGGATTAAATATTTAGGAAAATAAAGCACCTTAGGGAATATTTTAGAATTTACGGCAAATTTTATAGTGTAAGGGAAGTCGCCATCTGCAGGTGGTGACTTGGGAGAAGATGTCATCTGGGGGTGGAGACTTCCTCTTGACTTGTAATAGTTTAATATTTTTTTATCGATTCAAGACAAAATCAGGGAAAAGTCGCTACCTGCAGATGACGTATTTTCTCAAGTCGCCACATGCATATGGCGACTTCTCCATGCACTGTAAAATTTACCGTAGATTCCAAAATATACCCCAATGTCTCCCAAAACTCAAAATATTATTTGGATTTACATTATTCCTCAAAATAAATTTGAAGTTAATTGTTAAGTGTCTAAAAGTACTATTTTTATTACCCTTTTTATTCTTATTATTGCTAGACTTAGGCTCATATTAGTTGCATTATTAGTCATTCATGCATGTTTGCATCGTTTCCTTTGTGGACAAGCTTGATTTCATATCTTGCTCAATTTTGTGTAAAAAGGTATTGCTTTGGAGTGTTTTTGTGTGTGTGTGCAGAATCACTTGCTAAAGCAAGGCTGGAACCAGTTGCTAAGGCAATGCATGAAGGTGATGCCGAGCTAGTTGACAGGGCAATGCATGAAGGAGATGCCGAGCTAGTTGCCAGGGCAATTTTCGACAAGGAATAAGATGATATGGTAGTCGAAATTGATGACTAGATAAGCCCAAGATGACGTGGAGCAAAGATAAATCCCAAAGGAGTTTGATTTCCATGAAGAGGTTAAAGAGAAATTAAATCCCAAGAAGATAGGAGAAGTTCTAGAAGGAATTTAAATATAATAAAGAATTATATTCTTTAAAGACAATTTAATTCCAACTTAACTTCCTCCTCAAAAAAGACTTTGACCTAGCCCTATAAATTCAAGATCATGCCGTCAACTCCAAATGGGGAGGGAGGAGAGAATTTTCGACAAAGAGCAAGGGAGATTTCGACAAGGCTTTGGAGAAATTTCGACAAGGCTTCAACCATTCTTCATCTTTTTATTTCTTGTTCCATTAGGTTTATGCTAGGCATTCTTTGTTTTGTGTTTCTTTGGAACCTAGCCATGAACTAAATCTATTTGGCTAAGGTTATTGTGTCTTGTGGTTGTGAGAAACAATTGGATTTTGTTTAGGTAATAAGAGTTTGCACTTTCAATTCAAGGTTTACTCATTATTGGTTCTTATTCTTGTTTGCGAGTGAATTGGGAGAGGATCTCGCAACTTCATCTATTTATCTAATATCGGGAGAGTTAGATTCAAGAAACGAATGAGTATAGTCCTTATTCAATCTATTGATGGTGAAGATTAATCTGGCTTAGGAATAAGTTAAGGATTTCAACAGCTAAGAGGAGCGCAAGATTGGTTGTTGTTCACCCTTGATTCACGCAGGATGTATTATCAAGGCATGCACAAATAGCTAGAGTTTCGACTTAGGGATACGAAGAAACCATTGAAGAACGCTCCGCCGAGCCTTGAAGTTGCTGCCCAGCCGCCCAAGTAGTTGCCCAGCTAGTCGCCCAGGCAACCATCGATTAGTTGTCAAGGCAACCCCGCTGTGCAAGTTGCCACGGCAACTGAGTTGCCCTTGCACTCTTTTACCAAGACGATCCAATCGGCTATCACACCTCAACTCACGATAATCTGACATATTCTCTCTCATTTGATTACATATTCTTTTACTTGTTTGCTTTCTAGTTTAGTTGTTAGTTAAAACTCCTACAATCACCTACTTGTGTTTTTACTTTTTACAGTGCAAGAGATTAAATTCTTGAAGTGGCACCAATCCCTGTAGAGACGATATATTTTATATTATAACTTACGACGTGTAAACTTGCACAATTGCGGAGCACTTATTACGCGCAATATTAATCTAACATGAAAATAATAAAATTGTACCCTTTTTTGATATGGGTCATGTGAAATTCATAAGTTGGTATTATGGAGTTGGTTTCAGTGTTCATCATTGATGATACTGTACTGATGTGCAATTTCCACGACGACTACCACTCACCCAGCATTGGTTTTTCTCTCTCCTTTTGAATGTTTTAATTCTAAAAAACACCCACATCCTGGACCCACACAAACTAAGAGAAGGGCCATGCCCATGGCAGATTAGTCACGGCATCCAAGATAGTTCTCCCACCATACTTTATGTATTGTTGGATAGGTGAGTAATAAAATACTATTATTTCGTTTCCTGTTTAAAAAATGGGAGAATCTCTAAACTAGCCCCATTTAATTCTAAATTCTCCAAAATAGCACCCAAAAGTCTATATTTCCCGGACTAACATCATTACCGTGAACTCACCATAACAGCGAGTTCGAATAAAATATTATTTAAAAAAATTAAACTCGCCGTACATGCACAGCGAGTTCAAAAAAATTTAATTTTTTCGTGTTTTAACTTAATTAATCGCATTAAAAATGATTAGCAAATCCTAATTGCAAGGCAAGTTCCACTTAATTTTTTAACAATAAATTTTAAAAAAATAATATATTTTATTCAAGCTCGTCTTGCATGTACGGCGAGTTCACTGTAATAATGCTAGTCTGAAAAATATAGACTTTTAGATGTTATTTTGAAGAATTAAAAAAGGCTATTTTAGAGATTCACCCTTAAAAAATACAACTATTTCATTGGCTAAACTACACAAAAGATTACTATAATTCTAGCAAATTTTATTTTTACTCACTTATATATAAAAAGCCACACTATGTTTATTAACAAGGTCGTCTCGGAGGGGAGAACAACAACATGAGCTCCCGCTTAGGGTCTCATCTTCAGTGGAGGAGTCAAAATTTTTGTATAGTGGGGTTAGGAGTAAAGTTTGAGGTATGAGCATTCTCATAACAGTACAATAAGTATTATTGAACCCATACACCCAACAAATTAAGTGGGGTCAAATCTAATATTTCCTATGAAAAATTATATATTACCTCCTTGAAAACTCTATACCCAACAAATCAAGTGGTGTCAATTGCACCCTCAATTTCTATACTACATCGGCCCATGCTCATCTTCTACCTTCATAACTTCAGTAATTTTGTAAGTGGTTGTTTTTATTGTTTTAGTTGTATTTAAGATATTTTCTTAACAAAATAATGAAAATAATGTATTTAACAAAGTTTAATTATGTTTCTATGGTTTATTAATGAAATGTTAAATTGATTGTTCAAAATAATGAAATATACTTTCGTTCTATAGGAGTCCTTTTTTTAAGTTTTCGTTCAGTGCCTGAAAGTTCTGAGACGATTCTGTTCGTTAATATTATCAACTTATTACAAAATAATCATTTTTTCATTAACTGTTGTTAAACAGATAATATGACACGTTAACAAAAAATTAATTAATATCTAATTTAATCTTTAACTATAACTAAAATATTGATTCGATCCTTCAACATTCTTTTAACATTCTACGAAGACTTTTAAAAATAAATCTATATAATTTATATAATTCGACACTCCGGACTCTCTTTTGAGTCGAGAGAAAAAATTCTTAAAGGCAGAGATGGAACTCTTTATGTGGCAGGAGGGGCTCTTGCCTCCCACCAAATTTGTACCTTCGATTTATATAGAAAATAAAAAATAAATTAATTATAAATTTATCTCTTCTTAAACGTTTATATTTTATCTTCATCCCTACTCTTACTATATTCCTACTTTTTTTTAAAGAAGCCACTAGTTTTATTAACGAGAAAATACCTACAATTATAGTAAAAGTTTACAAACTATCGTTGTAAACTAAATACATAATTTGGACATTCTCCTAAAACTAACCACTTTAAATCAGACATGGACCATACATGAAAAGGTTATAAACCCATCCAAATACTCGATCGAAAATATATACGAAATCTGATTGTATCGGCAAAACGAACCACAAAAGGGGATAAAGCTATTGATAGACCACCGAAAAATCGAAAATCAGAGCCAAGCATCGTGAGAAACTCTTCACAAGAGCAAACCGCGTATCCAAATTTAAACCGAAGGTCCAGAGCAGGAAAGATCAGCATAATTACAAATAAGCGCCATCTTGATCAGTCGTGGCGTCGTCAAATTCAACCCTGATAAAAACATAAAATAAAGAACAACCAAAACGACCGAAGAAGAAGAAGAAAACATGTCAAAGATAGAGATAAACATGCCAATAGACAAAGTTAAACATGCCAATAGACAGATATAAACGTGCCATAAAGGCAGAAAGACCGTATCACAAAGACAAAATTATTTTATTTAAAATTAAAAAAAATAAAAATAAAAATAAATTTGACGGTCGACAATCGAAAATAAAATTAATGTCGTCGACGGCTACAAAACAAAACTCGAGACGTTAAGAGGAAGAATCGCCGAACGACTAAAAAAAGAATAGGGAAACGATGGAGGGCCCTTACTATATCCCTAATTAAAAGGTGTCTGTTCTTCAACAGCACCCAAAAGAGAATAATACTTTCGTGTTATTAGCATGATATACTAATAATAATATAATTTTATTGTCATATTTTCCATAGTTTTCTATTGCATGTGTTTTAGTTATTTTTGGATCTATAATTTGTATTATTTGAAAGTTAGTTGATGGAAAAAAAAGAGCAATATTTGAGAGAGTGGTGCAATCATTCCAAGGAATTTTAGTCTACATGTGATTTAGCATAACCTGGAATCCCGGCCGTCTTTTTCTTTGTCCATCCACGTATCGTATATAAAAAATATATATTTTGTATATTAGTATAATATACAGGATATATTGTCAAAAAAATAATATATAAGATAATTGTAAACAACGGTTTTAGCTAAAATTAGAGGTTTGACCAGTTAAATTCTTTACTTAAGATATTTGGTGAATAGCGAATTATGGTGAAATCTCTAATTTTGAAAAAACTACTAATATGAGCTTTTTGAAATTAGAGGTTTAACATAAGAGTTGTAAAGACTCTTTTACCATTTAGAATTACAAAAAATATCCAAATGACCTAAATTAACCTTTTCTATTTTAATTCTTCACCCTCTAATTTTTTCATTCTATTTTCACACATTTATATGTTTATTTAAACTTAATAATGAATTAAATTGTATTAAAATAATTGTATAAATAATAAATTAATGCATAAATCCTTCAAATATGTTTAGTAATATTATATTAAAAAATATTTTTATAAATCTAATTAATATTAATAAATATAAGATATTGATAACTAGTAAACTAATTAAACAAGTATTGAATATAATCTTATCCTTACATGTCATTTTGTTTGTTTAAATAATCAAACAACTATCAGCTATCAGTTGATTTTATCAAACACTTTTAAACAATCAGCTAATACAATCCGCTAGTCAAATCAGCAAATGCAATCAGCTATCAGTTATCAGCTAATGTAATCCGCTATCAGCTATCCACTAATTGTCAAACAGAGCGTATAAATTAAATAATTTACCATTAACCTTTTAAAAATAATAAAAATCACCATTAAGTTTTTTAAATACTATATTTATCTTATTTAATGCACTTAAATGTATTTTTAAAAATATATACAATAATCTTGTGAATTCCTTAAAATATATTAAAAAATTAGTCAAGTGATTTGTTATTTTAAATAGTATTGATGTGATGCAGTATATGTTCATATTTTTTCTTAATCCTTTAATAAAACATATACCTTACGAATAAAGTTTTTAAAACCATTAAAACCACTCGTTGAGTTCTCAAACAACCTGTTATATCATATGAATCCACACATCTTTAAATCCGAGTATACTATGGGCTAAAACTAGTAAGACGGTAAGTGACATAATGATCGGATGTAACATATAAACAGGGACAAAATGAAATGGAGTTTGTCAATCCCCTTATCTTAGGTCCCATACACTAAACTAACTAAAGCATAATAATATTTTAACTTTAGGTTTAAAATCTCTCTCTTCAAAAGAACCCACTGCAAATTATGCTTCATAATTATTCCCATTAAACGTTCCGTTTTGACGTCATGACTACGTTAGTTCCACGACAGCTTCAACTGCAAAAATAATACTCAATGAAATATAAAATTCAAGTATGTTTTTTTTATCAGAAATAAAGTATGTCAACTCTTTGGTTTATTTGTTTAGTCATAATATGGAGGAGTTGAGGGCATTTTTACTAAAATAATATATTTTATATCTCAATTAAATGGGTATCCAAATAAAATTATTTATAAAAATAATATATTTTTATGACACAAAGGTACGTCACATTAATTGTGTTTTTGAAAAATATATTTAGTTAGTTATGTCTTTTAAAAGTGTGTTTGACATGACATGTATTTAACATACGTGGCAAACAAGAAAAATATAAATGAAAAAGTATTAAAGAGAATAAGTTAATATTATCATTTATTTATTCTACATATTTAGTTAATGTTTCACTATTTTTTATTTTTTATTTTCATATTTTTAAAATGTTATTTTATTCTTTCTGTTTTTTTATTCATAGGCTTCCCCTATAAAATATATTCTTTATGTGTTATCAATTTCATTATAAAATTAGAATTTTTCAGTAAGAATAAAAATCCACTTTAATGGATAAATAAATTAATATTTTATACTATATTTTAATTAATATTTAAATTTAATTTGTATCTATGTTATTTAAGTTCTAAGTATTTTAATATTATTCAACTATATGTAAAAAATATTAATTTCACTTTAGGATAATAGAAGTATCAAAAATTTAAATTAGGTCAACCATAAAGAGTAGTGTAGTTTTATATTAATCCTCACCTAATTAAAAATCCATATTTTAAAATTATAGAAATATAGATACTACAAATTGTCCGAGTGATAAAAGATGCTCATGTTGTTCTATCTTATGTATGTTTGAATCCTGGCATTTACCTTAGGAATGTAAATATATCTCTACTTAATAAATAAATGTTAGAGATATATTGTTTTAATAGAATAAAAATATGGTAAATTATACTCCATGTTACTTAGGTCATGTTTGGCAATTAGCGGATAGCGGATTACATTAGCTGATAGCTGATATCATTAGCTAATTTGACTAGCGGATTACATTAGCTAATTTTATAAAAGTGTTTGATAAAATTAACTTATAGCTGTTTGATTATTTGAACAAGCAAAATGACATATAAGAACATGCATATGTTTGATACTTGTTTGAATAATTTATTAGTTATTAACATTTTGTATCTATTAATATTAATTAGATTATGAAAATTAATTTTTTTAATATCATTACTAAGGATATATGAGGGTGTATATATTAATTTTTTATTTGTGAAATTATATTTTTAATATAATTTTAATAATTATTAAATTTAGATGTATATATTAATTTCTTACCTATGAAATTATATTTTGAATATATTTTATTAATTTATTAAATTTATATGTATTTATTAATTTATATATTAATTTCTTATTTATGAAATTATTTGTTTAATTTTATTAGTTAATCAAATTTATGTTATTTAGAAAAAAAATTATAATTATCAAGGACAAAATAGTCTTTACAAGTTTTTTATCCAAACCTCTAACTCAAAAAGCTCCTAAAAAGAGCTTTTTCAAAATGAGAGGTTTCGCCTCAATTCGCTATTACAATCCTATATTTATCAAACATTCAAATTAGCATATTTGACTGGTTAAACCTCTAATTTTAGCTCAAAAAATTGTTTACCAAACAAGGCCTTAATGATTTGGTAACAAACAAGACATTTTTCTTCTAAAAGTTACAAACAAGTCACTCAATTAAAATATTGCTACTAATAAATCATTGTATGTTAACTATTAGACAGAAAAATGATGTGTCGTGGTATAATAAAAACTTTAGTCCTCTAAACTCATACAATATATTAATTTGGTCCTAATTTGAAACAATTCAATAACATAACCTTTTATATTTAAAAAATTTCACCATTTTAGTCAGCGGTGGATCCAGAAATAATTTTGAGGGTGGGCACACATAAAATCTCAAATTTTCAGCGTGGGCGCGTCATAAAATTTTAAAAAATCTAGGACTAATTCATAAAAATTAAGAAAATTGAAGCCAAATGTGTGAACTTTAAAAAGTTCAGGGTGGGAATAGGCCCACCCGACCATACTGATATGAGCATGAGAGAGGTCAAAATAATCATCTTGGAAAAGAATTTGAAACTGTTGTACAAGTCAGAAACGTCAATCAACTTGCGATGCATTTTTTGGATGGGATCCAGGCATTTATGGGTTGACATGTCTTCTTAAAACTTGTCCGGTTGTCAATTAGGTTTCCAACGTATTTTGCAACGCCTCAATCGGACATCTAAAACTCAAGATACGTTTAATTTAGCAAAGGCGGTGCATGTAGAAATTCCTATGCGGAATTTTTGGATAATTACGAATTTTCAAGATTTTATTTGATTATTTGTAATTTAAATAATTATAGGATTCTGCAATATCTATTAGGACCAGATTTATTTAATTAGGATTTTATTTTCAGCATTTATTTATTATTAAAAGTTACTTATGTAATTAGGAGATTAGATTTTAGTATTTATTTATTGTATTTAATTCCTTAAGTTTAGAAGGATTAGAACTTCTCCAAGGCCTATATAAGGAGGAGACATCTATCATTATAAAAACATACCTTAATTTTTGAAAGAAATAAAATTTAGATTACTTTTTGAGTAATTCTTGTTGCAAGTTCTTTGCATCTTCGATCTTGTTCTTTGCAAGTTCACATTCTCGTTTGCCTAATCAATTGTAGTTAGGAGGGTGGGTTAGAGCCTATTATGGTGTTTGCTTAGTCAATTGCGATTAGGAGGGTGCCTAGGACAACAACATCTATCTCGCCATTATCCATTCGTCGGAGAGATTCGTGCCGTTTGCAGGTGCTTGCATATTCAATTGCGATTAGGAAGGTGCCAAAGACAAATCTATCCAACACCGCCAACATCATATCTATCCAACAACTTTCATTAAATACGCTATTCGTTGTATCGTATCACCTACACATACATCTGCCCTGATTTAAATTTTTGTTCTTCTCTCATAAATGTTATATTATTTTATGTTACTTTCCTAGTATAAGTTTAACAATAACTTCATATTGTTTTATGAAAGAATGCAATTATCCAATTATTGTTTTGATCTGATGAGTTCGCTTGCTTTGAAAGTATCACAAAAGACTAAATTGATGGGATTTAAAAATATGAAATGTTAAATTTATTGATCTGTTTCGAATTAGGAAAAAATTAAGAGTATGTATAAGTTTTGAAACTAAAAATGTTATTATACCATGCAACATTAAATGTTTGTTTCAATTTTAACGACAAAGTGACATATTTGTAATAATATTTTAATTGAATGAAATATTTATAATTTTTAGAAAAACTGACATGTTCGGTAACACATCAATAATTAAGTGATCTTTAGTGTAATTTACCCTAAAAATAAGTGTTTAGAATAATGCGCAACACAAATCATACTAGAAACTACGTGATTGAAAATAATAAAAAGATAAAAATAATTGTATGTTTTTTCATTTAATTCATTTTACGAAGAATATTCTCAATTTTTTTATGTTTAGTTGGTGTAAAATGGTTTGGTGCAATCCATTTTCTTAGTTGGTGTAAAAAGATTTGTATATTCGGTAAAATGTATTGAAGTCTGCAGTTTAGTAGTACATTTTGAAATTTTTACTTCAAATCATAAATATTAAATAATATTATTTTATGGATTTCAGAAATAATAATATTATTTTATGTGTTTAATATTAATAAATATTTTAATATTAATTATTAATTAAATTTTAAAATATTTATTAACATTTTTATAATGTAATGATATTATTTTAATATTATAATTTCCAACATTATAAATTTATAACAATATATTCAGTTATATTATATTAGTACATAATATTATATTATTATTTTTAATAATGTGTAATAAACTATTAATACAACTTTTAGTCTTTCATAAAAATATTATTTAATATTATTTATTATTTTAAAAACTATTATTATTCAATAGTGAATACTATTTGTAATATTTCAATTTAAATTTTTTTAAAAATAACATTTTAATTATTATTATTATATTGAAACAAATCGTATTTATTATTATTAAAAAGTATTATTGTTGAACAAATATTAATGAGTAATATTATTTTATGTATGTAATATTAATATAATATTTTAGTATTTTTTAAATATTAATTATTAAAGTATTTAAAATATATTTATTATTAAAATTTCATAATATAATAAAATATTATTATTTTAATGTGTAATTAATATAATTAATAATATTTATTGTTTTAATAAAATGCATTGGTCTTAATATTTTTATTTATAGAAATATAAAAAACAATATTTTAATAATAATCATTTAGTCATAAACAATATTTACTAAATTATTGTAATATTTTAAAAATAACAATTTTAAGTTTTTTAATTAACATTATTATTTATTGTATTCGATATTTATAATGAATGGTTTCTGAATAATTTAACAAACAATAAAAAATGATTTACACAACATTATCCAAACAACATATATCCAATTATTATTGTCTTTTGCTGCATGATATTATAATTATACACATATCATTGTAGGCTCCTTTTGCACATGAAGAAAATTTAATTTCAATTGATCAAAAACTACAACCTTATAATCTGTAACATTGTCTAATGATTTTTAACCATCATATGCCTGATACCCCCCCCCCCCAATCCAAAATGAAAGTTTATGATTTGTATCAAAAAAAAAATAATTAGCATCAAAAGTACCAAATGAACATAATATGGGAATAATAGAGAGATAATTAATTGTTAGCAATGATCAAAATGATGAAAGCAGTGGGTACATATGGTCCACAAAAGGAATATTTTATCTGGGAATGAAAATTAAGAATTAGGGGGAAAAGTGTAATTATTATGTTGAATATTGAAGAGATGATGATAACAATATAATGGGGTGGGTTTGGAATTTGAGAAATGGTGGGGTTTCATTTTGGTTTTTGAGGAGAAGCATGTACAAAAAGTGAAAATAGCAAAAGGCGAGGAGCTTTTTTTTGTGGGGGGGCAAAAGTCAAATAGGGCCTCTTTCATTATATCTTCACCCCTGATTGCAGAGTATTCATCATCATTGCCCCTCCCTCATATTTTCCTGATTTCTTTTCTGTCGCTAAAAAGAATTACAAAATCAAATTAATTCATTTAATACCGATGTAAAAAATAAATAAACTACACAGTCGGTCATCTAATTATAATTTTTTTCATTCTGATCACCCAAATTTTGGTCACATATGGTAAATTCCATTAGTGACACGTGCTAATATACTACAATGAGACATGCCACCACGTAATTGGTTTGATAGTTGGATGAAAATAAAACAAAAACACCATACATGGAGAAACTATTAGATGAATTCGACACATCGCGTCATTCGTGGTTCCAGTCATTCATCTCATTTTAACTTTCAAATAGCTACCTACTTCCTATTGACATGTAAGAAAAATGTGGAAATTCACCTTGAAAAAAATGAGATGAATGGACCTTATTAGCTGAGACCAAGGATGATGTGGTGAGCTAGTCCATCTAATAATTTTTCCAATACATAAGATTAAAGCCAGATCCAATTGAAAATCCTTCTCACACGTAACCACTTCATCGCTTGTGCTTTGTTTAAATGTTGATAATATTTTTATTTTAGGCTGAAATTTATGTTCAAATGGAATCGAAAAGTTTTAGGCTGAGCTAGAGTTGAAATTAATTATATAAATTATATAAAACATTGTTTTTTTATAAGCAACGTGTTTCCAAATTGAGTGTATAATTTTTTTTTATCGTTCCTCAACATTAGTTTATTTACATATGATATGGTTTTGAGAATTATTATACGGCGACGAACCATTATTTTAAAACAAATACTATAAAGAAGAGGTTTTAGAATTGTGTGAAGTTTCAAATTATTTGTGAATTTTTTATAATATACAAGTTTACACAATTTCAAAATCTCTTATTTTTATTGTTTGTTTGAAATAAGGGTTCATCAACATTTAATAATATTTTCAGAATTGTATCACATATAATTAAACTAATAAATTGGAATAACAATCAAAGAAAAATAAATTATACACGATTTGAAAGCATGTTGCTTACAAAAATCAATGTTTTATATATAATTGATGTAATTAATTTTAAATATAGTTTAACATAATACTTTATTTCTATTTGAACACAAGTTTCAACATAAAATAAAAATATTTTCATAATCTAAACAAATAGCTCAAGTGGGTATAGTGGTTAGATGTTAAAAGGACTTTTAGTTGAACTTGAATTTTAATCTGACTTAGGCACTTTTATTTTATTTACATCCAATTATCAGATCAATCATATGGTGACAAATGTCATTATATCATCACGTGTTATTACAATATATTGACACGTGTTTCCAATGGAATTTATCATAGATGACCAAAATGAACGCCAACTATAACTTTGGAAGCCATTTTATAAGTTTTTAAACTTGGATAATCAACCGCATAATTTACCTTAGAAAAAATATTATAGTAAATGGTAGTATACTTTTTTCGGTTATTGTTTATAAGATTTTTCTCGGCTACTCTTTTAAATTATATATATATATATAATACTGTTTAAAAAATTGTATACATATAATAGAATTTAAAATTTGAACCTATTAAATTATGCCATTTCAAAACAGCTATAGAAACCAATTTTCGATTATATATATATATATATATATTAATTAGTTTGGAGGTTAGGTGTAGCAAAGTTTGATAGAAATGGATAGCATGGAATTTCCAAGCAATCAAAGCAAGGAAAGCAGCAAATAACGAAGGAATTTTTCATCTTTTTTGGGGCCTTAAAACAGGAAAATTCCACCAAACAAATGAGACATGTTATGTAATTTCATAAGGTCAAAGGAGAAACATGTCTTCCACTACTTAACTCTCAAACCCACACCCCATTCATCTTCTAAAATCTAAAACACTTCGTAGGATGCCGCAGTTTAGCCCTTTAATTTCACTTTCACGTTTTTTTTTGCCTGACATATATTCCACTCGAAATTCCAGATAAATGTAGCTAAATATTTCAAAAATAAAATATATATTTAAATTGTGATAATTATCTCTTTTAAATATAATTTTAGTACAATGTTTATACTAGAGAAATCCATCCACACCCACAAATAAAAGGACATTAAACACTTAAACATGCTCAACCCTTCATCCTCTTATATGTTGTACCAATAACAATTCCAACTGAACTAAACTTAATCAACTATGATGATTGGTTTTTATGTATTGTAATTATAATTCCATAACTTATAATTTAGAAAGAAAAGGATCCCTACATGTAACTAAATTAAGATCCAATCATTTCTTATAGTAGCTTTCCCCCTCCTTCTAGAAATTAAAATGATCATTTTAGTTATTAAGGAAAAAAAAGAAAGAAAAGGAAAAAGAAAGTGGTCACATTAAAGTATTTCATAATAATGAATTATGAATAAAAGTAATGAAAAATAAATCCTAGTGTACATATATAAATTCACTTTGTCTATGTATCCTAGAAGTTTCAAGTTATTTTAGTCCATCTCTCAAAATACCTATTTCTATAAAGGAAAACAAAACCTAAATCAAATCCTTTATGATCCTCCTCCTCCTCCACAAGCCTTCTGCAGAGAATAGAGAAGAAGATGTCATCCAGCTCTCAGCAAGCCATGCTAAACCAGGGCTTGTTCGAGGAAAAACAGATGGCCGCTGCTGGTTGTCAAATGGGTTTCTTTACTTTTCCTCAAAACCTGATTTCACCGTATACTCCTCCATTTGCTTTCCATCAACCTCTCAAACCCTTCGATATTGCACCGGATCATGCACTGCCTGATCTAACCGAAACCATATTCTCTCAAAAGCATAGACTACAAGACCCTGCGTCTGATTTTGGAGGACCCCAACTCCTTGCCTTGCACAGATCTACTGCAAATTTCTGGTGAATATATTGCTCTTTTGATTTAATACTTGTTCATGCAAGAATGATTCCCTGTCTTTTCTAGTTTTCCTTGCATGTAAAGGAAATGGTAAAAATATTTATCACCCCCTACATGAAATGCAGATATCTCTTGTAAGTGTAACTTTTCTTTAAATTTATTTGATCTCTTGTTTAGTAAAAGGTTTTTCGGGGTTTGGTTCGATATGGTTGTAGGGCATGGGGAAACGAGTGTTTGGGAACCAAGAAAACTGGTGTAGAAGATCAGCTAGGCGTATCGGCGATGAGAATGAAGAGGATAAAAGCAAGAAGAAAAGTAAGGGAACCTAGGTTTTGCTTCAAGACCATGAGCGATGTGGACGTGCTGGACGATGGATACAAGTGGAGAAAGTACGGCCAGAAAGTGGTAAAGAACACCCAGCATCCCAGGTACACACTCAAAATACTTGTCTTTTTTTTTTCCTCTTCTTTTTAACACTTAATGAAAAGTCCCTAACATTTTCCATACACATGCCATGTAATTATACTTTGGTTATCATGACCACCAGGCTTTACACTTCTCCTCATATTGCATAATATGTGAAATTGACGGGTCATGAAATCACAGTAGATAAATGTTAAAGCCTAGAAGAAATAATTATTAGCTTCGATAAAAGGGGGGAAATTATAGAACAATTGATGAAATTATAATGCCTGGAAGATCTTTAACAATGCTAAAAGTTAGGGATACGTAGCAAATGGGCAATGCCATAATGAAATTATATAGAAATGTCCTATTTAATTAAATATTCGTTCAATGTTTCATGCCATGAATCATTTGGAAATTAAGCAGCCATCATAAGGATGACAAAAGTTGAACATAATATTTATGAAAATTTTATAATCACCAACATCTATACGGAGGTACATTGTACCACAGCCCCTCAAATTTTTTTTACTAAACAATCTAATAGGATATTTTTACCCCTCAATTTTTAATTCATTTAAATTTCTCCCTTATATTTTTTTATGGTTAATTCTACATTGCACCCTGAATAATGAACATCCGTACGCTATAGTGCTTGCAGTGATTATACCATGCTCAGAAGCTGCACGGCTAGCTAGGTAACCAATGTTATGTATAGATGTATAAATGGATGGTACATATACATTGTAAAGTATCCACCGTGTGTTAGGTAGATTTGCTTACAAAGTAGAAAATCTAAGGCAATGATTTTAGCTCTGAATACAGACAACATAATGGAGCAAGTAGGGCCCTAAGTCCTGACCTATGTGAAAGAGGAAGCCTACTAATTCAAATTGGTAATAATCATAACAAGTGACTTATCATAGTTTGATTAACTTCGCTATTATGAAACACACAGTGTCAGCGACCCTATCCACCTTCATGCAAGCTTTCAGATTAACACAATAATTCCCCCCTTTTTTTTCACTTTTAAACTAATTAGTTCACATTCAAGCCCTCAGATTCTCACAACAAGAATTCCCAGTGTTCACTCTAAGTAAAAGATTTTGGTATTTGTAATGAAAAAACTGAATTGAACTGAATGCAGGAGCTACTACCGGTGTACGCAAGATGATTGCCGGGTAAAGAAAAGGGTGGAGAGATTAGCGGAGGATCCAAGGATGGTTATTACAACCTACGAAGGGAGGCACGCTCATTCGCCGTCTCAGGATCTAGATGACCCGCAAGACCCTTACTCTCACCTTAACAATTTCTTCTAGTACCAAATATTTGTATAATTCGATACATAATTAGTGAATTAGATGATTTCCTCTCAATAAAATAAGGACCGTTTTATATTTATTTTTAAAATGTTTTAATGAGATATTTAGTTTATCGATAGTATATTGCATTAAACACAAATTCTATGCATAATTTGTTTATATTTGATACATTGCTTGTATGTATACTATGAATGAATCAAATAATATTATCTCATTATTTTTTTAAAAATAAATATTAATCACTATTCTTAAAGGGTTTCATCATCTGGTTTTTTTTGGATAAATGTTTGATTTTATTATCCAATGAAGCAACAAACTACTACAAAATTACCATAAAGGGCAGTCAAGCTACAATCCTCCAAGCTTCACTTAGCTGAATATTAGCACTAGCAATTCTATCTATATTTTTCTTTTGCACTCTAATCCTCACTATCTCCTATACAATGTTAGGAATGGCACCAATTCTCCTAAAAGTATTCCAAACAATTTTTAAAATAAAAACAATGAGAAGTTTACCCTGAAAATGTTTGTTGATCGAAACATCATTATATGAGCTTGCTTCACCACATCATTCATAGTCCCATTTAATAACATTTTTTCATGTCATTTATTTTCAAGGTGAATCTTCATCTCTTTATTCTTTAAAAAAAAAGAATCTTCACCACTTTCCTACATGTAAAGAAAAAGTAAATAGTTATTTGGAAGTTAAAATGAGGTGGATGAACCTTATTGGCTGGGACCATGAATGACGTGGTGAGCCAAGTCCATCTAATAATTTCTCTTGTTGATCCAGTGCAATCTTGTGATTCATTTACAACATTATGTACTTTTTTTAGATATTGAAAATAAAATTGGATGGTTAAGCCATCTATTTAAAAATGTAGATTGTAACTAAAAGGCTATATATATAGCATATTATGACCCATGGATATCGATTGAAACAATTTCCGAATGTATCCAAATCAATTGATTACATTAGAAGAAAGTTGAAGTGTTATGATGGGAAAATGCAAACTTGTTTGTCTTATCCATTAAATAATCGACCAACAATTATTGGATGCATTGGTAAGATATATTGTACTCCTAAAAAGATACGAGTTCAAATTTTAAAGACAACATTATTGGGAGGGACAACTTCAAACATGAACCGTGAGAGGGATAAGCATATTAAAAAAAATAGTCAATCTACCTAGTTGGAGGGGAAATCTAAGATTGGATGGGTATGCTTTGGAAATTTGGGCTTATGATTTCAATATACTAATAGCCCACTTGGAGAATAACAGTCGGCTTCCAGCCTAAACCAATCTTCAAAACTTTCAGCCCAAGTATTATTATCAGTGACGCTAAGCTTTTACATCCTAAATCTGGTTTTACTGGGTAAAATTGTATAATAATATTTGTCTTATTTAGTTAGTGTCACAAAATAATCAAACAATATTACAATTGATATAATTAAAAAATATAAAAAATATTATTAAAAATGTATTTTTGGCTTTAATAATTTAATATTTTAAAAAAATTAAAAAGCTTTGACTATGATTTACTGGAAAAATGTATTTTTTATTACTTTAAGTACTTAACCTATTTTTGGTTAGAATAAGTCTTTAAACTATTAGTACAAGTAATCACTTCAAGTCCCACCATTTATCTAGCTAGAAATATTTTTTTTGGCTAACGAGACGTTGACAAATATTTAAGTATTTATTTTAACAAAAAAATAGTTTAGGTATTTAAAACGTGTACATATAATAATTTAAAATTTTATTTTGACAGAAAATAATTTAGGGCCGATTTTTAGTTTAAGCCTAAAATAAAATATACTTATTTTATTTTTATTATTACTTTTACCATGAAAATCGACAGAAAAATATATCCATTATTTATCTAATATGTTTCATTACACGTACATTGTGGCCGAAGAAAAAAATAATATATATATATATATATATATATATAACCGACATTAACATCAAATATTGAACCTATGTTTATTTAAAGAAACTCTAATCTCTAAACTATGTTTTTGAATTTTTCCCCTAAACTATGTTTTTTAAATATATATATATATTTAAAAAAACTCTAATCTCTTAACTTAATCACATTTATTTTGAATTTTTTCCCTAAACTATGTTTTTTATTACTTTAAGTATTTAATCTATGTTCTTTTTATTACTTTAAGTACTTAACCTATTTTTTATTACTTTAAGTAAAAAATGAGACTTATTTTTGGTCAAAATAAGTTTTTAAACTATTAGTACATGTAATCACTTCAAGTAAAAATAAATAAAGGCTTATTTTTTGAATTTTTTGGCCAAAAGAAATCTTTCTAATTAGATAAATGGTGGGACTTGAAGTTATTACATGTACTAATAGTTTAGAGACTTATTTTGATAAAAAAATAATTTAAGTGCTTAAAGTAAAAAAGAAAACATAGTTTAGGGATTTTTTTCTTTACTTTAGCCTTTAGGCCTTTATTTTATTCACGCATTTATCATTTTTCGCTATTTTTGTATTTACAATCACTACAACGACAAAAGAGTACCCCCCCCCCCCCCTATTGTTGTTGGTTTCAAACTGGCCAACTATGAAAGAGCAACGCTATTATTATAACAGCATTGGTGCAATCATAATATAAAGTACAAATAATGTATACGTATTTTCATTTTTGCAATTATATAAAAAATATATGGTTTTTAGTGATAATAATAATAAAGGAAAAACATTATAGAAATGTAACATTATTATCTCCTGTAAACTGGAAAGGAAAAGCAGGCAGAGCCCTTTTCTTGACTATACATTGTATTATTGATAGCCATAAATTTGTTTGTCTTTGTCCTTGTTTCTTTGTTTGTTTCTACTTCATGTCATGGGCCTTGAAAACTGATACAAAGAAGAAATAGAGGTGCAATGGAGTTTTAGAAAATAAAAAGACTAAATTTTACTTTAATTGACATTATTACTAGGAAAAAATATTATTCTATATATTAGCGGTGAAAATTTTTAGTTTCTATAAGTGCTTTAGATTTAGGGTATAGAAATTTATTTTAGGGTTTAAAGTTTAGAGGTCTATGTTTAGTGGTTTCAATTTTAGAGGTTATGGTTAGAATTTAGGGTTTAGAGGTTAAGGTAATATGTTAGAGATTTAGGTTTTAACCTATAAAGCTTAAATTGTAATCCTAAACCGTAAATTCTAACCACAACCCCAAAATTCTCAACACCTAAATCAAAACCTTTAAATTCTAAATTAAATCCTTAAACCCTAAATCTAAAGTATTTGTGAAAACTAAAAGTTTTCGATCAGTGTATATTATTATTATTACATTTAAAAGTAATCAATTGAAACATCTTATTGTTTAATAATTTCTTATTTAAAAGTTTGAAGGATGAAAAAAATGACAACTGGAAATTTTTACGAGTGTTGGTGATATTGGATTTCTAACCAGTTTATAAACCTTTTGAAAAATGAAAACAGTTATTTCCATTAGATTCTAAAACTTATGTGGGTTTTTCTAAAATAAAAAGTGGAAGTTGGGCTGGGTTAAACTACTGGGCTACGATTTTGGTAAACAATTTTTTTCATAGTTTCCCTCCAAATCCCAAACAAGAAATCAGAATTAAACCATATAAATAGTATTTTTATAATGATTAGTATTCGATTTATTTATCTATTAATTTAAATATAATATTGCAATGATTTATTACTAAAGTGACTCTTTTAATTTAATTTGCTATATTCACAGTGTTGGAATTCGAATTATGAGCGTTGTTTTAAAGACGTAAGAAATAGATGCAATATAAGATTAAGATTAATATGTTTCAAAAACCATCAATTAAATATATTTGAATGTGATTTTTTTATACTCATTATCATTGGTGGTTTCCATTAAATTGATTATAAAGGAAACTCCCAGTCACACTGTCATCACTTTTGTTCAATTAAAACCTTTGTCGTATTCTCTTGTAAAGAATGTTAATTAATTGAGATTAGCAGACAGCTTGCCTGACTGCCCATCTCGTACAGCATGAAATATAAGACAGTTCATGGGAAGGAGGGAGAAAATGAAGCACGTGAGGGCTTGTCAATGGCTTTGTAATTACACAAATATATTATAATCCTATTTAGGATTTATAAATTTCTTTATTATATCATATTTTACATCATAGTTTAATTTAGGCCTATAAACGAATCGAACGAACACGAACGAGGATATATTCATATTTGTTTATTTAATTTTAACCGAACAAATAAACGAATACGAACAATTAAACGAACACAATTTCTTGTACGTGTCGTTTGTTAAGGAATACAACTTATTCGTGTTCGTTCATGTTTGTTCGTTACATTGATAAACGAACGTAGCGAACACAAACGAACGAACATAAAAGGACATATGTGAATAAATTTAAACGAACATAAACGAACGAACATATGTGAATACTTTTTTTAAAATATAATACTCTTGTTATGAAAAAATAATAAATATAAATAGATATATAGGAATAAATTTAAACGAACATAAACGAATGGATTACTGAACATATATGAATGAACGAACCCTTTGTTCATGTTCGTTCATTTAATTAAATGAACATAAAATATTATTTATGTTCGTTCGTTTAATAAATTATCGAATTTCTCACCAAACAGTTCACGGACAGTTTGCTAAACGTTTAGTTCGTTTACGGCCCTAGTTTAATTATATAAAATTATAAAAATATTAATGCAAGTTGCGTAACCCTATAATTTATTAGAAATACAATAACTTGGTGATATGTAATTTCAAGTTGTGTAACCCTATAATGATGTGTAACCCTCATGATATTCAACCAGTTTTAAAAGAATAAACGAATAAGGTTAATTAAAATCATGAGTTTGGACCTTAGTCCATTAGTATAATGAAATGAAATTTCAACTTGCTCCCCTCCCTCCTCGTCACCAGCACGTTCAAACTTCAAACCTCTCATTTCCACCATTTTATTTAATTCTTTTTAATATTTATGGATATTAGTTATATTCAATACTCGGATACAATGAGTCGATGGCGTGGATTGTAATTTTTTATTTAATAGAGATAAAATAATTACATTTTCAAAACAAATGTCAAAATTCGAATTCATACAAAATGAGACAACATAAATATCTTTGATTATTCATCAAATTATATATATAAACATATTTTTTCATTTATGCTTGTTTTAATATCTATATTTTATCATTTATCCTTTATTTTATACTTTATCATTATTTCTACCCTTTTACTGATTATTTTCTTTTTTCTTATGTTTTTTATTTTATTATTTTTTGTGATCACTAATATTTCTTGTGAAAAGGTATGTATTTTCACTTTTAGAATAAAACAACATGATTTTCTTATTTTTTATTTCATTGTTTTTTAAAATTAAATAAATAATTAGATAAATGAGTAAACACATTTTGTCATTAGATAAATAATTTAATTTTACCATGTGCCAGAAGTAAGTAGTAGTGTTTCGTTGGATATATAGGCCAAAAAAATTAATATTTAAAATATAGGGGATATTAAGAGATATATGTTATTTTTTACAGTACAAGGGGAAGACGCCACCTGAAAGTTGCGTCCTCCATTTTTTATTATTTTTTCTAAGTGGGGTCGTCTAATTTTTTTAATATTAAAAAAAAGAAAAAATGTCACATGCAAATAACGTCTTTATAAAAATAATAAGAAAAATAAAAGATATGGCCTACAAATGACATCTTTCTCTTACACTATAAAAAATAATCTATATCCCTAAATATGTTTTACATCTCTTATTTCTAAATATTAATTTTCATTTATATTATTCCCCAAATTTAAGACAAGCAGTAGTGTCTAAATGTCTAAATAAGAGGGGGTGTTATAAGTATAAAAATATATAAAAATGGAAGGGATCGCGCTGCGCAGATGTTGAGATATAAAACTGGAATGAAAAGTGGATGAAATCACCGGCCGTCAGTTTTCGCAGAGTGGGGACCAGCGCCTGGACAAGCGCACGTGGGCAGATCTACCCACTGGCTTTGCTGACACAGAGAGTGTCGCATTTCATTTATTTCTGACCCCACTTGCCCCACCCTTGTCTGCTGCCCCCAACATCTACGGTCACCTTCCGACGGTCTGTTGGTCAACCCCTCCCTTTTGCTTCACACTTGCTACTTTAATCGTATTATACCTTCTTCTTTTAATCAAATTATATCCTGATTGTATATATATTTTGTACAAGTTTAATTATTAATTAAAAGAAAATAGTTAAATATTGATTTATAGAAGTAATTATTAATTTTATGTTATTGAATTGAAATATCAGTAAAATTATAGTTTGTAATTGAATAACATAAGTCATAACGAAAGTTTTTAAGGAACATGTAATGAAGTTTTATATATTGTCATGCTTGAAAAGAGATGGAAATATTGATCTTATATTAAAAAAGTTTTATGACATATAAATAATGATGTTGAACGTTCAATCAAACATATCATTTAAGAAAAAAAATAATGATCCCGTGACAATATGTACATTTGCTCTAATGGGACATGCTTAATAAACTCACTCTATCTAGCATGATTGTCTATGGACACAGGCATTCAGTATTCATCTGATTATTACTTAAAAATCTCTAAAAAAATATATTCAAAACAAATTAATAAAAGAATGAATTGATACTTTCAAAATGCTTTCTATGCGACTAAGGCATTCTACGGCATTGTTTGTAAGCATTTTTAGTTGGCTTAAATGAAAAATAGGTGACTAAAGTATACTTTTTATTTTATTTTAGATGTTTAGGTGACCAAACTTTCAAAAGTTATAGTTTTAAATGCCTGACCGTTAATGGGTGCTAAATTTTTTTAACCAATCAATGCTTGACACGTGGCGCATTTATTTTTTTTATTTTTTAAATAAAAATACCCAAATTTTTTTATTTTTCAAAAAATCCTAAAATTTTAAAAATTTTATAAAACAGTCCTTAAATCCCTAAAATTATCCAAACCCCCAAATCGCACCCATTTTCGCCGCCGATCGCCGCCCCTGAGCACACCAGTTTAGTCGCCGAATCAAGACGGTTATTTCCCGTGACACGGCGTCGCCAAAAACGGCGAACGACGTGCCAGCCGAACGTCGATTTCACGTTCGACGTTCGGCTGCATGTCGTTTGTCGTTTCCGGCGACGCCGTGTTGGGGAAAATGACTGCCTTGGTCCGGCGACCAAACCGGTGTGCTCAGGGACGACGATCGGCGGCGGAATTGGCGACAATTTGGGGGTTTGGGTAATTTTAGGGATTTGGGGGCTGTTTCGTAAAAATTATAAAATTTTAAAATTTTTTGGAAAATTGAAAGTTTTTTAAATTTCTTAATTTTGAAAAAAAAATAAATATGCCATGTGTCAAGCATTGATTGGTTAAAAAAATTTAACACCCATTAACGGTCAGGCACCTAAAATTATAATTATTGAAACTTTAGGCACCTATTTTTATAAAAAAATACTTAAAACACCTAAAATTAAAAAAATATACTTTAGGCATCTATTTTTCATTCAAGCAGTTTCTTACAAAAATAGTATTTGATTTATTAATGAACAGAATTTTCCTATCATTGCTACCTAGGTATGCACATTCAAATAGTCATACGTCATTAATTGATAATTAAAATATTAAATAATTATAGTTATTAAAATTACCGTATAATAATCCTTATTATCATGCATCAATTAATAGGTTTTTGTAGGGTTAATTTGCTTGTTTTTGTTGATAAAGTGCAATTTTTTTTCTTTTTTACGAAATAAAATTGTATTAATGAAAACAAAAATAAGAATCATGATCAAACTTTGAATATAGGCCCTTATTTAACAAAAATAGGCTCATATATAATGAAAGTATATATCACTACTTTAAATAATTAATTTAGTATTTTATTAGTAAATTATAGAACATAATAAAATTTTGTCAAGTACATTATTTTTATTATTTTGTTAAGAAAACATTTTAAATAAAACTAAAATTATAATGTACAATCACTAATTTACAGGATTGTCACTCGAGAAATTATTGAAGCTGTGAATATAGAAAATAAGAACCATGAGCGGGTGCTCATGTTGCTCCCCTTCTGAGACGACAATGCATAGATTAACAATTAAGAAATGCATCGTAGCCATGTTGTCGTCAGATTGCTCTAACGACGAACATTGGTCAATCAATAAAATAGTGCTTAAACAACACCAAGGGGGCCCGACCCCTATTATAAAATCAAAATATTGGATAGATTTTGGTCTAATAACAATTTGGTTATTGTAAAAATAAATATTTAAATTTAAAAAATAAAAAGATTTATTAAATATATAATCAAGTAGGGTTTAACTAAAGAAGAATGAGTCTGTATCCTCAAATTTTTTGGTCCAATAACAATTTAGGTCCTTATAAGTTTAAATGTTAGACAAAGTAGACATTGCCCATTAATTTTGAGTTTAAATACTTAATAAAACATTGCATTTTTGAAATTTAATATTTTAGCCCATGCCAATGTTTCATCTTGACTCCGTCCCTACAACAAACAATGGCACCTTGCTTAAATTAACCATCAAGAAATGCATCTTAGTCCTACCATCGTCAAATCGCTCTAACGACAAACACTAATCGATCAATAAAATAGTGTCAAAATCCCAATAGACATTACCGCATTACATATCATGGCCGAGTCATATGAGAAAAAAAGAGTGCGATTGACCCCATTAAAAATACTCACCATATAGAAATATTAGAATTATAACAGATTCTTCATACAAAATATTAAAATTAACCTCACTTAATTTGTTGGGATATGAGGTCAACAATACTTATTATAGTGGTATAGAAATCTCTTATATCTCATACCTACTCAAACCTCACTATATGAAAATTCTGACTCTGCCCTGTTAGAGATGTACAAAAAATCAAGTCTAAACCGTTATATCCTCTCATAAGTAATTCAAAATCCATAGATACGAACAAAAATAAATTACTTCATTGAGTTGAAGTTCTTCAAAAGATATTCACACAAGTAAATAGTGGAATGTTATTTTTGTTGGGTATAATAGAATAATATTTAAATTTTTAATACAAAAGTTGAGATTTGAATTCACACAAGATAGAAGCGAATTAGCATTATTGATCACCCACAATCTTAAAATCTCAGTGGAATGGCATTTATATACGTGAAAAACAACAAAAAGAAAACAACAGTCACAACCGATAATAAAGGCGATTTGCAAGTAAAGGAAACTTACATAACACTACAATATCAAAAGATAATATGTGGTTAAGCATGTTTGAGTTTACATTCTCTTGTATATTGTAACAACAATGATACTAACCAAGCTATGACTTAACCTATGACTATATATATTTATAGTGGTATAGAGATCTCTCATATCGCATACCCTACTCTAATCTCCCTATATGAAAATTCTGACTCCACCCCTGTTAGAGATGTGCAAGAAATCAAGTCTAAACCGTTATATCCTCTCATTAGTGATTTAGAATCCACACATTTGAACAAAATAAATTATTTCATCGCGTTGAAGTTCTTCAAAAGATATTCACAAAAGAGCCTAGTGGAATGTTATTTTTTTATATAATAGAATAATATTTAAATTTCTAATACAGACGTTGAGATTTGAATCTACATCAAATAAAAGCAAATTAACAATTTGATCACTCAGACAATCTTAAAATCTCATAGTGAAATGTTATTTATATACATGAAAGACAACAAAAAGAAAACAACAGTCACTGTCGATAACAAAGGTGATTTGCAAGTAAAGAAAACCGACATAACACTAAAAATCAAAAGATAATATTAGGTTAGGTATGTTTGAGTTTACATCCACTTGTATATTATAACAACATACTAACCAAGCTAAGACTTAACAAGTGACGGAGCTACATTCAAATTTTGGAATCAATTGACTCCACTTGATTTGTTGTGGCAGAGAATTTTTAATGAGCTAATATAAAATTTTTCATAGGAAATATTCGAATTGATCTCACTTGATTTATTGGAATATGAGATCAACAATATTTATCGTAGTGGTATCAGAATCTCCCGTACTTCATACTCCACTCTGACCCACTATATAAAAATCCTAGTTCCGCCATTGGACTTAACCTATGACTATATATATATATATATATATATATATATATATATTAAATATAAGGATAAACTATTTAAATGACCACCTAATTATGTGGTTAGTTTTGAAATGACCACTATACTTTTAATTGTGTCGTTATGACCATTTAACTATTTATATGGTATCTATCAAGCCACCAACTGTTAAAATTTAATGGGAAGGGTGACGTGACTGTTAACATAAATGTGTATAATTATATATTTAACCCCGTTATCTACATATTTTATCAATTTGGTCTTAAATTAAATTAAAACTAATAAATTTTATCATCCAGTTAAATAATGATAGATTTTAGCACCTGATTGAATTTTTTGCATCACGTGTCAACCCTTGATTGCTGGAAATAAATTAGTGCCAAAATCAAACCATGGGGAGTGGAACCCAAGCATTTCAAAGAGTTTAAAGCGCGCAAAACCACTGGGACAAATGCTCTTTATATGATTTGGTTTCACCATTTACTTTATAACTTATTTAATGTAATATCAGGAAAAACGAAAATAAAAGACTCGAATTTAAAACCTTTAAAATATTTAAATATCCCTAAACCACTAAATCGAATATTATATCTGAATATTAGTTGACATTATACATATATATATATATATTAATATGTACTAATGCAAGATTAAAAATAAAATGGGTTTAATTTTTTATACTTTAAAAATAAAATGGGTTTAATTGACATTATATTTTTAAGGTTGGAAACTTTAATTATTTTGAAAAAAAATTAATTAAGCTTTATCAAATTGATCTCTTAAATAGGAAGATTTTATTAATTGAGGTCTTGGCATAGTGTTTTTGTCATTGATTATTACTGTGTTGGTGTAGTCGTTAACTTCACTCACGTCACAATAATGTGTGGTTGTTGACGTGGCAAAGAGATTTATTATTCTCTCCGTCCCATAAATATTATCTTTTATTGATTTTTTAAAGTTAAATTTTTTAATTTTTGACTATAATTATATTAAATATTTTAAATAATTAAATTTTATAAAATATATAATTAAAATCTATTTTATAAAATATATAATTAAAATCTACTTGATTAGAGGTTTTTAAAATATTTTTTTTTATATTTTTATCAATAATAAATTTTAAATAATCACGAGTGAAAGTTTAAAATTTTTGACAAAAAAAAGTCAATAAGAGACTTTTCTTGGGGACAGAGGGAGTAGTTTTTTTAAAAAAAGTTAAGAGTGTTTGGTTGATTTTTTAAAAAAGTTCAAATGCATTTTTTAATTATTAAGAAAAATTACAAAAAAAATTCAAAGTTATTTAAATATAAAATTTTAAAATACGTTATAAATATTTAAAAGTATTTAAATAATTAAAAACAATTTTTAAAATAATTACTAAAAGTTGAAAATGTATTGATTTCAATAAATTTTAAAAAATACAAACTTAAAACATAACTTTTTTAAAAAATCAAACTTTATTATCAAACTAGTTTCCGTTCTTAAAGAAGCGTCTGAAGTTAAGAGATGAAGCCTATGATGTTTTCAGGAATGTGATTGCTTTGCAGAATGTCACAATAAGATGGATTTGAGGCTAGAGCAGAGAAAATCTTGAAAAAGTGGCATGACACAAGGTAATTTAGTACCCCTACACATATCGAAGCACTCCATTATTGTTTGGATGTTAATTTTAATTAGACTCCCTAATGCTAATAGATTGATTTGAATGAGAATAAAAGTCGATGCTCACTGCAGATTATATGGCTTGGATGGGGAGATAAGGGACCACTTGTTCTTTGTGTGTCCTTATTCTAAGGAAATTTAGAAACTAATTCTAAGTCTTTGTGCGGTTGACAAAGATATTTTGAGCTAGGAAGATAAGCTTTCATCGGCTATATCACACTTGAAGGGTAAATCTCCTGTTACTTTTATCCTTCGATTAGCTTAGAATGCATTGATTTATTTTATATGGGAAGAAAGGAATAAGAAAACTTTTAGGTCCTTGCGTAAAGATGCTAATGAGATTTTGTTGAGTGTAAAGGAGGTTGTACATATAGCATGCAAAGGAAAACTACTAGTGGTGATACTACTTATACCGATTTGTACAGAGGTTGGGGAATTTCTATTTGAATCCTTGTAAATGACTTTACGTAGCAGTTTACACTGTTTCTTGGATAAATGAAACTCAAACTTATCAGGAAAAAAATACGCTCTTGTCAATATGAGTCTATTGTTTATTAAACCCTTTTATGATGGATATAGCTTTGCATTGGATTAATTATCTCTTATGAGGTTTCCTCTCACAGTATACAAATAATGGGGCAGAATTTATACTTAAGTGGTGCTTGTGACTCGAACCGATGTCGTCTTGCGATGTAGGTTTCTTACGGAAAAAAAAAATAAAAGCTGTGGTTTAAACTAAAATTAATGGGCAATCACGTTTTTGGAAAAAAAAAATCAACTAAACCCTTAAACATTTTTGAAAATAATCAATTGTCTCTACTATATCATCATTCACATGTTGACAATCACGTTTATTTAATTATTATAAATTTAATATTTTCCACGTCTAATTATTTTATCCAAACTTTGATAGATAATTAAATCCATGAACAGATATAAAGGAGGGGACAATTACCAGAACAAGCGTTTAATCCACCTTACGCATTCACCTTTTTAAGAAGAAAACTCATGTGGAAAACAAATCAATGCAAAAACGCATGAAATAGCTCCAGGTTTATCATCTTTAACGCCTAATATTCTTCCGGGATATTCTTTTCCGGAGTTGATAGTTTTTTTTTTTTATAGAAAAAACAATTTTATTGTAAAAGCGAGGTAAAGCAACAATGCAGATATGAGGCAGCAACTTTGTTGTTATGAAAGTCACTTCATTCACTTTGCTCCTAGTCGTACAGATATTCCATCAAATGATCACTCTCGTAAAATAACTGGGAAAATAATATTGAATAATGCTGAAGTCAAGTATCCCACATTGGGTGAAAAAATACTTTGGGCTTGGTTTATATAGAGGTCTTAATAGCCTCCCTTGTTGAAGATTAGTAGATAAGGCCCTTACGCACGCACGCCGCCGTCGCCGGCCGGTTTAGTTCGTGTTAACATGCGCGCATTCTATATTTTTATAGAAAATTCGAAAGAATTTATTTAAAACTTTTTTTACTCAGCTTTTGTAAATTGTTAAACAGCTTGTTAATTTCTAGATATAAATTACGCATACTACAAGATGTGTGTTACCTCTCCAAAAGTACTGTTTTTAATGCCAATTTTACAATGCTTTTGCTTGTTTTTAGGTACATTTAGTTGCATTAGGATGTTAGAATCATGCATTTGCATAGGGAGTTTAGAGTCTCGCCTATGCCAGTGTGAAGGGTTATTTTGTTGGCAATTTTGCAGGTTTGGCATAGGATTTGGCCTAAGAAAGCACCTTAGGAAGGAATGCCATAGATAATGCTGAGTGTTGTTAGCGCAGATGGACCAGACAATGCCAAGCACCGGATGGCAGAGAAGTGAACTTGATGCCACGCCAAGAGGCTGTTGGACCCTGAAAAAATAGGACATGATCAGGCTCCGAAAAAATAGCAATTAGAATAATCTCCGAAAAAATAGCGGATAAGATGGTGCCAAGACTTGTTGGCAGATTCATGCCAAGCTTGGATGCCAGGGCAGCGTTGGTAGGATGACGTCAGCCTTAGCATGATCAGCTCTCACTCAAATTTGGATAAGAAGATAATCTCTTATCCCTTGGGCAGTTGAAATTCAAAATTTGAAGAGCTCGTCATATTCCTTCCTCGCACGCCTATTTAAATACCAACCAAGCTAGACTTTGAGGGGAGAGAAGATTGGATCGTGAGGAGTTGGTGTGTGTGATGATTGACGACCGACTGTACCGTGGAAGGGTGGTCCGACCAACTTGGTCGAGAAGCCTGGATCTTGAAGGGCTGCATCGAGAGACCCCTTCTAGCCCATTCTCTCTTTCAAGTTATTTTATTTTGTTTTTAATGATGATGTATTGCGAAAACGTTTATGGATTGTTGTTTAAATCGCTCACCATGAACTAATTTAATAGTTGGTGGGGATGTTTGGGTTTTATGTTGTTTTCATGCTTTAGTTTTTAAAAATAAATCTGCCTTGGCAATGTTTTATCTATTCGGCATACTTTAATGTTTTCTAAATGCTCTGCCAAGCGAGAGCTGGCACTATTGGCATATTTCTCCTTAATATCTTAACAGACTTGGGGTGGCAACGAATAAGTTGTTTAATACTGAGGATAGAAGCTTCGAGAGAAGTCGTTCAAGTGGATGGACTTACTTCGAGAGTGAAATCTACCCCTTAGGAGTATAGATTGGATCTTAATCAAATTGGTTTATTTAAAAACAAACACTATAGATATATAGGGTTTTTACATGATCAATTTAGGGCAATGACCATCGAGAGAGGATTTGATACTTTTGAATATGCTCAACAAACAATGCCAAGACAAGTTGTTGTTAAAGGCTGGCACGACATGATAATGTGAAAACCAGACATTCATTGCCAAAACTCACCATTCATTAAAACACATTCCTTGCCAACGTCTTTACTTTACTTTCATTTCTTTACTTTTTAATTATTTTCCAAATCCAATTTGAAACCAAATCAACATTTTCTTAAGACAAGTAACCAACAAGGCAATTGAATTCCAAGACAATCTCTGTGGGACCAATACTCAGCTTACCAGCTATATTACTTGCAGACCGTGTATCTTGCACGCAAAAGACTCATTTTGGCACATTCTTATATTTTCTAATACATATTTTCTGCCACTTTTGCCAGCATTCACCTATAGAGTCTACAAGTTTTTGGTGCCGCTACTAGGGATTGCAACGGAATTAATTACTTTTAAAATTTTACTTGTCTTCATTTTGTTTTTATTTTGGTTCTTATTTTCACCTTTTATTTTTGTCTGTGTATGACCAGAAGCTATCCTGTGGTGGACGAGTGGCCATACGATCATGAAATTGAGAAAACCTTGCGGAGGTTTAAAAAGAAGATTTTGAGAGATGAACCAAGGTAATGGAGGGAATGGTGTGGTGAACAATGGATGAAATCCACTTAATAATGAGATACCACCACCAACTGATGTCCTAGTTATTAATGAGAGATCTATTAGAGAACATTCGGCACCAACCATTGACAATTTGATGCTAGGACTTGTTGGCACAGAGGTAAATGCTGTCAATTTTAAACTTAAACCGGTAATGATTCAAACTCTTTTGAATGTAGGTCAATTTGATGAAGCACTCACTGGAGATCCTAGGCAACATCTTAAACAGTTCATGGAGATTTGCCAGTTATTCCGACAAAATAGAGTACCTGAAGATACCGTGAAGATGGAATTATTTACTTTTTCTTTGAGAGACAGAGCAAAGGCTTGGCTTAATTCCTTGCCACCTGGCTCAGTTACTTCATGGGTAGACTTATGCCAGAAGTTCTTGACAAGATTCCAGCCCCAACACTCACTGCCAAGCTGCGGGGTGAGATCATTACATTCAGGCAGGCTGAGGATGAGACCTTATATGATGTCTGGGAAAGATTCAAAGACTTGTTAAGGAGGTGTCCTATGCATGGATTCCCGAATTAGAATCATATTCAAACCTTTTACAATGGATTGAATGCACAAACGAGGACTGTTGTTGATGCTTCAGCAGCTAGCTCATTGCTTGACAAGAAATATACTGAGGCTTATGACATTTTAGAGAGGATTACAATCAATGATTTTGAATATCATGTTGCAAGACTTGGGACCAGAACTAAAACTAATGGGAAGTTTTAGGTCGATGAACTAATATCCATTCATGCCGAGATTTCCAACCTTACTAGCATGGTAAAAACATTGCAAAAGAACAATGAGTTCCAAGAAGTCAAAGTATTAGACCCATTATGTACGATCTGTGGAGAAAATCATCATGTGGATGAATGCCCTACCAACCCTGAATCGGTAAATTTTGTTAGAATTGTTAATCGTTACTATAACCCTAACTCTAATACTTATAATACAAGTTGGAGACAACACTTTAATCTAGCTTGGGGACATCAAGGAGGTAACCAGTACAATGCCCAACGCCAGAATACTCAGAGGCAGAATAACAATGCCATGCCAGCATTCTATCTGAATGTCATGCCACAAAAAGCCTAAAACAATTTTCAGCAATGGCAGAGACTCAACCAATGAGGCACTCTCACAGAGAATGATGCCACGGTCCAGAGTTTGGCTGCGTCAATGAGAAATTTGGAAGTCCAGCTTGGGCAGATTGCCAGTGTACTTAGCAATCGACCCCATTGAGCATTGCCAAGTGACACAGAAGATGCTCGGCACAAAGACAATGAGCAGTGTAAAGCTATAACTCTTCGAAGTGGTAAGCAGTGCGAGATGGAGAAGGTTGCTAAGTAGCCAATTAATTACCAAGATGAGAAGCCTGTGCCAGCAGATGATCCCAGGGAAGTAGAGAAAGAGGAAACAAAAGTAGATGATGCCAGAACCGATGCCAGACAGCATATTGATACCAGTACTGATGCCAAACAGACTGATGCCAGCACTGCGTTGGCAAAGCTAGCAGAGTAGGCACGTATCTATCCGCCATCACCATTTCCAGCAAGACTTCAAAAGCATAAGCAAGATTAGCAGTTCAAGTGTTTCTTGGAGGTTCTTAAGCAATTGCAAATCAACATTCCATTGGTAGAAGCCCTTGAACAAATGCCCAACTATGTCAAATTTATGAAGGACATTCTATCCAAAAAGAGGAAGTTGGGAGACTTTGAAACTGTTATTCTGATCGAAGGATGCAATGCCATGATCCTAAACCGTTTGCCACCAAAGCTGAAAAATTTGGGAAGTTTTACTATTCCCTGCACCATTGGCAACAAATTCATGGGCAAGACACTGTATGACCTAGGAGCCAGCATCAACTTGATGCCAATGCCAGTTTTTCGAAATCCTGGCATAGAAGTAAGACCTACCACAGTGACACTTCAGCTGGCAGACCGATCCTATGTACATCCCAAAGGTAAGATTGAGGACGTGTTGGTAAAGGTAGACAAATTTATTTTTCCAGTTGATTTTATCATTTTGGATTATGAGGCTGATATTAATGTCCCAATTATTTTGGGGAGACCTTTTCTTGCCACAGGTAGGGCTTTGATTGATGTTCATAAAGGGGAACTAACAATGTACATGAATGACCAACAAGTTACATTTAATGTGTTTCAAGCTTTGAAATGTGCATATAAACCTGATGAGTGCCAAGAGAGGAGATGATGGAGTCCATTTACACTTTGGACACAGTACAGTTATGCCAAGATACAGAATTTGATGCCAGTAATTTAGATGGCATAGCTGATTTGTTTGAGGAGCCAGAAGAACCAGTCTTTGAGGATGAAGAGGCGAGTTATTTTGAGCAACTACAGTTGGCCGGAAGAGAAATTAAGGCACCTAAACCATCAATTGAGGAGCCACCAGCGTTGGAACTGAAACCACTACCAGATCACTTGAAGTATGCTTATTTAGGTAAACGCTTAACTCTGCCAGTAATCGTTGCCATTGGTCTCACTAATGACCAGGAGAAAAGATTGTTGGCAATATTACGTGACTATAAGCAAGCATTAGGGTAGACTTTGGCAGACATCAAAGGTATTAGCCCAACCATTTGCATGCATAAGATTATTTTGGAGGAGTACCATGGCAAAACCATTGAAGGCCAAAGAAGGTTAAACCCAAGCATGAAAGAGGTAATGAAAAAAGAGATCATAAAATGGCTTGATGCCAGAAGTATATATCGCATTTCCGATAGCTCTTGGGTTAGCCCGGTGCAATGCGTGCCAAAGAATGGTGGCATGACCATAGTACAAAATAGTGAAGCTGAGTTAATCCCCTCCAGAACTATCACTGGATGGAGAGTGTGCATGGACTATAGGAGGCTGAACAATGCCACAAGGAAGGACCACTTCCTACTGTCATTCATTGACCAGATGCTAGACAGGATAGCAGGTAAAGCTTTCTATTATTTTTTGAATGGTTATTCAGGTTACAATCAGATTGCCATCACCCCTGATGAGCAAGAGAAGACTACATTTACATGCCCATATGGGACGTTTGCATTTAGAAGGATGCTATTCAGCCTATGTAATGCACCGGTAACATTTTAACATTGCATGATATATATTTTTTCTGATATGATCGAGCACAACATGGAAATGTTCATAGATGATTTCTTAGTGTTTGGAAAAACATTTGAGGATTGTCTTCAGAGTTTGGAGCAAGTCTTGAAGAGATGCATAGAGACAAACCTAGTGTTGAACTGGGAAAATGCCACTTCATGGTGAAAGAGGGCATCGTTCTCGGGCACAAGGTAACTAAGAGAGGGTTAAAAGTAGATCAAGCAAAAGTTGAGGTAATCAAGCAATTACCGCCCCCAACAAGTGTCAAAGGTATAAGAAGTTTCTTAAGACATGCCAGCTTTTATCAGCGTTTCATTAAAGACTTTTCAAAAATTTCTAAACATTTATGCTTGTTGTTAGAACATAATGCCACTTTTGCATTTAATGATTCTTGTTTGAGAGCATTTCAGGAGCTTAAAGAAAAGTTGATCAATGCCCCTATAGTTGTGGCACCGGACTGGAATGAGCCTTTCGAGCTCATGTGTGGTGCCAACGACTATGCCATCGGAGCAGTTTTAGGACAAAGGCATGGCAAGGTTTTCCATGCCATCTACTATGCCAGCCGAACCTTAAACGAAGCACAACTGAATTACTCTACGACCGAGAAAGAATTTCATGCGGTTGTATTTGCTTTTGACAAATTTAGATCTTATTTAATTAGTAAAAAAGTTGTGGTTTTTACAGATCATTCGATATTGAAGTATCTCTTGGCAAAGAATGATGCCAAGCCTAGGCTAATCTGATGGACGCTCATACTCCAAGAATTTAACCTTAAAATTTGAGACAAAAGGGGCAGTGAAAACCTAGTAGCTGACTATCTCTCACGATTAGAGCATCATCTTGAAGATGGTAAGACCAATTTGATAAGAGATGAATTTCCTGACGAGTATTTGCTTACAGTTAATGCCATGCTATGGTATGCCAATATTGTCAACTACTTGGTGAGTAACATTCTGCCACCAGATTTGGCATACAATGCCAAGAAAAGGTTCTTGCGAGAAGTCAGACAATACTATTGGTACGAGCCAATATTGTTCAAGCAGTGTGCTGACCAAGTGATCCGCCGGTGTGTGCCTGAGGATGAACAACATAACATATTGCATTTATGCCATGCCGCACCATATAGATGTCACTTTGCTGGAGTAAAAACTGCTGCCAAGGTACTGCAGTCAGGATTCTTTTGGCCCACGAGTATGCCAAGGCATGTGATCGATGCCAACGGAAAAGAAACATATCTGGCAGACACCAACTACCGCTTCAAAACATTATTCCTGTGGATTTATTTGATGTATGAGGGATAGATTTTATGGGTCATTTTCCACCCTCATTTGGTAATATATACATTCATGTGGCCGGTGACTACGTATCTAAGTGGGTAGAAGCCATTGCTCTGCCAATGAACAATGTCAAGGTCGTTGCCAAGTTTTTACATAAGCATATCTTTACCAGATTTGGTGCCCCTAGAGTGATTATTCATAATGGGGGCACTCATTTTAAATGTAGTCTAATTTTTAAAGCCTTGTGCAGGTATGGTATACAGCAGAGAATTGCCATAACATATCATCCACAAACAAACAGGCAAGCTGAGATTTCAAACAAGGAGATCAAAAGCATCTTAGAGAAAATTGTTAATCCATCAAGGAAGGATTGGTCATTGAGACTAGATGAGTCCTTGTAGGCTTATAGGACTGGGTTTAAAACTCCTTTCGGTACTTCACCATTTAGACTTGTTTTCGAAAAACCATGCCATCTGCCAGTGGAGCTTGAGTATAAAGCCTACTGGGCCATCAGAACACTTGGCATGGCATGGAGAGCTGCTGGAGAAAAAAGGTTACTGGACCTAAATGAGTTGGAGGAATTCAGAATGCAAGCCTATGAGAACGCCATGATCTACAAGGAAAAAGCAAAACGTTGGTATGACAACAGGATAATGCCAATACAGTTTGAGGTAGGCCAACATGTTTTGCTATTCAACTCACAGCTTAAGTTGTTTCTAGGGAAACTCAGATCAAGGTGGACGATCCCTTATGAAGTTGTGAAGCCCTATGCTCATGGAGCTGTGGACATTAAGAACTTGAAGGCGGGAGAAATTTTTAAGGTGAATGGCCAACGTTTAAAGCACTACATGGAAGGTGATCAGAATAATGCCAAAGAGGTGATCCTTTTGGCAGAGGTAACATGAAAACACCGTCAGGTTTGAACTTTTGTAAATATTAGGTTAGTGTTTCTCTTTGTTTTTAGGTTTTAATTTTTTTCTTTCTAAGTTCCATGTTTTTATTCCTTTAATGTGTTGAAAGGTTTCCTTTGAGTTGTGCAGATTCATTGTGCCATGAACACTGCCAGGGTCGCTAGTAGGAGCCAACGCTTTAACAGAAAAATCTGCCAGACGCAATGCCAGAGTAGCTTGGCATGCAGCGGTGCAAAAGATTGAAGGAAGATGGAAAACCCTAGTTTTATCGGCTCAATAAAGAAAAATGAGAGAGTTGTTAAACCCTAGCCGCCCAAATTTTGGTTGAAATTTAAATTTCAAATCAATTACCTTATCACTCCAATCCTTATCCTATCTTATCACTTATCACCTTATCACTTCAACCTTATCACTCCACCTATTTTTAAATTAATTCTTTTTATTTCCCATCATTATCCCTAATTACTACTCCCATTAAAACTCAACCAACCCAAAACCTTTCACTTTCTCACCCTTGCCGGTTAAAGAAACCAAACATCACACTCTCTCACTTTTTACTTTCATTCTGATAAGCAAGTAAAAAAAACAAAAATCCAAATCGTCATTTTTCTTTATCACCGTTTCAAATTTCTTCAACGAGTTTTAATTGGTTATTCCTCTACTTCCTTCAAGCGATTCTTCAATGAGGAAATCGAGAAAAAGTTTGAATCCAACTTTGCCTCGAGGAGTTTTTGCTATGAGAAGCACTTCGACCTCAACACAGAGACGAACAATAGCTTTCCTCCAGAAGTTATGTCTATGATTAATCTGCACAAATGGACTCAGTTCTGCCAGCAAAAAGGGGAGGTCTATGCCACAATCGTCCAAGAATTCTATGCGCACCTTGTGACCAAGGATTCGCCATTCTTGATGATTAGAGGTAAATGTGTTCGTTTCGATGAAGGGTATATTAATAATATGTTTGAGTTAGATGGTGTAGAGGATGAGTATTTCGATAACTCTGATTCAATGAACGCTGCCAATAGAAAGAGGCTGCTAGCAGATCTGTGTGAGCCTGGCACGACATGGACGGTGTCATCCAAGGGGCACCGTACGGTGAAGAGGCTGGCATTGAAATCCCAATAGAAAGGATGTAATCACTTTCTCAAGGCGAATCTGATGCCCACATCCCATAACGAAATCGTCTTGGAAGAAATGATGATCTTGATGCACTCCATTGTTATGGGACGCAAAATCAATGTCGGCAAGCTCATTAATGAAGAAACCTACAAGTACACAACAAAAGGTACTGGCAGCTTGTTTTTCCCTTTGTTGATTTCTAACATTTGTATACTCCATGATGTACCAAGGCTTGATACGGATAAAGGGCAAACAATCAAAGGAAAAACGATTACTCCTGCTATATGGAGAAATCTAGTTACTGCCGAGCCCAAAGACAAGGGCAAGGGAAAGGCAAGGGCACCAACGCTAAAGCCCAATGAGTCAAAGGCCACACCAGCAACCATACCAGAAATTGTGCCAGACAGATCACTGGCAATGTTATCTCAAATTCACCAACGCCAAAAGATTATTCTCTAAAATCTAGAGAAGGATGAGGAGCTCAATGTCAAGCTGAGACACTACATCCAGGCCAGGAATGCGGTGATCAAGGAGGCTCTTACGAAATTATCAATTAATTTTGTGCCGGAGTTTCCAGACTTCCCTGCCAAGCTCTCTGCTAGCGATAATGCCATACCAGCTAGTCTAGTTATGCCAGCCAGTCCAGAGTCTGATGCTACAATCCCACTGTCTCCAGTTCAAGTTGAGTCTACCAGTTCTGACTCTGAGATTGAATCAAAGGAGCCCAAAACCAAGTCTGCCAAAGCAAAGTCTACCAAGAAGCCTGCCACACCACCAGTGAAGCCTGCGCAGTCCGATGCCACTTCTACTCCTATTGCATCGAACCCTGCCAAGATTGTGGAGGAAGTCCTTCAGGATGTTGGAGCCTCCACCGTCTCAAAGCCAACAATGAAGGGAAGAAAGAGAATGGCCCCTGATCGTGGGCCATTTATAAAGAGGAAGACCCGAGTCACACAAGAAGAAGTCTCTGAAGGGGGTCCTCTTCTTCCTAAACTCATTTATATTTCATTATATTGCATTCACATGACCATGCATTTTATTTTATTTTGTTCTTTTGTTTATGTGTTGTTTCATGCATTGGGGACAATGCACATCTTGGGTTTGGGGGTGTGCATTTCTTCACATTTATGTCATGCATTTCATGTTTAGTTTCTGTTGCCATGCCATCTAGGTCATTTAGAATGGATGCATACCGAACCACTAAAAAAGAAAATTTTGCCTCGGTATAATTTAGAAAAATGATAACAATTGTTAGGTAAGCTTAATTTGATCTAAGTGTCTGTCCAATGAGGAAACTTTAATCTTTAGTTGTCATGCCATGCCAGCAGAATAGTATGTTAGGTTAGCTTGGCAATTAATCTCTACTTTAGGGAATTGAACGTACACTTAACACGTAGTATGTATCTAATTCCTTAGCAAACTTAGACCTTTTGAAACTATGCCCAGATTTAAAAAAAAAGAAAAAATTGCCAGGGTAAAAGAAATAAATAAGGCAGCAATATTCTGCCAAGGCAAGAAAAAAAATAGAACTCTCCTCTACCTTAGGATAATAAGCTACTTCGGGCTTCGTGGTTTGCTCCCTCTTAGTTCTCAAGTCCAAAACCTTAGGGTATGAGTTGAAGAGAAAGCCTAGTGATATCTAGATTAAGGTGGGGATTCATGGTATGCTCACTCTTATCTCTCACGCTAAATAGTGTCATGAAGCAAGCTTAAAAGAATGCCAGCAGAAACCCTTGGCAAGAAAAAAATATATAATAAAACAAATCTGAGTTTAGATAGTAAAATTTGTCTAAGGGAGTGAAAGGATACTTGATGCATATTGCCTACGCATCATGCACTCTTCATGAAATTTAACTAGAGTTATATTGCTACACTTGAATTACTACCTGCTTGGCATTATTGCACTGAGATACTGAAGACAGAAATAGAGCCAAATTCTGCTTGCTAGCACGTGTTGGCATTCAACCAAAGTTTTGTCAAGGTAACTTTTTCACAGTTTTTGTTTTTATTTTGATTGCATTACTTGAGGACAAACAATGAGTTAGGTTTGGGGGTGTGTTACCTCTCTAAAAGTACTGTTTTAATGCTAATTTTACAATGTTTTTGCTTGTTTTTAGGTACATTTAGTTGCATTAGGATGTTAGAATCATGCATTTGCATAGGGAGTTTAGAGTCTCGTCGATACCAGTGTGAAGTGTTATTTTGTTGGAAATTTTGCAGGTTTGGCATAGGATTTGGCCCAAGAAAGCACCTTAGGAAGGAATGCCAGAGAGAATGCCAAGTGTTGTTGGCGCAGATGGACCAGACAATGCCAAGTACCAGATGGCAGAGAAGTGAACTTGATGCCATGCCAAGAGGCTGTTGGACCCCAAAAAAATAGGACATGATCAGGCTCCGAAAAATAGCAATTGGAACAATCTCTGAAAAAAATAGCGGATAAAATGGTGCTAAGACTTGTTGGCAGATTCATACCAAGCTTGGATGCAGGGCAGCGTCGGCAAGATGACGTTAGCCTTAGCATGATCAACTCTCATTCAAATTTGGATAAGAAGATAATCTATTATCCCTTGGGCAGTTGAAATTCAAAATTTTAAGATCTCGTCCTATTCCTTCTTCGTACGCCTATTTAAACACCAACCAAGCTAGACTTTGAGGGGAGAGAAGATTGGATCTTGAGGAGTTGGTGTGTGTGACGATTGATGACTGGCTGCACCGTGGAAGGGTGGTCTGACCAACTTGGCCTAGAAGCATGGATCTTAAAGGGCTGCATCGAGAGACCCTTCTAGCCCATTATCTCTTTTAAGTTATTTTATTTTGTTTTTAATGATGATGTATTGCGAAAATATTTGTGGATTGTTGGTTAAATCCCTCACCATGAACTAATTTAATAGTTGGTGGGGGATGTTTGGGTTTTATGTTATTTTCATGCTTTAGTATTTAATAATAAATCTGCCTTGGCAATGTTTTATCTATTCGGCATACTTTAATGTTTTCTAAATACTCTGCCAAGCGAGAGCTGACACTGTTGGCCTATTGCTCCTTAATATCTTAACAGACTTGGGTGGCAACGAATAAGTTGTTGAATACAGAGGAGAGAAGCTTCGAGAGAAGTCGTTCAAGTAGATGAACTTACTTCGAGAGTGAAATCTACCCCTTAGGAGTATTGACTGGATCTTAATGAAATTGGTTTATTTAAAAAAGCACTATAGAGATATAGGGGTTTTTACATAATCGATTTAGGGCAATGACCATCGAGAGGGGCTTTGCTACTTTTGAATCTGCTCGGCAAACAATGCCAAAACGGATTGTTGTTAAAGGCTGGCACAGCATGAATGACGTGAAAACCAGGCATTCCCTGACAACACTCATCATTCATTAAAACACCTTACTTGCCAACGTTTTTACTTTACTTTCATTTCTTTACTTTTTAATTATTTTCCAAACCCAATTTCAAATCAAATCAACATTTTCTCAAGGCAAGTAACCAACAAGGCAATTGAATTCCAAGACAATCTATGTGGGATCGATACTCATTTTGGCATATTCTTATATTTTCTAATCCATATTTTCTGCCACTTTTTCCAGCATTCACCTAGAGAGTCTACAATGTGATAATCAAATGTATAAACTGTACATTCGAATGAATAGTCGTCTGTCTGTAACCTTGTAACTGACAGCATTGAAATATAGTAATTAATTGTTAAATGTCATATTAAAATAGTAAATAAATCATCAGATTGAAAGATGAATTTGGACTACTTTTAGTCCTGTATTCAGTGCTGATATTACGTAATTAATAACAGATATTAAAAATTAATTGGCTATTATATTGTATTTAAAAATGATTTTATTATTCATTTTAATGAGGATTTTTCTTATGGACGAAAATGTCATTCTTTCTACACTATAAATAGAGTTGTTCTCAGCTCATTTTATATACTGAAAAAGATGCAACAATAGTACTTTTACAAACTGTGCTTTCTTCAAAATCATTTTCATCCAAGTTTTCTTTTTAGAAGAGAAGAGCAGTACCACCGAATTCTACTCTGAAATTTGGGTGTACAAATTGTCGGAGTGACCGTGCTAACCTCGAGGGACGATCCGCGTATAGCAGCAACTACACCAGTTGGGGCGAATATGTTTCTAAGGCAGTGGTTACATCTACAACACGATTTTATACTATCATTTTCTTTAAGTTATAGTATTTCATCCTGTCAGTTCTGATGCCCCGTTTTGCAGTAATTTTTCCAACAATTTAGAAACAGATTTGACTGCATAATTGTACTTTGAACCTATCAAGTTGGATATTAAATGTTCAACATTAAGGCTGTGATTATGAGGTCAAAAGGTCAGATGCATAGATTTTTCGAAATGGTAAAAATGTGAATACGAAGGCTTCACCTCTATATTACATTCCAGCTTTAGCAGGATGTCTTCACATTTTCTTATAACTGATTGTCATAGTTGAATTTGAATAGAGTGCAATTCAATTTATGATGGAAGGGAAAGTTAAAATGATTTTATATTACTTTAAGTGAATATTAAATTTAACCATTTTAACATTACTAAGAACATATAAATGATTTAATAAAATCATTAAATACGTGTACTTTTGAAAAATATTATTTTATTATGCGGGGTTAGAACATAATATGATATGTGCATGAATATGGAAGAATATATGTACATGGGTCAATAATATTTCTATTAATAGGAAAATGTTTTCAATTCATGTACTTTGTGAAGACAAGAAAACATGATTTTCTATCTGTGAACGTTAACATGACATGAATTATAAATCATGTATGTTAGTTATGATTAGTATGTTATCTTGAAGTTGTAATATTTTTAAATAACTTTTAGATGTTAGTCTCTGTGATAGTTGGTATGTGGGGTAAAATTATTTTACTCTTGATAAACTAAGGAAATAAAGATATTGCAACTATTTTGTCATACTAGTGATTTATTTTGAGAAGTTTATTAAGGAACTAGGACGGTTGTAAATTTTGGAGGAATACGAAGCTAATGATGATGGAAGGGAAAATCTCCAATATCCTGATAAAGGAACTATGGTTCTACCTACAAGGTCCGATTATTTAGACTTACTGTCTATTTATTCATGCTTTTAAGAACATAATTTTATGTTTAGCCTTTAAGCTAGCCTGTAAACTCAGTAAGCAAGTTTTTGACTAGGTTGTACTCTAAGGCTAGATGACCTTTTCTGAGTAGAAAAAGACATCATGTGTATGCTTAATAAAATACTTTATAAAGTATAAATATTAAAGCATGATTTTTGAAGAGACCAAAATAAAGAAAAATTTTCATTAGTGGCTAATTGGAAAAGAGTAAGAAAATGCATGTATAGGATTGGTTTAATGAAAATTTTGGTATTTAAGCGTGCTTCATGCACCACCTCTCTTTCAAACCTTCATGGTGCATTATTATTCCAATTGATAAAAGACTATGACTAAATAACTTTTTTTAACTTGTGCAGAAGTTAGAATAACTATTTAAAATCATTCCAAGAAATATTATGTTGAGCCATAGTAGATGAAAATTAATAGTCTCTTTAAACTAATTTGAAGAGAATTTAATAAGACATTAGTGCTACTCAAAAGTGTTCGCTAGCCATTAATTTGAGAATCATTCTCTTCTTAATAGAATTAAGAAGGAAGAAAAATTGTCTTTACATGGAGTGTATTGAAATCTCCTTGTAAAATTCTCTTTAGAGAAAGTTCAAAAATCTTTAAAATGTCATTACTCTAGTATGATTGAGTAAAATAAGAAATGCAGACTTTGACATATAAAGATTAAATAAAAACTTTTGGGGTATGACATGCTGGATTAGGACATGTGAATTAAAATAATAAAATAATCTAGAAAATTAATAGTTTTAACAAAATATGAGTTTTGTTTAGAAGCTAAGCATACTAAACCTTCTTGAAGACGATTTTCTAAACTTAGATCTGAACTCCTTTATACATTCTAATCTAGCAATCATTAGAAAACTGTAACGATAAGGAAGGAAAACATTGTTACGTCACCTTTGTAGTTATGTTTCTGGATATACAAAGGTTTATCTCCTAGGACTAAAAGTGAAGCTGAGAACTTCTTTCTTAAAGACAGAAGTTGAGTGTCAGCTAGATAGGAGAATAAAACGTGTTAGATTCGGTAGAGGTAATAGATATGGTCTAATTTTCTTAAAGAGGTGTGTGAGAAGAATGGCTTAATTCATAAAACCCCTGTTCAAATTTTTCTATATAACATTATTATGAGGGAAAAATAAAACTTTAAGAAGAGTTAATGATTTCTCAAGTCCTGAGGAGAAAGCCATTCTCTCGGTTAACCATGCTTTAAACCAAGTACCTCATAAAATTAGACTATACTCCATACGAATTGTGCAACATATTTACAATACCTCAAAGTGTGGGGGTGTCTGGAAAAAGTGGGTTTGTTTGACTTTAAGAAAACCACTATCGGACCTAAAATTGTTGATGCAGTATTTGTAGGGTATGCTACAAATAGTGCCATATTGATTCATGTCTTTACATGATTTCTCAAAATTGTGAACCTAGGATTGCTGTGAGGACTCATTTCCTCTAAAGAAACCTAGATTAAGAATTGCAACACACCAAGAGAATCATGTATTTTCTTCTAGTACTCCTGCTAGGGATACTCTAAAGTTTGAATTAGAGTCTAGAAGAAGTAAAAGATAAAAGGTAGCTACTACCTTTAAACCAGATTTTATAAAACTTCCTTTATTACAGAAATAAGTGATTTAGACTCTAATCTGAACCTATAGCTCAATCTTTCCTGATAGAAGAGAATTCTAAAACCTATGGTGAAGCTATAATGTTCAAATTGTTACTAGTTTCTGAATAAGTTCAATTTATGACAAACTAGAATCAATAATGTCTAATCACACTTGGAAGAGATTAATATAATGTTAAGAGTTAAGGGTACCTAAAAATAGAAAAAGGTTTTTCTTTTAAGAAAGAAAAAATCTCTATTTTGAGAAGGTGTTAAAGAAATTTGACAGTGTTGATGTCATCCTTGCTTAAAAACTCCTTATGACTCTAGATTACATCTCTTTAAATAAAGGAAGTAGTGTTTGCATGGTTGAGAATGCTAAGAAGCCTTATGAACTATACTCAGCATGTTGTTGCTTACGCAGATAATTGATTAAAGTAGATATACTTATAATTCTAGTGATGAGCACTGAATTACACTCAAAATGCTTATTGTAATATCTTAAACGTATTATAGATTGGCAACTTGAGTTTGTTGGTTTTACTTCTGTTTATAGAGATTTTTTGACACAAACTGAGTTACTGATAATGATGAAGTAAGCTCAACGAGTGGGTATATCTTACCTTAAATGGTGAAGAAATATTTTAGAAGTCTATAAACAGACTTGTATCGCTCGCACTACCATGTAGTAAGAATTTATCGCTCTTAACCTTGCTAGGCAAGAAGTCGAGTGGCTCAAAAAATTTATTAGCAGAATTTCCATTGTTGGGAAAGACCGACTACTTCGGTATCCTTATTGTGTGATTCATGAACAACGATATGTGTGGCTGAAAAGCCAAAGCTTACAAATAGTAAGAAGAGGTCTATTGTATAAGGTATGAATCAGTGAAACATTTAATAAGGAACAGAGTACTCTTTTAGAGTATGTGAAATCGGAAGGGAACCTTACTGATCTGCTTACCAAAGAGTTAAGTCGAAAATTGGTTCTGTATTCGTTGAGGGGGACGGGTCTAAAGCCCATTGGTTGAGGAATTCATGGTGGATACCCAACTTAGTTATCTAAGTTCAATGTGGTTAAACGAAACCATGAAGAGTACTCATAGTGTACATTTATTACTACCTATCCCTATGACGAATAAAGTACATGCCAAGGTTGAGTTTTATTACTCTTAATAAATTTATAGCCCAGGTTTTGGGTGGTCTTAGTGAGAAATACTTGATGAATTTACCGACTTTGGTTGAATAACTACTCTTAATAAGTTCATAGCCCAATGTGGAGTGGGTAGTCCTATGGCGAAGGATTGAATGAACTTGCCGCTAGAAAGGATGAGTTTTTCTTAAACTCTTAATGAATTCAATCCCAAGTGTTTGGGTTGTTCTATTGAGAAGAACTTACTGAATTCACCGATTAAAGAGGTTAAGTTTTTATTCTTAATGAATTCTTATCCCAGAGTTTGGGTGGTTCATTTTATAAATAAACTTGAAGAATTCACCTATTTATTTGAGAGGATGAGCTTGAGGAAAAAAGCTCTTAATTTTTTCATAGCTCTTGTTTGAGTGGTTTATAGTGAGATAAACCTGATAACATAACCTATGTAAGTGAGAAGGATTAGCCATCATCTATGAAAAACGTTGGGCTATTTTTCTAATACTCTTACTAGAATCCTGAGGTCAGATAGCTATTGTTGCGCGTAATAAGTGCTACGCAATTGTGCAAGTATACACGTCGCAAGTAATAAAGTGATACGAGTATCGAGTATCATCTCCACAGGGATTGGTTTGGGCCACTTTGCTTTAGTTATCGCACTGTAAGAGTAAAAACATAATTGACAGTAGGAGTTGATTTTAACGAGTAAATAAAAGCAATAAAATAAAAGAATAGATGAAAGCAAAAGAATGAATAGGCCAGGTTATCGTAAGTTGAAGTGTGATAGCCGATTGGATCGTCTTGGTGATTGAGTAGCAGCCGGATTGCCAGGGCAATTCTACTATGATTGCCTAGTCGATTGCCAGGGCAATTTGGTTGCAATTGCCTGGTTGATTGCCAGGGCAATTCTGCCATGTTTCCTGGTCGGTTGCCAGGGCAATTCCCCCTCGTTATCTGATCAGATTGCCTGGGCAATGCTCCTGCGATTGCCTGGGCAATTAAGGATGGGTCGATTGCCTAGGAAATTGAGCATTCACTTCCAAAGTTCGGTGAAGCGTTCTTCAATGGTTTCTTCTTATCCCTAAGTCGAAACTCTAGCTATTTGTGTATGCCTTGATAATACATCCCTGCGTGAATCAAGGGTGAACAACAACCAATCTTGCGCTTCTCTTAGCCGTTGAAATAAGATGTAATTAAATGAGACATAATAGGTCAGGTTATCGTGAGTTGAAGTGTGATAGCCGATTGGATCGTCTTGGTAAAAGAGTGCAAGGGCAACTCAGTTGCCGTGGCAACTTGCACAGCGGGGTTGCCTTGTCAACTAATCGATGGTTGCTGGACAACTAGTCAAGCAACTACTTGGGCGATCGGCAAGAACTTCAAGGTTCGGTGGAGCGTTCTTCAATGGTTTCTTCTTATCCCTAAGTCGAAACTCTACCTATTTATGCATGCCTTGATAATACATCCCTGCGTAAATCAAGGGTGAATAACAACCAATCTTGCACTCTTCTTAGCCGTTGAAATCCTTAACTTATCCCTAAGCCAGATTAATCTTCACCATCAATAGATTGAATAAAGACCATACTTATTCGTTTCTTGAATCTTATTTTACTCTTCTTAGTCGGCTATCACACTTCTCTTGCCCTATAGAGTTGTCAAAATTTTTCCTCTTCTTGCTCTTTGGAGTTGACGGCTTGGTGATCTATTTATAGGGCTAGGTCAAAGTCCTTCTTTGAGGAGGAAGTTAAGTTGGAATTAAATTATCTTTAAAGAATATAATTCTTTATTATAATTATATTCCTTCTAGAACTTCTCCTATCTTCTTGGAATTTAATTCTTCTTTAACCTCTTCATGGAAATCACACTCCTTTGGGATTTAGCTTTGCTCCACGTCATCTTGGGCTTGTCTAGTCATCAATTTCGACTACCATATCATCTTATTCTTTGTCAAAAATTGCCTTGGCAACTAGCTCAGCATCTCCTTCATGCACTGCCTTGGCAACTGGTTCTAGCCTTGCTTTGGCAAGTGATTCTGCACACACACAAAAAGCACACAAAAGCATCATCTTTTTCCACAAAAATCACCAAGTTATGTAATCAAGCTCAACGGTGGAAAGAAACATGAATTAATGCATGAATGACTAATTATGCAACTAATATGAGCCTAAGTCTAACAATAATATGAGTAAAAAGAGTAATAAAAATAGTACTTTTGAACACTTATCACACCCCCAAACTCGAACTATTGCTTGTCCTTCAAGCAATGCAAACTAACAATTACCTACCAAGACTTTAATCATCAAATACATGCTTCAAACTTGAATTCAAACCTCGGAACCGTGGCACAAAGTATGATCACCTTTTAATTTTTCGGATAGCACAAAAATTACCCGGAACCAAACTATAATGCTCGTGACAATGTGTGTGCGTAGTTGTGTACAAGTTGATTTTCAAGATTCTATGTGAACAATAGGCTTTTATCAATTTAATTACCGGGGCATTTATTTTTATTTTCACTAGAGCCAATTTCGGGCACCTCTAGCAAAGTAAGCAATTTATCATTTTATTTTAGTCGACTAGAGTCAATTTCGGGCACCTCTGGCGATTCTTTAATGTGCATTAACTACTAGAGCCAGTTTCGGGCACCTCTAGGAAGAAATTAACTTTTAATTTTCAATTTTAAATTTACCCAAATTTTAAGCAACCTAAGTTCACTAAGTTTCTTTCAATCAAAAAGCCACAACTGTGTAAAAAAAAATTCAGCATCATAGTAAAATTCTAAGTTCTTTGCATGCAATCCTAAAATTAAAGGTTCTTTCAATTAAGTGTAGTGGCAAAAATTCATCATTGGATATTCAACAAGTCTTAAGCAGTTAAATCCAATTAAAGGCATGGCAAGTAACATATGCAACTTATATGTGATTGCTAAAGATGAATGCAACTAAACATGAAACTAACTAGAAACCAACACCCCCCAAACACGAGAGAAACATTGTCCTCAATGCATATAAAAGTGAAACAAAATTTAAAAGGAACTAAACGAAATGAGTTAGTCGGAGAGGTCGTCACCTCGAGTGATAAGTTTCCTTTGTGCCGTTTGCTTGATTAATATTCTTGTCGGTGGTTGAATGTTGGTACCGCGTGAATAGCATTGCTTTGATTTGATCCATGTTTGCCGATGCAGGTTCACTTGCCTGGGCATCAGCAGTTGTCGAAGCCATTGTTGATGCCTGAGCATCGCCAGTTTCTGTTGTGGTTGTTGTGGCAAGTAGTCAGCAGTGAATTTCCTTAGCATGGTGGTTGTGAGTCTTGTTGTGGAAAAGAAAAGAAAACAAAGAAAACCTGAAACTAAAGATAATGAAGAAAAATAAAATAAAATATCTTCTAAAAATAAAAATGAAAATAAAAGGAAAAAGAAAATATTGAAAGGAGAGCATGCTCATGCATCTCCTAAGGTGGCCACTTTTTGTTACGCGTTCCACATGGGCACTTTGTTGTAGTGCTTCAATCTTTGTCCGTTAACTTTGAATTCATGTTCGCCGCTGATGGACTTGATTATCACGGCACCATGAGAGAATGGTTTGACAACTTTGAATGGTCCCTACCATCTTGATTTCAACGTTCCCGGGAAAAGTTTTAGCCGAGAATTGAATAAGAGAACTAGTTGCCTTGGCATGAATTGTCGCGGTAATAGTTTCTTGTCGTGCCATTGCTTTGTTTTCTCCTTGTAGATTTTTGCATTGTTATAGGCGAGTGCACGAAATTCTTCTATCTCGTTGAGGTCCAACAATCACTTTTGTTCAGCACTTTCCCAATCCATATTCACGGTATTGATTGCCCAATATGCCTTGTGTTCAATTTCTACCGGTAGATGGCATGTTTTGCCATAGACAAGTCAGAAGGGGGACATACCTAAGGGTGTTTTGAATACAGTGCGATATGCCCAAAGTGTGTCATCTAGTCTTACTGACCAATCCATCCTAGAAGGATTTACAACTTTCTCGAGTATACCCTTCAATTCCCGGTTGGAAATTTATGCTTGCCCATTGGTTTGTGGGTGATATTGCCCGTCCTATGGCAACGATCACATTACTTGTAAAACTCTTGGGCATCTTTGTACAGTGTTGGCCAATACAAACCGGATTGCAAAACTTTGGCCGCGGTACAAGTTCCTCCAAAATGTCCTCTATAGGGTGAAGAATGGCATTGCCAGAGTACATTCTGTTGCTCCTCTTTAGAGACACATCGGTGTATAACCTGATCTGCACATTGTTTAAACAAAAGAGGCTCATCCCAAAAGTAATGCTTAGTATCATGGTGGAACCGCTTCTTCCCTTGGTGAGTAAGGCCATAAGGTAAAATACCACAAATAAGGAAATTAACTAAATTCGCGTACCAGGGTATTGCCGAGGCATATGATGCCGTGGCGACTGCTCCCAAGATTATTGAGGCGTGTGCATCTAGAGTTGCCGAGGCATACGCGTCCATGGTTGTCGAGGCGTGCGTATCAGTGGTTGACAAGTCGTGCGCCTCTGGAGTTACCGAGGCATGCACGTCAAGAGCTGTTGTGGCGTCGAGGGTTGCCGAGGCATCAAGGGTTGTCGAGGCGTGCACATCCATGGTTACCGAGGCAACTAAAAGTTGCTCATCTGGGAATGCATTGCATATCTCTAAATCCATCCTCCTCCTCCCGTGAGTTGGCCTAGGACTGCTCCTACCGCGAAATCACTTGCATCACACATGAGCTCAAAAGGTGGCGTCCAATCTAGTGGAACGATAATGGGTGCCGAGGTAAGCTTTTCCTTTAGGGTTTAGAATGCTTGGGCCCAAGAATCATCAAAATCGAAGACTTTATCATGTTCAAGCAAATTGTTCAAGGATTTAGTAATTTTAGCAAAATTTTGAATAAACCTCCTGTAAAAACCTGCATGTCCAAGAAAGCTTCGGAATTTCTTTAACCGAACTTGGTAGGGGTAATCTATCGATCACGTCCACCTTGGCTTTGTCTACTTCAATCCCCTTGGATGAAATCTTGTGGTCGAGCACCATTCCTTTATCTACCATAAAATGGCACTTCTCCCAATTAAGGACTAAATCGGTTTCTTCACATCTTGCCAACACCTTCTCTAAATTGTCGAGGTTACTGTCGAAGTCATTACCAAAAACGAAAAATCATCCATGAAGATCTCAAGGAAGTCTTCGACCATGTATGAAAAGAGTGCCATCATGCATCTTCTAATGTTACTGCATATCTGAGAAAACTTGAGGATGGTCATTTTCGATACTTCTTATAGTCCATTCGTACCCTCCATCGGGTGACAATATTGCCCAAAAAGAGTTAGGCCAATGTGCTCCCAACTACTCCCTTTTGCATTACCATGGTGGATGTGTCTTTCTTCCGTGTTCCCTTGTAGTCCATGCACATCTTCTACCTTGCTACTATTCCTGAATGCATGAATTTACTATTAGGAAAAATTATATCAACATACAACCATTTAATTACCTCATTCTTGTCGGGCTCCATCATGGTTGGATGTAGCCTTCGTTGTCATGGCAATTGCTGCTCTAGCCAATTCTGTGGCAATCAGTTGCCAAAATTTGCTGTAAGTCAAGGGAAGAACCAATTTTCTAAAAGTCATTACAAATCTAAACACATTTTTCTTTTGGCCTCTCAAACATCTCCATCAGTAGAGATTTTGATGGCTTCAAATCTACCAACATCGGTTCCTCAAGACATACCTGCAATGGACGAGGTAAGTTTTTAAAGAATTCGAAAGGTTCAACCATTACCTACTCATATTTCATTGGCAAAGTATTACCATCTCGTTGATCTTGCATGTGGTCGTGTAATTGCCGTGGCAACTGTAGATGAGAGAAATCTACGAATTCTTGCTTCAACATCGATGTTGTAACCTTTTGGGCATCAGGCTCCTCAAAATTTGCTGTAGTATTGTTGTTCTCAGCTTCATTGAGTGTTGTCGCGGCATTGCTCTGTTCAGGCTCCTCAATCATTGCCAAGGTAATTTGTTGCTCATGCTCATCATGTGTTGGGCAGTCTCTCTCATTGGCATCCTCTTGACTTGGAGGTTCTAGTTGTTCCCCACACATCGGAGAGCTTTCTTTGCATTGCTCCTTATCCTCTTGCCCTGGGACGTCAGTATCCCCCGGAATGGATTGTTGGTGCGTGTTATCCATGTGGATCTCCTCAATTGATCTTCTTAATCCCCTAAGGTTGCATCCTACTGAGCTATCATCGTATCAATAGACTTTGATAGCTCTTGAATCTCTTCAATTGATCCGTCAAGTCTAGCCAAGGAAGCTAGCAACGTTTCCTCCAAGGAATTGGAATGTTCTTGAAAGGGACTACATTGCCATGGCATATCTGTTGCTGCGGCAAAATTGTTATGGTAAAAAAAATTTTGAGCTTTTTGACCATACCATTAAGAATTTTGCTGCTGGTTCCCTCTATGGTCCTCCATATAGTCATATGCACCGAAAATGTGAGGGCAATTGGGCAATTTTTAAACACATGATGTTCTCCACACATAGCACAAGATTTTTCCACGGTATAAGCTCATTGGGCTTTTCTCGGTTGGTATAGGTAATCATCAAATGGTGCAAGAAACTCTTGATTGGAATGATTCATATCTTCCAACATCAACTCTCGAATAGATCGACTTTTATTTCCCAACATGTTGATGTCCCTTAACTTGTAGCGCACCTAATTATTTTTTTGATAAAACGAACAAAAAGAAAAGTTAGTAAAACTAAAAAAATGCAATAACAAAAACAACTAACACCAATTGCCAATCCCCGACAACGGCGCCAAAAACTTGTTGCGCGTAATAAGCGCTACGCAATTGTGCAAGTATACATGTCGCAAGTAATAAAGTGATACGAGTATCAAGTATCGTCTCCACAGGGATTGGTTTGGGCCACTTTGCTTTAGTTATCGCACTGTAAAAGTAAAAACACAATTGATAGTAGGAGTTCATTTTAATGAGTAAAGTAAAAGCAATAAACTAAAAGAATAGATGAAAGCAAAAGAAATAATAGGCCAGGTTATCGTGAGTTGAGGTATGATAGCCGATTGGATCATCTTGGTGATTGAGTAGCAGCCGGATTGCCAGGGCAATACTGCTATGATTGCCTAGTCGATTGCCAGGGCAATTTGGTTGCAATTGCCTGGTTGATTGCCAGCGCAATTCTGCCGTGTTGCCTGGTCAGTTGCCAGGGCAATTCCCCCTCGTTGTCTGATCAGATTGCCTGGGCAATTAAGGATGGGTTGATTGCCTGGGCAATTGAGCATTCACTTCCAAAGTTCGGTGAAGCGTTCTTCGATAGTTTCTTCTTATCCCTAAGTCGAAACTCTAGCTATTTGTGCATGCCTTGATAATACTTCCCTACGTGAATCAAGGGTGAACAACAACTAATCTTGCGCTCCTCTTAGCTGTTGAAATCCTAAACTTATTGCTAAGCCAGATTAGTCTTCACCATCAATTGATTGAATAAAGACTATGCTCATTCGTTTCTTGAATCTAACTCTCCCGATATTAGATAAATAGATGAAGTTACGAGATCCTCTCCCAATTCACTCGCAAACAAGATTGAGAACCAAGAATGAACAAACTTTGAAAATTGAATTGCAACTCAAAAACCTAAACAAAATCCAATTGTTTTTCACAACAACAAAACACAATAACCCTAACCAATCAAGTTAGTTCATGGTTGGGTTCAAAAGATATACAAATAATAATCCCCAAACCATGAATCTAATGGAAGCAAAGAAGAAGAAATCGAACTCTCTCTCTCTTGCTCTCTTGTCAAAATTTCTCTTCTCTTGCCCTATAGAGTTGTCAAAATTTTCCCTCTTCTTGCTCATTTGGAGTTGACGGCTTGGTGATCTATTTATAGGGCTAGGTCAAAGTCCTTCTTTGAAGAGGAAGTTAAGTTGGAATTAAATTATCTTTAAAGAATATAATTCTTTATTATAATTATATTCCTTCTGGAACTTCTCCTATCTTCTTGGAATTTAATTCTTCTTTAACCTCTTCATGGAAATCAAACTCCTTTGGGATTTAGCTTTTCTCCACATCAATACAAACCGATTGCAAGACTTTGGCCATGGGTACGAGTTCCTCCAAAATGTCCTCTATAGGGGGTGAAGAATGGCATTGCCGAGTACATTCTGCTGTTCTTCTTCGTGGGACACATCGGCGTATAACCCGACCGCACATTGTTTAAAAACAAAAGAGGCTCGTCCCAAAGCGGATTGCCGTGGCAATTCTACTATGATTGCCTAGTCGATTGCCGGGCAATTTGGTTGCAATTCCTCGGTTGATTGCCGAGGCAATTCGCCATGTTTCCTGGTCGGTTGCCAGGGCAATTCCCCCTCGTTATCTGATCAGATTGCCTGGGCAATGCTCCTGCGATTGCCTGGGCAATTAAGGATGGGTCGATTGCCTAGGAAATTGAGCATTCACTTCCAAAGTTCGGTGAAGCGTTCTTCAATGGTTTCTTCTTATCCCTAAGTCGAAACTCTAGCTATTTGTGTATGCCTTGATAATACATCCCTGCGTGAATCAAGGGTGAACAACAACCAATCTTGCGCTTCTCTTAGCCGTTGAAATAAGATGTAATTAAATGAGACATAATAGGTCAGGTTATCGTGAGTTGAAGTGTGATAGCCGATTGGATCGTCTTGGTAAAAGAGTGCAAGGGCAACTCAGTTGCCGTGGCAACTTGCACAGCGGGGTTGCCTTGTCAACTAATCGATGGTTGCCTGGACAACTAGCTGGGCAACTACTTGGGCGACTGGCAGCAACTTCAAGGTTCGGTGGAGCGTTCTTCAATGGTTTCTTCTTATCCCTAAGTCGAAACTCTACCTATTTATGCATGCCTTGATAATACATCCCTGCGTAAATCAAGGGTGAATAACAACCAATCTTGCACTCTTCTTAGCCGTTGAAATCCTTAACTTATCCCTAAGCCAGATTAATCTTCACCATCAATAGATTGAATAAAGACCATACTTATTCGTTTCTTGAATCTTATTTTACTCTTCTTAGTCGGCTATCACACTTCTCTTGCCCTATAGAGTTGTCAAAATTTTTCCTCTTCTTGCTCTTTGGAGTTGACGGCTTGGTGATCTATTTATAGGGCTAGGTCAAAGTCCTTCTTTGAGGAGGAAGTTAAGTTGGAATTAAATTATCTTTAAAGAATATAATTCTTTATTATAATTATATTCCTTCTAGAACTTCTCCTATCTTCTTGGAATTTAATTACTTCTTTAACCTCTTCATGGAAATCACACTTTGGGATTTAGCTTTGCTCCACGTCATCTTGGGCTTGTCTAGTCATCAATTTCGACTACCATATCATCTTATTCTTTGTCAAAATTGCCTTGGCAACTAGCTCAAAGATCTCCTTCATGCACCGCCTTGGCAATGGTTCTAGCCTTGCTTTGGCAAGTGATTCGCACACACACAAAAAGCACACAAAAGCATCATCTTTTTCCACAAAAATCACCAAGTTATGTAATCAAGCTCAACGGTGGAAAGAAACATGAATTAATGCATGAATGACTAATTATGCAACTAATATGAGCCTAAGTCTAACAATAATATGAGTAAAAAGAGTAATAAAAATAGTACTTTTGAACACTTATCACACCCCAAAACTCGAACTATTGCTTGTCCTTCAAGCAATGCAAACTAACAATTACCTACCAAGACTTTAATCATCAAATACATGCTTCAAACTTGAATTCAAACCTCGGAACCGTGGCACAAAGTATGATCACCTTTTAATTTTTCGGATAGCACAAAAATTACCCTAACCAAACTATAATGCTCGTGACAATGTGTGTGCGTAGTTGTGTACAAGTTGATTTTCAAGATTCTATGTGAACAATGGGCTTTTATCAATTTAATTACCGGGTATTTATTTTTATTTTCACTAGAGCCAATTTCGGGCACCTCTAGCAAAGTAAGCAATTTATCATTTTATTTTAGTCGACTAGAGTCAATTTCGGGCACCTCTGGCGATTCTTTAATGTGCATTAACTACTAGAGCCAGTTTTAAATTCACCTCTAGGAAGAAATTAACTTTTAATTTTCAAATTTAAATTTACCCAAATTTTAAGCAACCTAAGTTCACTAAGTTTCTTTCAATCAAAAAGCCACAACTGTGTAAAAACAATTCAGCATCATAGTAAAATTCTAAGTTCTTTGCATGCAATCCTAAAATTAAAGGTTCTTTCAATTAAGTGTAGTGGCAAAAATTCATCATTGGATATTCAACAAGTCTTAAGCAGTTAAATCCAATTAAAGGCATGGCAAGTAACATATGCAACTTATATGTGATTGCTAAAGATGAATGCAACTAAACATGAAACTAACTAGAAACCAACACCCCCCAAACACGAGAGAAACATTGTCCTCAATGCATATAAAAGTGAAACAAAATTTAAAAGGAACTAAACGAAATGAGTTAGTCGGAGAGGTCGTCACCTCGAGTGATAAGTTTCCTTTGTGCCGTTTGCTTGATTAATATTCTTGTCGGTGGTTGAATGTTGGTACCGCGTGAATAGCATTGCTTTGATTTGATCCATGTTTGCCGATGCAGGTTCACTTGCCTGGGCATCAGCAGTTGTCGAAGCCATTGTTGATGCCTGAGCATCGCCAGTTTCTGTTGTGGTTGTTGTGGCAAGTAGTCAGCAGTGAATTTCCTTAGCATGGTGGTTGTGAGTCTTGTTGTGGAAAAGAAAAGAAAACAAAGAAAACCTGGAAACTAAAGATAATGAAGAAAAATAAAATAAAATATCTTCTAAAAATAAAAATGAAAATAAAAGGAAAAAGAAAATATTGAAAGGAGAGCATGCTCATGCATCTCCTAAGGTGGCCACTTCTTTGTTACGTTCCACATGGGCACTGTTGTAGTGCTTCAATCTTTGTCCGTTAACTTTGAATTCATGTTCGTCAGTGATGGACTTGATTATCACGGCACCATGAGAGAATGGTTTGACAACTTTGAATGGTCCCTACCATCTTGATTTCAACGTTCCCGGGAAAAGTTTTAGCCGAGAATTGAATAAGAGAACTAGTTGCCTTGGCATGAATTGTCGCGGTAATAGTTTCTTGTCGTGCCATTGCTTTGTTTTCTCCTTGTAGATTTTTGCATTGTTATAGGCGAGTGCACGAAATTCTTCTATCTCGTTGAGGTCCAACAATCACTTTTGTTCAGCACTTTCCCAATCCATATTCACGGTATTGATTGCCCAATATGCCTTGTGTTCAATTTCTACCGGTAGATGGCATGTTTTGCCATAGACAAGTCAGAAGGGGGACATACCTAAGGGTGTTTTGAATACAGTGCGATATGCCCAAAGTGTGTCATCTAGTCTTACTGACCAATCCATCCTAGAAGGATTTACAACTTTCTCGAGTATACCCTTCAATTCCCGGTTGGAAATTTATGCTTGCCCATTGGTTTGTGGGTGATATTGCCCGTCCCTATGGCAACGATCACATTACTTGTAAAACTCTTGGGCATCTTTGTACAGTGTTGGCCAATACAAACCGGATTGCAAAACTTTGGCATGCAGTACAAGTTCCTCCAAAATGTCCTCTATAGGGTGAAGAATGGCATTGCCGCAGTACATTCTGTTGCTCTCTTTAGAGACACATCGGTGTATAACCTGATCTGCACATTGTTTAAACAAAAGAGGCTCATCCCAAAAGTAATGCTTAGTATCATGGTGGAACCGCTTCTTCCCTTGGTGAGTAAGGCCATAAGGTAAAATACCACAAATAAGGAAATTAACTAAATTCGCGTACCAGGGTATTGCCGAGGCATATGATGCCGTGGCGACTGCTCCCAAGATTATTGAGGCGTGTGCATCTAGAGTTGCCGAGGCATACGCGTCCATGGTTGTCGAGGCGTGCGTATCAGTGGTTGACAAGTCGTGCGCCTCTGGAGTTACCGAGGCATGCACGTCAAGAGCTGTTGTGGCGTCGAGGGTTGCCGAGGCATCAAGGGTTGTCGAGGCGTGCACATCCATGGTTACCGAGGCAACTAAAAGTTGCTCATCTGGGAATGCATTGCATATCTCTAAATCCACATCCTCCTCCCTGTGAGTTGGCCTAGGACTGCTCCTACCGCGAAATCACTTGCATCACACATGAGCTCAAAAGGTGGCGTCCAATCTAGTGGAACGATAATGGGTGCCGAGGTAAGCTTTTCCTTTAGGGTTTAGAATGCTTGGGCCCAAGAATCATCAAAATCGAAGACTTTATCATGTTCAAGCAAATTGTTCAAGGATTTAGTAATTTTAGCAAAATTTTGAATAAACCTCCTGTAAAAACCTGCATGTCCAAGAAAGCTTCGAATTTCTTTAACCGAACTTGGTAGGGGTAATCTATCGATCACGTCCACCTTGGCTTTGTCTACTTCAATCCCCTTGGATGAAATCTTGTGGTCGAGCACCATTCCTTTATCTACCATAAAATGGCACTTCTCCCAATTAAGGACTAAATCGGTTTCTTCACATCTTGCCAACACCTTCTCTAAATTGTCGAGGTTACTGTCGAAGTCATTACCAAAAACGAAAAAATCATCCATGAAGATCTCAAGGAAGTCTTCGACCATGTATGAAAAGAGTGCCATCATGCATCTTCTAATGTTACTGCATATCTGAGAAAACTTGAGGATGGTCATTTTCGATACTTCTTATAGTCCATTCGTACCCTCCATCGGGTGACAATATTGCCCAAAAAGAGTTAGGCCAATGTGCTCCCAACTACTCCCTTTTGCATTACCATGGTGGATGTGTCTTTCTTCCGTGTTCCCTTGTAGTCCATGCACATCTTCTACCTTGCTACTATTCCTGAATGCATGAATTTACTATTAGGAAAAATTATATCAACATACAACCATTTAATTACCTCATTCTTGTCGGGCTCCATCATGGTTGGATGTAGCCTTCGTTGTCATGGCAATTGCTGCTCTAGCCAATTCTGTGGCAATCAGTTGCCAAAATTTGCTGTAAGTCAAGGGAAGAACCAATTTTCTAAAAGTCATTACAAATCTAAACACATTTTTCTTTTGGCCTCTCAAACATCTCCATCAGTAGAGATTTTGATGGCTTCAAATCTACCAACATCGGTTCCTCAAGACATACCTGCAATGGACGAGGTAAGTTTTTAAAGAATTCGAAAGGTTCAACCATTACCTACTCATATTTCATTGGCAAAGTATTACCATCTCGTTGATCTTGCATGTGGTCGTGTAATTGCCGTGGCAACTGTAGATGAGAGAAATCTACGAATTCTTGCTTCAACATCGATGTTGTAACCTTTTGGGCATCAGGCTCCTCAAAATTTGCTGTAGTATTGTTGTTCTCGCTTCATTGAGTGTTGTCGCGGCATTGCTCGTTCAGGCTCCTCAATCATTGCCAAGGTAATTTGTTGCTCATGCTCATCATGTGTTGGGCAGTCTCTCTCATTGGCATCCTCTTGACTTGGAGGTTCTAGTTGTTCCCCACACATCGGAGAGCTTTCTTTGCATTGCTCCTTATCCTCTTGCCCGGGACGTCAAGATCCCCCGAATGGATTGTTGGTGCGTGTTATCCATGTGGATCTCCTCAATTGATCTTCTTAATCCCCTAAGGTTGCATCCTACTCGAGCTATCATCGTATCAATAGACTTTGATAGCTCTTGAATCTCTTCAATTGATCCGTCAAGTCTAGCCAAGGAAGCTAGCAACGCTTTCCTCCAAGGAATTGGAATGTTCTTGAAAGGGACTACATTGCCATGGCATATCTGTTGTCGGCAAAATTGTTATGGTAAAAAAAAAAAATTTTGAGCTTTTTGACCATACCATTAAGAATTTTGCTGCTGGTTCCCTCTATGGTCCTCCATATAGTCATATGCACCGAAAATGTGAGGGCAATTGGGCAATTTTAAACACATGATGTTCTCCACACATAGCACAAGATTTTTCCACGGTATAAGCTCATTGGGCTTTTCTCGGTTGGTATAGGTAATCATCAAATGGTGCAAGAAACTCTTGATTGGAATGATTCATATCTTCCAACATCAACTCTCGAATAGATCGACTTTTATTTCCCAACATGTTGATGTCCCTTAACTTGTAGCGCACCTAATTATTTTTTTGATAAAACGAACAAAAAGAAAAGTTAGTAAAACTAAAAAATGCAATAACAAAAACAACTAACACCAATTGCCAATCCCGACAACGGCGCCAAAAACTTGTTGCGCGTAATAAGCGCTACGCAATTGTGCAAGTATACATGTCGCAAGTAATAAAGTGATACGAGTATCAAGTATCGCTCCACAGGGGATTGGTTTGGGCCACTTTGCTTTAGTTATCGTGACCGTAAAAGTAAAAACACAATTGATAGTAGGAGTTCATTTTAATGAGTAAAGTAAAAGCAATAAACTAAAAGAATAGATGAAAGCAAAAGAAATAATAGGCCAGGTTATCGTGAGTTGAGGTATGATAGCCGATTGGATCATCTTGGTGATTGAGTAGCAGCCGGATTGCCAGGGCAATACTGCTATGATTGCCTAGTCGATTGCCAGGGCAATTTGGTTGCAATTGCCTGGTTGATTGCCGCCGCACTGCCGCGTGTTGCCGGGTCGGTTGCCGTGGCAATTCCCCCTCGTTGTCTGATCAGATTGCCTGGGCAATTAAGGATGGGTTGATTGCCTGGGCAATTGAGCATTCACTTCCAAAGTTCGGTGAAGCGTTCTTCGATAGTTTCTTCTTATCCCTAAGTCGAAACTCTAGCTATTTGTGCATGCCTTGATAATACTTCCCTACGTGAATCAAGGGTGAACAACAACTAATCTTGCGCTCCTCTTAGCTGTTGAAATCCTAAACTTATTGCTAAGCCAGATTAGTCTTCACCATCAATTGATTGAATAAAGACTATGCTCATTCGTTTCTTGAATCTAACTCTCCCGATATTAGATAAATAGATGAAGTTACGAGATCCTCTCCCAATTCACTCATAAAAACAAGATTGAGAACCAAGAATGAACAAACTTTGAAAATTGAATTGCAACTCAAAAACCTAAACAAAATCCAATTGTTTTTCACAACAACAAAACACAATAACCCTAACCAATCAAGTTAGTTCATGGTTGGGTTCAAAAGATATACAAATAATAATCCCCAAACCATGAATCTAATGGAAGCAAAGAAGAAGAAATCGAACTCTCTCTCTCTTGCTCTCTTGTCAAAATTTCTCTTCTCTTGCCCTATAGAGTTGTCAAAATTTTCCCTCTTCTTGCTCATTTGGAGTTGACGGCTTGGTGATCTATTTATAGGGCTAGGTCAAAGTCCTTCTTTGAAGAGGAAGTTAAGTTGGAATTAAATTATCTTTAAAGAATATAATTCTTTATTATAATTATATTCCTTCTGGAACTTCTCCTATCTTCTTGGAATTTAATTCTTCTTTAACCTCTTCATGGAAATCAAACTCCTTTGGGATTTAGCTTTTCTCCACATCATCTTGGGCTTGTCTAGTCATCAATTTCAACTACCATATCACCTTATTCATCGTCGAAAATTGCCTTGGCAACTAGCTCGGCATCTCCTTCAAGCATTGCCCTGGCAACTAGCTCGTCATCTCCTTCATGCACTGCCTTGGCAACTGGTTCTAGCCTTGCTTTGGCAAGTGATTCTGCACACACAAAAAACACGCAAAGCGGCATCTTTTTCCACAAAAAGCATTATGTGATCAAGCTCAACGGTGGAAAGAAACATGAATTAATGCATGAATGGCTAATTATGCAACTAATATGAGCCTAAGTCTAACAATAATATGAGTAAAAAGGGTAATAAAAATAGTACTTTTGAACACTTATCAGCTATACTTGTTTACATCTGTATATTTATACATTTTTATATTTTCTGACACATCGAGGATTTCGGTGGATGAAGGGGTTAGTTGTGTGTTATGAGTTCACCCATATCTTAGAAAGTTCCAGATTCGTTCACTTATCTAAGAGAAGAATTACTCATTCCACTATGTACTAGTTCCATATACGTTCAGTAGTGTTTAAGTAACTAATCTCGCAATTGCTCTTCTCATGTTTTTAAACTCATTTTTTCTTATCACTCTGTTTTAAAAGATTCTTTCGCATTTGTGGGGAATTGTTGGATAATGCTCAAGTCAAGTATCCCACATTGGGTGGGAAAGTACCTTGGGCTTGGTTTATATAGAGGTCTTAATAGCCTCCCTTGTTGAAGATTAGTAGATAAGGCCCTCGCACGCGTCTATCTTTTTATAGAAATTTAGAAAGAATTTATTTAAAACTTTTTTAACTCAGCTTTTGTAAACTGTTAAACAGCTTGTTAATAGGATGTGATAATCGAATGTACAGACTGTACATTCGAATGAATAGTCGTATGTCTGTAACTCTATTTTCTTGAGTTTTAGAAGAGAAGAGAAGTACCATTGGATTTCATTCCAAAATTTGGGTGTACAAATTGTCGGAGCGACCGTACTAACTGTTAAGTGTCTAAAAGTATTATTTTATTCACCTTTTTTATTCATATTATTGCTAGATTTAGGCTCATATTAGTTGCATTATTAGCCATTCATGCATGTTTGCATTATTTCCTTGGCGGACAAGCTTGATTTCATATTTTGCTTAATTTTGTGGAAAAAGATACTGCTTTGGTGTGTTTTGTGTGTGTGTGCAGAATCACTTTCCAAAGCAAGGCTGGAACCAGTTGCTAGGGCAATGCATGAAGAAGATGCCGAGCTAGTTGCCAAGGCAATTTTCGACAAGGAATAAGATGATATGGTAGTCGAAATTGATGACTAGATAAGCCCAAGATGACGTGGAGCAAAGCTAAATCCCAAAGGAGTTTGATTTCCATAAAGAGGTTAAAGAGAAATTACATCCCAAGAAGATAGGAGAATTTCTAGAAGGAATTTAAATATAATAAAGAATTATATTCTTTAAAGATAATTTAATTCCAACTTAACTTCCTCCTCGAAAAAAAGACTTTGACCTAGCCTTATAAATTAAATACCATGCCGTCAACTCCAAGGGGGAGAGAAGAGAGAAATTTCGACAAATACAAGGGAGATTTCGACAAGGCTTCAACCATTCTTCATCTTTTTCTTTCTTGTTCCATTAGGTTTATGCTAGGAATTCTTTGTCTTGTGTTTCTTTGGAACCTAGCCATGAACTAATCTATTTGGCTAAGGTTATTGTGTTTTGTGGTTGTGAGAAACAATTGGATTTTGTTTAGGTAATAAGAGTTTGCACTTTCAATTCAAGGTTTACTCATTCTTGGTTCTTATTCTTGTTTGCGAGTGAATTGGGAGAGGATCTCGTAACTTCATCATTTATCTAATATCGGGAGAGTTAGATTCAAGAAACGAATGAGTATAGTCTTTATTCAATCTATTGATGGTGAAGATTAATCCGGCTTAGGGATAAGTTAAGGATTTCAACGGATAAGAAGAGCACAAGATTGGTTGTTGTTCACCCTTGATTCGCACAGGGATGTATTATCAAGGCATGCACAAATAGCTAGAGTTTCGACTTAGGGATAAGAAGAAACCATTGAAGAACGCTCCGCCGAACCTTGAAGTTGCTGCCCAGCTGCCCAAGTAGTTGCCCAACTAGTCGCCCAGGCAACCATTGATTAGTTGCCAAGGCAACCCCGCTGTGCAAGTTGCCACGGCAACTGAGTTGCCCTTGCACTCTTTTACCAAGATGATCTAATCGGCTATCACACCTCAACTCACAATAACCTGGCCTATTCTCTCTCATTTAATTACATCTTCTTTTACTTTTATTGCTTTCTAGTTTAGTTGTTAGTTAAACTCCTACAATCACCAACTTGTGTTTTTACTTTTTACAGTGCAAGAGATTAGATTCTTGAAGTGGCATCAATCCTTGTGGAGATGATATCTTTTATACTATAACTTGCGACGAGTACACTTGCACAATTGCAGAGCACTTATTATGCGCAACAAGTTTTTGGCACCATTGCCGGGGATTGGAATAACGACTTTGTTTTTATTTTCTTGCACTTTTTTTATTTTTCTTGTTTAAGATTCAAAGGGTTAACAAACTTTGGTTTTGCATTGGTATTTGACCAGGGCGAGACCGATTACACCAGAATATCCCTTTGATCCAAAAATCGAACGAACCTTGCAAAGACTTAAACGAAGGTTAAGATTAGCAATGGCTAATGAAAACGGCAATATGAATCAAGATGTTCCATCACGAGGAGGAGTGATTCTTGCACGAAACAGAACTATTCGAGACTATCTTGAAGAAGATCTTGAAGGACTTAATCCAGGAGTTGTCACACCTGAAATTAAAGCCGACCACATTGAGTTGAAACTGGTGATGTTTAATATGATCAACATAATTGATTAATTTGGCAGCTCAGCAACTAAAGATGCTCGACAACATCCTAAATCTTTCCTCGAGATTTACAATTCATTCAAAATATAATGAGTCACCCCCGATATTTTACGACTAAGATTATTCCCCTATTCACTGAGGGATAGGGAGAAAGCATGGTTGAATAGTATTCCTGTTGGATGAATAGGATCTTGGATCGATCTTTGTCGTGATTTCCTTGCTCGATTTAATCCTACAAATTTGACTGATAAGCTTCGTAACGAAATTACTTCTTTTCGGCAGACAGATGATGAATCCATGTACGAGGCTTGGGAGTGATATAGAGAACTTCTACACAAATTCCCTCTACACGGATTCCCAGTGTGGACACAAGTAACAATGTTTTACAACGCTGTGAATACACCAACAAGGATGATGCTAGATGCCTCGACAAATGACATACTTCTAGATAAGGAAGCAATGCAAATTCTAAACAGGCTTGCCAAGAATGATTATCAATTCCCATCTGCTAGAAGATGTGGAGTTAGATGCCAAGCCACAATACATGAACTAGGATCATCAGACTCAATTTCGGCACAATTGGCCACTCTAACTCAGATGGTCCAGAACATGCCAAAACCAAACAACACAGGAAGTCAAGGCAATGGATTCCTTTTGTGAGTTATGTGGTGGTAACCATGATTCTTCTGAATGCATGCAGAATTTGGAATCCAGCTTTTATGTGGGGAATTACAATCAGAACAACAATGTGATGTCTAATACATACAATCCAGCTTGGAAGAAGCACCCGAATTTTTCATGGAGTAATCCCAACAATGATCTAAACCAGAACAATCAAAACGCACAAGCATCGGGATTCCAGCAGAATATGCCACGGCAACAGTTGCCGCAGCAACAACTGACAACATCTAGTTCTTTGGAAAATTCTCTCAATGCTTTTATGTTGAAAACTGAATCTTATATAGCTGAGAATAGTAACTTCATAAAAAGAACTGATGCTTTTATTAACAGGACCGAGATGAGATTGCAAAACCAAGAGGCGACAATCAAATCATTGGAAAATCAAGTCAGGTAATTTGCTCAAAACCTGAATACTATACCACAAGGAGGTTTACCTAGCGATACTGAAGTCACAAGAGGAACTGGCCATGAGCAATGTAAAGCGATCACCACTAGAAGTGGCCAACAACTTAAAGAGACTCAAGCTCGCTCATCAAACAAAACTCCACAAAAAGAACAAGACGAACTCTGCGGCAAAGCCTCAGATGTTGAACCAAGAATTGTCGAGGCAACCAGCGATAAGTATGCCTCGGTAACCGGCGATAAGGATGCCTCAGCAACCAACGATAGGCATGCCACGGCAACCCCAGTTGACAATGCCTAGGTAACTCTAATTGCCCCGGTAATGCCATCAATCAGGTTTTAGACCAATGAAAGGATCGAAGATATCTGACTTCCACCACCATTCCCACAGAGGTTGAAGGGACAAAAGCAAGAATATCAATTCAAGAAGTTTCTTGATATCCTAAAACAAGTCCACATCAACTTGCCATTGGTTGAAGCAATTGAACAAATACCAAACTATGCCAAGTTTCTTAAAGACATTGTGTCCAAAAGAACAAGAATATGAGAGTTTGAAACAGTTGTCGCAACAGAATGATACATGGCCATGTTGCACAATCGCATGCCACCCAAGTTGAAGGATCCCGGAAGTTTCACAATACCTTGTTCCATCAGAAACCACTATGTCGGGAAAGCATTGTGACCTTGGAGCAAGCATAAACTTGATGCCTAAATCAGTTTTCCAGAAACTAGGAATCGGGAAGGCAAAACCTACAATAGTTATGCTACAGTTAGCCAACATATCCTATGTGCATCAGAGGGAAAAATCGAAGACATACTGGTAAAAGTTGATAAATTTATTTTTCCCACTAACTTTATTGTTTTGGATTGTGAAGCAGATGAACATGCACCTATCATTCTCGGAAGACCCTTCCTAGCAACAGGGAGAACCTTGATCGATGTTGAAAAGGGAGAACTCACAATGAGGGTGAATGACCAGCAAGTTAAACTAAATGTATTCCAAACACTAAGGCATGTCGATGATCCAGAAGAATGCCAACTTCTCTATGCCACGACAGAGTTTAACTTCGACGAGGAATTTAGTTGCCTCGGCAACTACATTGCCGATCAAGAAGAACTTGAGGAGTATGAAGAACCGATCGATGAAGAACAACAAGAAGAGGCAAATTGGTTAGTCAATCGACCAGGTACATACTTTGAACCACTAGATTACTCAGGTAAGGAAGGTAAGCTCAAAAAGCTCTCTATTGAACAACCACCGATTCTTGAGTTGAAACAGTTACTAGAGCAACTAAAATATGTTTACTTGGGAACCGATAATACATTGCCTGTAATTATTTCCTCTAAGTTACAGCATGAGCAAGAAAAAAAGTTGATCAAAATGTTGATGCTACCCAAGAAGGCAATAGAGTGGACAATTGCCGACTTGAAGGGAATCAGTCCGGCAGTGTGCATGCACAAAATTTTGTTGGAAGACGATCACAAACCTTCGATTGAGGCCCAGAGGAGACTGAATCATGCCATGAAAGGGGTTGTAATGAAAGAAATCATCAAGTGTCTTGACGTCGGCATCATATACCCTATCTCTGACAGTACATGGGTAAGTCTGGTACAATATGTACCGAAAAATAGAGGTATAACGGTGGTAAGTAATGAAAACAATGAACTCGTTCCAACCAGGACTGTGACCGGTTGGAGGGTTTGTATGGATTATCGAAAGCTAAATAAAGTCACCAGGAAAGATCACTTCCCATTACCCTTTATTGATCAAATGCTCGATCGTCTTGCAGGTAAACCCTTTTATTGTTTTCTTGATGGTTATTCAGGTTACAATCAAATTGCCATAGCACCAGAAGATCAAGAAAAGACAACCTTCACATGCTCATACGGTACTTATGCTTTTCGAAGGATGTCGTTCGGATTGTGTAACGCCTCAACAACCTTCCAAAGATGCATGTGGCACTCTTTTCAAACATGGTGGAAGACTTCCTTGAGATCTTCATGGATGATTTTTTTCATTTTTGGTAATGACTTCGACATCTGCCTCGACAATTTAGAGAATGTGTTGGCTAGATGTGAAGACCGATTTAGTCCTTAATTGAGAAAAGTACCATTTTATGGTAGATGAAGGAATAATGCTCGGCCATAAGATTTCATCCAAGGGAATTGAAGTAGATAAAGCCAAGGTGGACGTGATCGAGAGATTACCCCCGCCAAGTTCGGTTAAAGGAATCCAAAGCTTTCTTGGACATGCAGGTTTTTACAGGAAGTTCATTCATAATTTTTCTAAAATTACTAAACCCTTGTACAATTTGCTTGAGCAGGATAAAGTCTTCAATTTTGATGATTCTTGCACCCAAGCATTAGAAACCCTAAAGAAAAAGCTTGCCTTGGCACCCATTGTCGTTCCACCAGATTGGACTCTACCTTTTGAGCTCATGTGTGATGCAAGTGATTTCGAAGTAGGAGCAGTCATAGGCCAACGCACAGGTAAGATCTTTCATGTGATATACTACGCTAGTAAAACTCTTAATAGTGCTCAAGTGAATTACACAACAACGGAGAAAGAGTTACTAGCCGTAGTTTTCTCATTTGGCAAATTTCGATCCTATTTGATTGGTACAAAGGTAATTGTTCATACGGACCATTCGGTAATTAAGTATTTACTTGCTAAAAAAGATGTCAAACCTCATTTGATTTGGATATTGCTTTTACAAGAGTTTGACATTGAAATTAAGGACAAGAAAGGAAAAGAAAATCAAGTGGCCGATCACTTATCACGCTTAGAACGCAATAGGGAGGAGGACGCGGATTTAGAGATATGTAATGCATTCCTGGATGAGCAACTGTTAGTTGCCTTGGAAACCATGGATGGACATGCCTCGGTAACCCTTAACGCTTCAGCAACTCTCGACGTGCACGCTGCGACAACCATTGATACGCACACCTTGGCAACCATGGCCGCGTATACCTCGGCGACTCTAGACGCTCACGCCTCGGCAATCTTGGAAGCAGTCGCCACGGTAGCACATGCCTCGATAATACACTGGTACGTGAATTTAGTTAATTTCCTTGTTTGTGGTATTTTACCTTCTGGCCTTACTCACCAAGGGAAGAAGCGGTTCCGCCATGATGCTAAGCATTACTTTTGGGACGAGCCTCTTTTGTTTAAACAATGTGCAGATCAGGTTATACGCCGATGTGTCCCTGAAGAGGAGCAGCAGAAGGTACTCCGACAATGTCATTCTTCACCCTATGGAGGACATTTTGAAGGAAAACGTACCGCGGCCAAAGTTTTGCAATCTAGTTTGTATTGGCCAACACTGTACAAAAATGCCCAAGAGTTTTACAAGCAATGTGATCGATGCCAGAGGACGGGCAATATCTCTAGACGACATGAGATGCCGCTCCAAAACATCATCTTGGTGGAATTATTTGATGTATAGGGGATTGATTTTATGGGACATTTCCCATCTTTATTCGGCAACCTCTACATTCTACTTGTCGTTGACTACGTGTCTAAATGGGTTGAGGCAGCTGCAGTTCCCACCAACGATTCCAAGACCGTGCAAAGATTCCTGCAAAAATATATATTTACACGGTTTGGGATGCCGAGAGCAATTATTAGTGATGAAGGCAAGTACTTCGCCAACAAACTCATCGCCAAGATGTTACAATGCTTTGGTGTATCTCACAAGATTGCCACGGCATATCACCCACAAACCAATGGGCAAGCAGAAATTTTCAACCGGGAATTGAAGGGTATACTCGAGAAAGTTGTAAATCCCTCTAGGAATGATTGGTCAATAAGACTAGATGACGCACTTTGGGCATATCACACTGCATTCAAAACACCCTTAGGTATGTCTCCCTTCCGACTTGTCTATGGCAAAACATGCCATCTACCGGTGGAAATCGAACACAATGCATATTGGGCAATCAAAACCGTGAACATGGATTGGGAAAGTGTCAGGCAAAAACGTTTGTTGGACCTCAACGAGATAGAAGAATTTCGTGCACTCGCCTATAACAATGCACGAATCTACAAGGAGAAAACAAAGCAATGGCATGACAAGAAACTATTGTCGCGGCAATTCATGCCAGGGCAACTAGTTCTCTTATTCAATTCTCGGTTGAAACTTTTCCCGAGAAAACTAAAATCAAGATGGTCAGGACCATTCGAAGTTGTCAAACCATTCTCCCATATTGTCGTGATAATCAAGTCCATCACTGACGAACATGAATTCAAAGTTAATGGACAAAGATTGAAGCACTACAACGGTGCCCATGTGGAACGTAACAAAGAAGTGGTCACTTTAGGAGATGTATGAGCATGCTCTCCTTTCGATATTTTCTTTTATTTTTCTTTCTCTTTTTATTTTTTTTCGAACTATTTTTTTATTAATTTTGGTTATTTTTTTCTTTATTTATTTTTGGAATTTTTCGGATATAGTTTATTTTATTTTTCTTCATTATCTTTAGTTTCCAAGTTTTCTTTAATTTTTCTTTTCAACAACAAGACTCACAACCACCATGCTAAGGAAATTCACTGCCGACTACTTTCCACGGCAACCACAATAGAGAATGCCCCGACAACTACCTCAGCAGTTGTCACGGCAACAGAAACTAGCGATGCCCAGGCAACAACAATGGCTTCGGCAACTACTGATGCCCAGGCAAGTGAACCTGCCTCAGCAAACATGGATCAAATCAAAGCAATGCTATTCACGCGGTACCAGCCACAAGCATTCAACCACCGACTGGAATATGAATCAAGCAAACGACAGAAGAAAACTTATCACTCGAGGTGACGACCTCTCTGACTAACTCATTTCATTTAGTCTCTTTTAAATTTGTTTCACTTTTACGTGCATTGAGGACAATGCTTCTCTCGAGTTTGGGGGGTGTTGGTTTCTAGTTAGTTTCATGTTTAGTTGCATTCATCTTTAGCAATCACATATAGGTTGCATATGTTACTTGCCATGCCTTTAATTGGATTTAATTGCTTAAGACTTATTGAATATCCAATGATGAATTTTTTGCCACTGCACTTAATTGAAATAACCTTTAATTTTAGGATTGCATGAAAATAACTTAGAATTTTACTATGGTGCTGAATTTTTTTGTCACGGTTGTGGCTTGTTGATTGAAAGAAACTTAGTGAACTTAGGTTGCTTAAAATTTGGGTAAATTGAAAATTGAAAATTAAAAGTTAATTTCTTGCTAGAGGTGCCCGAAACTGGCTCTAGTAGTTAATGCACATTAAAGAATCGCTAGAGGTGCCCGAAATTGGCTCTAGTCGACTAAAATAAAATGAGAAATTGCTTACTTTGCTAGAGGTGCCCGAAATTGGCTCTAGTGAAAATCAAAATAAATGCCCCAGTAATTAATTTGATAAAAGCCTATTGTTCACATAGAATCTTGAAAATCAACTTGTACACAACTACGCACACACATTGTCACAAGCATTATAGTTCGATTCCAGGTAATTTTTGTGCTATTTGAAAAATTAAAAGGTGATCATACTTTGTGCCACGGTTCCGAGGTTTGAATTCAAGTTTGAAGCATGTCTTTGATGATTAAAGTCTTGATAGGTAATTGTTAGTTTGCATTGCTTGAGGACAAGCAATAGTTCGAGTTTGGGGGTGTGTTAAGTGTCTAAAAGTACTATTTTATTCACCCTTTTTATTCATATTATTGCTAGACTTAGGCTCATATTAGTTGCATTATTAGCCATTCATGCATGTTTGCATTATTTCCTTGGTGGACAAGCTTGATTTCATATTCTGCTTAATTTTGTGGAAAAAGATATTGCTTTGGTGTGTTTTTTGTGTGGAAAAAGCAAGGCTGGAACCAGTTGCCAGAGCAATGCATGAAGGAGATGCCAAGCTAGTTGCCAAGGAAATTTTCGACAAGGAATAAGATGATATGGTAGTTGAAATTGATGACTAGATAAGCTCAAGATGACGTGGAGCAAAGCTAAATCCCAAAGGAGTTTGATTTCCATAAAGAGGTTAAAGAGAAATTAAATCCCAAGAAGATTGGAGAAGTTCTAGAAGGAATTTAAATATAATAAAGAATTATATTCTTTAAAGATAATTTAATTCCAACTTAACTTCCTCCTCAAAAAAAGACTTTGACCTAGCCCTATAAATTAAAGACCATGTCGTCAACTCTAAGGGGGAGAGAAGAGAGAAATTTTGACAAAGGCAAGGGAGATTTCGACAAGGCTTTAGAGAGATTTCGACAAGGCTTCGGAGAGATTTCGACAAGGCTTCAACCATTCTTCATATTTTTCTTTCTTGTTCCATTAGGTTTATGCTAGGAATTCTTTGTCTTGTGTTTCTTTGGAACCTAGTCATGAACTAAATCTATTTGGCTAAGGTTATTGTGTTTTGTGGTTGTGAGAAACAATTGGATTTTGTTTAGGTAATAAGAGTTTGCACTTTCAATTCAAGGTTTACTCATTTTTTGTTCTTATTCTTGTTTGCGAGTGAATTGGGAGAGGATCTCGTAACTTCATATATTTATCTAATATCGGGAGAGTTAGATTCAAGAAACGAATACGTATGGTCTTTATTCAATCTATTGATGGTGAAGATTAATCCGGCTTAGGGATAAGTTAAGGATTTCAACGGCTAAGAAGAGTGCAAGATTGGTTGTTATTCACCCTTGATTTACGCAGGGATGTATTATCAAGGCATGCATAAATAGGTAGAGTTTCGACTTAGGGATAAGAAGAAACCATTGAAGAACGCTCCACCGAACCTTGAAGTTGCTGCCCAGTCGCCCAAGTAGTTGCCCAGCTAGTCATCCAGGCAACCATCGATTAGTTGCCAAGGCAACCCCGCTGTGCAAGTTGCCACAGCAACTGAGTTGCCCTTGCACTCTTTTACCAAGACGATCCAATCGGCTATCACACTTCAACTCACGATAACCTGACCTATTATGTCTCATTTAATTACATCTTATTTTACTTTATTGCTTTCTAGTTTAGTTGTTAGTTAAACTCCTACAATCACCTACTTGTGTTTTTACTTTTTTATAGTGCAAGATATTAGATTCTTGAAGTGGCACAAATCTCTGTGGAGACGATATCTTTTATATTATAACTTGCAACGTGTACACTTGCACAATTGCGGAGCACTTATTACGCGCAACACTAACCTACGAGACGATCCGCCTATAGCAGCAACTATCCCAGTTGGGACTAATCTGTTTCGAAGGCAGTGGTTACATCCACGGCACAGTTTTATACTATTATTTTCTTTAATTTATACTATTTCATCCTGTCAGTTCTAATGCCTGTTGTACAGTAATTTTTCCAACAAATAAAACAGCATAGCAACTGCTACTGTATATTTACACATTTAGAACAAGTCAAACAACCATTTTTTTCTTTGTTTTAATGTATAACAAGATACATACATGAAATGACAATACAAAGGGATCTTTCAAGTTAAGAAGATGGAAAATTCTGTGGGAAATCAGTCCCCAACCTTCTTTATCTGCAAAAAGAATTTCTCGTGAAAATTTCGGGGGGTTTTTTCCATCTACTGCTTACCTTCAGGGACTTCTTTTATGGTCATGTCTACCATTTCGACTGCGTTGAAACCTCTGTCGTCGGTGGCAATGGTTGATTGAGAGTCGAGTCCAGACCCTGCTTGTATTTCCTTGAACATTGCCATCACTTGAATCATTGTGGGTCGTCTCCAATGTCGATCGTCCAAGCAAGCACAAGCTACCTTTAAGTGTTGTAAAAGCTCTATCTCAAGGTTGGGATCCTCTTTCATCAGCTCCGGATCAAACACATCACTTATTTTAAGCTTGGCAAGCTGTTTCACCCATCCCACAAGATTGTTATCTCCAAAATCGGCTGAATCTGTAGGCCTTTTCCCCGTTAGCAACTCGAGCAAGACGACACCGTAACTGTAAACATCACCCTTCGTGGAACATCGAAAGCTCTGGTAGTATTCTGGAGGAACATAGCCGGGAGTACCCGCTAATGTGCTGACACTCAAATGCGTATCCATTGCACTCATAAGCCTTGCCATCCCGAAATCGGAAACTCTGGCTTCCAAGTTCTCATCAAGCAGGACATTGCTCGATTTCATGTCCCTGTGAATTATATGAGGAATGCAGTTATGGTGCAGAAACGCCAACCCTCTTGCAGCTCCAATGGCTATCTTTCTCCTTGCTGCCCAATTCAGTTTGATCCCAACTTTCTTTTGACCATGCAAAACATCCTCTAAGCTTCCATACATCATGTACTCGTAAACTAGAAGCCGTTCTTCTCCAACCTTACAGTAACCCAAGAGTGGAACGAGGTTCCGGTGCTTGATCTTCCCAATGGTTTCCATTTCCGCTGTGAATTCCCGGTCACCTTGTCCACTGATATGTATCAATTTCTTGATAGCAACAACACTCCCTTCTTTCAGTTGGGCCTTGTAAACGTCACCGAAACCACCAGAGCCGATAAGGCTGTCATTATGGAAGCCATTAGTGGCTTCAAGAAGATCAGCAAAGGTGAGCTTTCGAAGCGGCTTTTCAAACGTAGCCAGGTTGATGCTCAATGCTTCTCTTGCACCTATTAGCTTCCAGCTGGTATTTGCTGTGCCAGAGTGGGAACGACTGTCCACATAAACATCAAGAGAAGAATCCTGTTTCTTCCTTCTTTTCTTGGTCTCTACAATAGCAATGATCACACCAAAGATGCAGAAAAGAGAGAACAACAATCCCATTGCCACACTCCCAGCAAGAGAAGCTTGTCTGCTGTGAGACTTTCGATGCTCAGAACTCGAAGAAGCCGCTGGATTCTCACAGGGGGGGAGAGGGACCCCGCAGAGACCTGTATTATTAAAGAAATCACTAGCCGGAAACGTTTCCAGCTGACCGGTTTCCGGAATCATGCCAGAGAGAAGGTTGTTCGACAGATTAATCTCACTCAGCAACGTGATGCCAGTCATAGATTGTGGAATTGACCCTTCCAACCTGTTGTAGGAAAGATCAAGAATGCCAAGGCCCTTTAAGTTCCCAATCTCTTGTGGGATGGTTCCGGAGAGATTATTGTGGCCCAAATTCAAGATAAACAGATATGGCATTGTTCCAATCTCATTCGGAATTGCCCCCGACAGCAAATTGTATGAAAGATCAAGAAAAATCATGGAGCCATTATTGTTGAACGTAGGCTGTGTGTGACCCCCGTACACTCTGGTAAAGTTGCAAGGGTTCCTGCTGGAAATTCTACCCAACTGTTCCTGCCGTATTCCTGCGAATTCGAGTAAATTCCCCGACCCGTGGCACTCTTTGCTCCCATCATTCTTGATATACATATACCTCTTCCCGGAAATGAAATTGACAGCTATTTTACCAGATTGTTTGAACAGCACTGGAGGGATAGTCCCATTCAAGTAATTGGTATTAAGATCCAACCATATCAAGCTTTGACAATCTCCAAGCTCAGGCGGGATTCTTCCATAAAAGGAGTTATTGCTGAGCTTGAGAATCGCAAGACTCGAAAGTTTACCAAGCCAAGCCGGAATCTCACCGGTGAACCTATTGTTGGATAACGAAATCCAGTTCAACTTGGTACAGTTGCTTAGACCAGAAGGTATTGCTCCACTCAACTCGTTGAAGTCGAGAATCAAGGTCTCGAGTGTCTGAATGTTACTTAGCTCTTGAGGGATTTCTCCCTGGAGCTGATTCAACCAAAGCTTCAAATCCTTAAGCTTGGAGAGAGCACCCAAGCTGGTGGGGATGATACCCCTGAGGTAATTGAAGCTCAAATGGAGTGAAACAAGCTGAGAACAATTACTGAGACTAGCAGGAATCGACCCAGTTAAGATATTGTTCTGCAAATAAAGAACTTGTAACCTGTTTGCCGGATTTTCACACAAAGAAACAGGGATTGGCCCGGAAAAGTTGTTGGAACTGAGATCTAAAACCTCCAGGTTGAAAAGACTGGACAAAGATTCAGGCAAAGGACCAGCGAAGTAATTAAAAGCTAAAGATAGCTTCTTCAAGTAACTCATGTCCTGGAATATCTCAATGGGGAGTTTACCGGTTAAGTTGTTGGTAGATACATCGAAAGACTCCATGGAAGAACAGGAAGCAAAGCCACTAGGAATCGTACCAGAAAGATTGTTTGAAGAAAGATCCAGCTCCACAAGGCTCGAACAAGCTTCCGTCAGATACAGAGGAACCTGTCCTTGAAACTTATTGTCTGCCAAATAAAGATACTGCAATTTGGAAGTTGGCAAAGCTGGAATCCGACCGGAGAACTGGTTGTTTGATAGATTCAAGAAATTTAAGTTCACGCAGGAAGAAATTACAGGGGAAATGTCGAAGGAAAACTTGTTCGCGGAGATATCAAGGTGTTCCAAAGCTGAGCAGCCTCCAAATGAAGGAGTAGACCCCATTGAGAAATTGTTCCAGGAAACATCCAAAAACTTCAACTTTCTGCAATTTGAGACATTTATTTCGCCAGTAATATCGTTTCCTTTCAAAGCCAAGTGCTTCAAGTCGTGGCAACCACCGTGAAGGATCCAAGGAACTACGTTTCCAGCAGAAAGCTTGTTGAAAGAAAGATCGAGAACTTCCAAACTCAGCTGCAAACCCCTGGATTCTTCACCACCAGAAGGCACGAGGCTGTTGGTAGATAAATTGAGAAACTTCAAGTTGGAGCAAGAACCCAAGGCGGAAACGGTTGAAACGGGACCAGACAAGGCGTTCTGAGATAGATCTAAAGTGGTTAACAGGGAGCTGCACTTGGATCCAGAAGGGAAAGAAATGTTGCCAGAGATATTGGCTTTCAACAAAGAGAGGGATTCCAAGTTTTCCAGAGCTAAAAGAAAGGCAGCAACAGAGTGAAAATCCGTGCTTAACGAGGTGTAACCGAGTTCAATAGAGGAAACTCTGGAGCCTTGGCATGTTACACCATTGAAGCTACAAGGGTCTTGGTTAGAAACCCAGTTTTGAAGAACAGATTGGTCGGGCAAGCTGGCTTTGAAGTTGAGCAGTAACTGAGAATCCCTGTTGTTTGAAGAAGCAGCAACAACAGCTTCAAAGGAGATAAGGAAAGTGAGAATGAGGTGAGAAAAGAAAGCTCCTGAAGCAAACAAAGGTCTCATATTTCTGGGAAAATTGAACTTCCTTTTCAACAAGAATGAAAGTGAGAGAAAGAAAGAAAAGAGTTTAGGGAATGAGGCCTTCCATTACAGAGAAAACAAGGGAGTAGAGCTCTGGTTTGGAAGAGAGAGGGAAAATGAAAGAGAAAGGTTGGGTCTTGATGTTTTGTATTGGGTTTGGGTGATGGGTCACTGAAAGAAAGAGAAAAAGAGGAAGTGAAGACAGTAAGAAGGGTATTTATCAAAGTGGGGGAGTGGAAACAGCTGTTGGCTAGTCACATGCCATGTGACACTCTCCTCTCCTCTCCTCTCCTCTCCTCTCCTCTCCTCTTTTTCTATTTCTTCAATTAATTAATTATATTTTATTAATACATCTTACTTCTAAATCTAATAATATGTTATGTCTCTCTAGATTGGGGATTTAAGTGCTTCAGATTAGGGGGTGGATCAATCCTTAATCTCCCACTTAAAATATGTTTTCTTTTTGTTTCACTATCGTTTTATGTTTGTTTCTTTACGTATATAAACAAACTAGTCTTGATTTTGGTACTTTTTATTAATTTTATATTTTATAGCATGTAGATTTGTATTGTGTTATGAATACAAATCATTATGAACAAATACAATATTTGAAGTAGAAAGTAACTCACTTGAAATAAATAAACTAATCGCTCTCCCCTCTCACTAGTAAAAACAAACCTTTAACTTTCTTTTCTTACACCGACGATGAGTTATTGCTGATTTCAGCAGTTGATTTTTTTTCCTTTTTTTTCCTTTTTTTTTGACCCGTTTAGATGTCTTGTTTTCTTTTTTTTGTGTGTCGCCTTCGTTTCTCTCTTCTAGTTGACTCGTAGACTTTGATATCTTCGGCAACCACGATCCAAGTTCGAGCGCACTTTTAAGAAAGAGAAAGTCTGACCCTGCATGGTGGTTCGGATAGGTAAAGACGGGGTTGCCTCCCGTTTTTCCCTCCTCTGTCTTCTTTCTTTTGTGGATTCGTTGGATATTTTCTCCTATTGCCTCTGAATCCCAAATGGATGGAGTTTCTTTCTTGCAGCTGCATGCTGGCGGTCGAAGCTCATGAAGTTTTTGGGCTTTTCCCCTCTTCCAAATTATGATTTGTGTTCATTGGCCTAAATGGCTTGTTCCTTGTCGGTTTTGGCACCCTAACGCCTGAATCTCACAACAGTGTCTTTGGTAGTTGCCGTCAAATCCTCGATTGGTGGATCCTCAGTCGATTCAGACGTCCAACACCATCATCAAGTTCCTTAAGCTTCATGCATTCGGCCACCGTTGCTTCTCCGATTTTTTTTCTGAATTCTATGTAGGATTTTATCCTCTCTTATTGTTGTTCGGGTCTATGTGATGTATGTTTTTTATGGACTTTCATGACCTACATTTGTAAGGTTTGATTGTGATGAAGGAAGTTATCATTTGATGCTACAGGAAAAAAAATAGATACTGTAGTATCCTATTTTAGTCCGGCTTTGAGCCCAAATTAAAATATAACACCATTACACCCAAAAAAAATCCATTTACCCATTATTATTATTATACCCAAATACGAAATACCCTTTACCCTAAAAGAACAAAAACCTTAGCCTAAATTATGCAGCAGCAACCGCCTCCATGTTGCCCCAATCACCTCCGCGCATGGCCACAACGCGCGATGCTAGTGGCCACGCGCGATGCCACCACCGGTCATGTCTGATTCCACCGTTCACCACCGTCCTAATCTGCAGAAAAATCAAATCAAATTATAATATTTTTTATATACATGCATGTACTAAATCGGGTATAAAAACCCTTTGAAATCTGTAAAAAAGAGTACTGGCGACCGGTGGCGCGCGAGCGGCGGCCACTTCCCCGGCCGGCCTGGGCAGAAAGTTTGAATGCTCTCTTTTCTTTTTTGTTTGAATAATGAAGTAATTGTTTTTTTTAGGATTTTAAGTTATATACCGGTATAAATAAAGGGTTTATTTACGCGCTTAGTCCCCCGCCCCAGCCAATTGTTTGTTTTGCCCTGACGCATGATATAACTACTAACATGGTCCCTCTTAGTTTTTCTAATGTTTCAATCTCACCCTTTTATGCTTTTAATTCTCTTAAAATCGTCCCCAAATTGCATTTTATTTTAAATTCAATCTATAATTCAAATAATTTAAAATGGAAATAGGTTCTTTGACTTGCCTTTTTATTTATTATTATGCTTATTTTGATTATTTTTAAACCTGATTTATTATTCCTTTTTTTATCATTTTAATTATGCTTTAATTCCCTTTTTTATTTTTTCCTTTTAAACATGTTTAACGTTATAAATGATTTTATTGTTTTTTTATGGTTTGTATATTCACGTATATCATATATGTATATTAGCTGTACATGTGTTCTTTTTTATGTACATAATATGTTTTTGTATAAAGTATGGGGGTTCATTTACTAGCTTTCTTTCTTTGTTTTTTTTATATATGATATGCTATTTTATATTAAATTTTAATATGTATATATTTAAAATATATATATTATTTGATCTCATTTCATACATATTTGTGTATAATATATTTAGTATACATTATATATAACATAGTATTTTTATTTAGTCTTCCTTTTGTTAATTATTATTATTATTTTTATTATTATTATTATTATAATATTTATATATTATTACTATCATATATAAATATATTTTATTTTCCCATTATATGTTATGTATTTTGTATGTATATATATATGTTATTAATATTATCTTAATATTATATATTATATATTATATATAGTATATAGTATATTATAATTATGTATATATTATTTTGTATATATATGGTTATTATTATTTTTATGATTATTTTTGTTAATATATTTACTATATTATGTATATTATTTTATATTTAATATATTATAGAATATATATTATTATTTTTTTCACTATATAATATTTTATATATTATATTATCATACTTACATATTTTTGACCTCATTTCGGATATTTTTGTTAAAAAATAACTCTCGGCCAATTTAAGGGAATATTTTTTTGCTTTATTTCGGATATCGGCTAGGAAGTGACATCCTAATCCATTCAGGTATCATCCTCCTCGATTTTCGTAAATAATAAAATGTTCTCCTTAGACCGTTTTCTTTTTTGGGATTAAATTTTAAATCGAAAATTGAATTTTTGTTTTCTTGCAATGACAACACCAGATTAACGCGGTACCAATTTTGGGCGTTGTGGGGTGCTAATCCTTCCTCAAGCGTAACTGATTCCCGAACCCAATTTTTTGAATATCTGGTTACCTTTTAACGGTGTTCGGCCTACCAAAGTGGTCGGGGTAATTCCATCCATTTTTCATATTTCCCCTCCATTTTTCATTTTCCACATTTGACATCGTTTTCCATTTTTAAAACATTTACGGTGTTTTGTTAGGAGTGTCATTCCGGTCTCCGAGTGACGTCTCTTTTGACTCCGTAAAGAATACATTTTTTTTATAAACTATAATATTTTTCGTAGAGGGAAAATCCCTATTACGACATATACAAATAATTTTACTCACATCAAGTAATTCACAAATATTTTTTAAAATGGTGTATCAAATGTACTTTCTTTTGTCCAGAGAACTGCAGAAATTTTATTTGATATACTATCATTTTTTAAAAAAAAAATTATTTGATATACTATCAATTAAGTATAGTTTACCATTTCGTTTAATAAAAATTTTGGGACTTCGATTTTAATATTTTCAATATAAGTTTTCCTCTCCATCAGTGTTGATTTTCTTTGGATAAAATATATCAGAGGTCGCTAAATCATTTTAAATGATTATTTTGGCTACTGAATTTTCTATAAAATAGTTATTAAATTTATCAAATTGTTATAAAAATGGTCATTACGACGTTATAATAATAATAGTAATAATAATAATAATAAAGTTTGATAAAATTAATAACTATTTTATAATAACTTTATAGAATTTAATGACCATTTTATAACATTTCGATAAATTTAATGATCACTTTACAATTGTTCGATAATATGCATGATCATTTTATAATTTTAGAATGTTTAGTGACCAAGACAATCATTTGGGTATAGTTTAATGACGATTGATGTACTTTATCCATTTTCTTTTTGTTGTCGTTTTTCGATCAGTATTCGAGAGATTTATCGCCAACGTCAGTCAACTCAAAAGATCATAATTTGTTGATAATCTTGTTGTTTGAAGGTAAACTATACCATTAGTAGCTGAATTTTAGGTTGTGTATCAATTTGGTCACAAAATTTTGAAACATTTTAATTTTAGCACTAAACATCAGATCTCGTATATTGGTTATTGGGTCGTTAAATCGTTAACAATGTCATGATGTGAATGTTTGTTTCTTATTTTTCTACTCAGGGTTGTTCTTGGGCATGGGCAAAAGGGATGCCTGCTCATACCCTAATTTTTGTAATATTTGGTCTAATGGTCCAAGTTTTTCAATCTTATTATTAGTAGTCTACTCTTTAAATTTAATTTTTCCAATTTTTGTTATTATGTGTTCAGTTTTTTAATACTTGTTATTAGGTGTTCAATTTTTTCCCAATATTTGTTATTATGGATGTACTATTAAAATTTATTTTTTTAATATTTGTTATTAGGGGTTATTTTTCTAATATTTCTTATTTTAGTCTAATCTTTTAACAATTGTTATTAGAGCCTCAATTCTTCCAATACTTGTTATTAGGAGCTCAGATTTTTTTCCAATATTTGTTATCAGGGGACTTCTCTTAAAATTTAAATTTTTTCTAATATTTATTATTAGGGGACCACTTATTTTCCTAATACTTGTTATTAGGAGCCTATTTTTTTCCAATATTTGTTATTAGGTATATACTCTTAAAATTTAATCATTTTCCAATACTTGTTATTAGAGACCCGATTTTTTAACTAATATTTGTTATTACTGCTCATTTTTTTTTCCAAAATTTGTTAATAGGGGGTCTACTCTTAAAATTCAAAATTTTCCTATTAGGGACATAATCTTAAATTTTAATTTTTTTCCAATATTTGTTATTAGATACTCTTTTTTTCTAATATTTGTTATTATGAGCTTACTTTTAAATTTTATTTTTCCAAAATTTATTATCAGATGCCTAATTTTTAAGTTCTACTTTGGGCCACCAAAATCTTAAAAACGAGTATATTTCTACTATAAATTGTCAAGTCCTCCGACTGTCCTTTTCGATCAATCAATGTATGTCATCGGTCGTCATTCATGGCAAGACCAGTGCCAAAATGTTTGTATTTCACTCTTATTTCATGTCCCCAATTGGTTTTCCATGAAATTCACTCAAAATCAATGAAAATCCTCCAAAAGGTTTTACTTTCTAATCTTCGATCTCCTCCGGAGGTAGTCCGATGAGACTACTTTCGAGATACATTGTTAGTATTATTTAAAGAATATTTCTCACAATTTGAATATTCAAACAAACAACCCAAATATCTCAAATCTAAGAAATCCTCAAAACTCCTAAAATGATTGATTTTTATGTTTAATTTTATGACTTTAAAGAGGTTTGGGGAAATTCTAAACTGATTAAATGGTAGAGGAGAATAAGACGAGTTTAGAAGAAAAGTTCGTACTCCAAATATTAGCTGGCCAGCAAAACCTACAAAATTAAGGAAGAATCATATATTATGTAAATTAATGTGCTAAGAAAAAAAAGGGAAGTTTGGAAGGATTTCATGGATGAATTTAAAACAGGTGACAAGTTTGATTTAAGGGAGAAAATTGTTATAGCAGAGGAAAATTAAATAGATTTTCAATTAAACACTTCCTCAGTTTCTCTTGTTTTGTATATTTAACCTTACTTTTGTATCTGTATTTTTTAAAGTCATATTTGTTATCACTTCTCTATTATGATGACAAAACTCGATGATTCAAAATTTTATTTGTTATCCGAGTGAACTTTAAACAATGCTTTGATTTCGAGTTTGAATTAAGTTTAAACAATAGAAAAACCCAAATTTAAAGCGTCATATTTGACTTTTAGTTAAATAATTTAATTATTTTGTGATTTGATCTTTAACTTTTATATTTTTTTAATTTATTATTCGTTTTAAATTTATTTTGACCAAATTTAAATTGCGTACTCTTTGATCATTGTAGAATACATGTGCGACTGATTAAATTATTATTTTTTATTGGTATAATGTCAAAAAAAATACTCATAACGTTTGACTGAATAGTCATTTTACTCTTTATTCATTTTCTGAAGCACTTTAACCCTTAACGTTTTATTTTAAGTCAAAAGAACTTTTTTGTAGATAAAAATTATTAGTCAACATGTAAAGCTGATATGGCAAAGCCATTTAGGATGCAATATGATGTCGCGTTACCCCACTGCCACGTCGTCAAAATTTTATAAAAAAAAATTAAATTAAATGTTTTTATTTAATTATTTTCAACCAATGCAATGAAATGATGGTGATGGTACCTTTGCCAAATTAGAACTTGGATTATAGCAATAATGGGATTTGAACCCAAGAATCATGACTGAAAAACAAGCAAGCAACCATCTCCACTGGCCATAAACTTGATTAAAAACTAACAAAAACTCTATTTAACAAAACTTTATTTTACAATAATTAAATAAAAAACAAAACTTCTTCTTCCCCAAATCTTAACTCCACCATGTCTTCTTCCCCATTTTTGGCCTTAATCAATGTCAATACTTGGCACGAACTTTAGATTTTGTTTATATTAGATATTCTTAAAAGCTACCAAACAAAACTGAAACATTGTTTCTTGTCCTTCTATTCCGTTCCATAGTTTGTCCCTTCGTACTCTTAATATTTCTATGCACACACACGAGCATGGATGCGGCTGTAAACAATTAAATATTTAAACGATCTTTTTCCATTTAAATATTTGGTAACAAGCTTGAAGTAAGTTTAAAAGGGTCTTTGATTCAAGCATACAAATTGAGAAGCCCTTCGAATTTTAAGGGTCGGCGGTGGTGAGCGATTGACGGTGATGGAGTTTCGAAAATGACAGTTAAGATTTGGGGGAAGAAGAAGTTTGGTTTTTTATTTAATTATTGTAAAACAAAGGAATTGTTAAATACAGTTTATGTTAGTTTTTAAATTAGTTCACAGCTAGTTGAGATGATTGGGTGTTTGGGTTTTCATCCATGATTCTTGGGTTCGAATCTCATTGTTACTGTAATCCAAGTTTTAATTTGTTAAAGTTATCATTTCATTGGTTGAAAATAATTAAATAAAAATATTTAATTTAATTTATTTTTATAAAAAATTGATGACATGGCAGTGGCATAATGCCACATCAACATTTTATCCTATGTGGCTCTGTCATGTTAGCTTCATGTGTTGATCGTTAGTTGATTAACAATTTTTATTTACAAAGGGGCTCTTTTGACTCAAAATGAAACATTAAGAATGCTCTAAAAAATAAAGGCTGAAATAACTATTCAGATAAATGTTAAGATATTTTTTTGACATTACGCCTTTTTTATTTGACTAAACCTTTAAATTCATAAAATAAATCAATTGAACCAATGTTGATAATTAAAATATATGTGACAATTGATATTCATTAATTGACCGAATAATTAAAAAAATTTATATTATTTTATTATTTATAAATTCAAATAATAATATTTACGTTGAAAATGTAAATATTTCAAAAAATACAAGTGACAATTAACTCACTATTATTGCATATGTTTTGCCCACGTGGCGAACCACATGGAGTATCACCTTTTTACTGATGTCATCAAAATTGAATATTTGCTTAATAAAAAACATGGATTCTCTTTGCAGAGCGGACTTAAAAGGTAAACTTTTAGGCCACAAATTTCAAAATAAAAAAAAACTTACTACTTTTTGTTCTTATGTCTTAATATAAAAAAATTAAATTTTAAAGTTAAATTTTTAATTTTTAATTTTAAACTATAGAAATACTCATTATCTTAATTCTTTAAACGTTAATACTAAATCTTAACCCTTAATCTTTATCCTAAACTTTAAGCCTATTTTTTAATAATTTAAAAGTGATTACAAAAATAATATTTGTTCATATATATTAATTTTTTGACAATATACACTTTATAAACAGAATAATTAAATTTGAATCTCTTAAAATAAACATTATCTAATTTTTTACTAGGGCCAACAAGGGACAACAAGAAAGGGCAAGATTTATATTCCCAAATTCCACCCGTCGTCTCCCCCACCTCTCTCACATTCTTAAAACCATGGCAGACAGCAGCCAAACCCAACAACGACCCTCAATCTCTTGATCCTCTTTTATGTTTTGGACTCCATTATCTTAATCTTCGCTCCTCTCACCTTCACCGCCGTCGTCCTGGGTTCATCTTTTTCATTCTGTTGGTCCTCATTTCTATTCCTCTTCGTCCTTGATGATGGTGATTTTGAGTGTCTGATTTTTTTGTCCGTGTTTTCGGTTGAAACTTTTGAGAATGGATTGATTGTGTTGATTTGTAACACCTTGAATCTTCAAAATTTAGACTAAAAAGTTAATTATTTTTTTATATGACATCAAAATGATAAGAACACAATACTGATTCACTCTCGTTAACGATTTTTGGGTAAACTACACTGGTAGTCACTGAACTTTTAAGGTGCTTTTAATATAGTACTAAACTTTTAAAACTTTCATTACAGTCACTCAACTTTTAATTTGCTTTCATTACGGTCATTGACCTCAACTACTGTTAAAAAAAACCGACGTGTTAAATTTAAGGGTAAACTATACTGGTAGCCACTAAACTTTTAGGGCGCTTTCAACATAGTCACCGAACTTTTAAAACTTTCATTACAGTCACTCAACTTTTAATTCGCTTTCATTACAATTAAAAAAGATGATGTGGCATGTTAAGTTTAAAAATAAACGTTTCTCCACCCTATTTTCTCTCTCCCTCTTATTTTTTTTCTATTTTCCTTCCATCCAAACATGTTTATCTTTTTTCCTCCTCTCCCTCTTTTCTTTCTCCTCAATAATTGTATAGCCTCTGTGGGGTGAAATTGTCCTATTGCATGCACCATTAAGAAAATAGAGCATATACTGATGATCAAAATGATTGTGGAGAACTTGATAATGTTGAATCTAATGGACTCAAAAAAATAAGGACATATACTGGTAATCAAAATGATTGTAGCATGCTTAATACCAAGATTTTAAGAAGCACAAAGCATTTGATTAAGAAGGTCCTTCCCAGAAGATCCATGCGACTAGTTTCCAAGTGAGTTTATGAAGTACATGCAGGCCATTTTTTAGTGTTATTTCAACTCATATTAGATTTACTAATGCAAAGCCAAGTATTGTCCATAGTTGTAGATTGGTTCATTCTTTGGAGAACACTCTTTCTCACAAACGTAATAATAAGATGGCAGGGTATAGCATTCCAGTCCTTCTCTTCCTTTTATTTTTTCAATGATTTTTAAATTTAATTGAAAATTTTGAGAAAAATGATACGAAAATAAAGATTAGTTGTTATGCTATTATCCTTGTAGTTAAGGTACTTAAAACTGGGGAGTGAAATTAGATATGAATATATATAATATTGGCATGTCATTTTTTAATGCATTAGGAGGATCTTAGATGACCATATTTTCATGTCGTGTTAGAATATTTCTCGAACGGGTATACTTTGAAAAAAATTGAAAAATCTAAGCAACTTGGATACTCTAAAGGTGGGATGAAATATTTTTGGTAACACTAAAACTAGGTTAAGTGATTGTTACAATCCAAAAAAAAACTCTAGGATAGCTATAGCCTTGAGAGATTTTTTAATGGTGCATGTAGTAGGACAATTTCACCCCACATATGATATAAGATTACAGAGGAGAAAGAGATGAGGGAAATGAGGAGGAAAAAGAAAGACATATTTGGATAGAAGAAAAATAGAAGAAAATAAGAGAAGAAGAGATATAGGGTGGGAAAACATTTATTTTTTAAATTTAATGTGCCACGTCAGCTTTTTTTAACGGTAATGAAAGTGAATTAAAAGTTGAGTGAATGTAATGAAAGTTTTAAAAGTTTGGTGACCGTATTGAAAATGCCCTAAAAGTTCAGTGACTACTAGTGTAGTTTACCCTTAAACTTAACATTCCACGACAGCTTTTTTAACGATAGTCGACGGCAATAACCATAATGAAAGCGAATTAAAAGTTGAGTAATTGTAATGTAAATTTTAAAAGTTCGATAATAATATTAAAAACGCCCTAAAAGTTCAGTGACTACCAGTGTAATTTATCCATTTTTTTATCGATCTCTCGTTAAGGATGTTGGGAAGAAGAAGAAGATGATGGGTTTAAATCTGGCTAGGGTTTTCAATCAGACCCCTTTATAAAAAAATGTCTTTTTTCTTCGTTTAATTTTGTTATTAATTGAAGAAGTGCAGTCGGCAAAGAAAGTTCGTGTATTTTTTTTAAATTAATTGAATTAATTTATAGGTTATAGGGTTGAATTGAATGTAAAAAAGTTAAGGATTTAAATTGATTGTTTTAAATAATTCAAAGACTTTTACACCTTAAGCCAATTTTAATATATATATATATATATAGTGGGAGAGCTATGATTCAGCTGTTCAAAGGAAAGGAAAAAAAAATAGAATCACTAATTGGCCTAATAATCAAGATTGTTCGTGTTATTTTATTTTGTATGAATTTGAATTTTGATATTTACTTTGAAAAGGTAATACTATCTTTATTTAATAAAAAAATAAAGGAAAAGCAGAGAGAACTTGTTGAAAATGCAAATGAGAAAGTTAAAGTGAGTTGCGTTTGCACAAAGGTTTACTTCTTATTTCTAGAGAAATGACTTGTTTGAATATCCTTAAAAAAAACAATTATAACCATCCTTTTTTTTTCATGATTCGATGCTTTTAATATGTTCTTGCTAAATTTCTCTAGCTTTATTGATTTATTTAACTAAATGTGTTTGAAGATCAAATTCAAAATAATTCAACAAAGAAAAGTATATTTGTAGTGATTGTCTTAAGGATTAATCAATAGAATGTGTAAATATAGATGGTTAAATTTGTTAGATTATTTTAAATTAGGACTAAGATGATAGAGTGTACAAGTTTTAAGAATTAAATGTGTTATTTTACTAGGTCACATAACCGTTTTCGTTATTTTTCAAGTCAAAACAGAATAAAAAATAATGTTAGTGATTAAAACAAAAATATTTAAAAATTAAATGACCGAAATAAAAAGACTAATAATTAGGTGACTAAGTAAGTAGTTAAAGCTACAATTTTTGAAATATACATTTACGATTCTCCACGCTCCGAATCAATTTTTGAAATATTTAAAAATCAACGCATTTCAATTACTTGTACTTTTTGAATGTCCTCCGCAATTTTTTTTTGCTTAAAGTTCAATAAGCCACTAAATTTCTGTAAAAAAAAATTAATTAAGTCTTTAAATTCTTTTGTATCCAATTAAGTCTTCAAACGCAAAAAATAATCAATTTGGCCATTTGACCAACGTTGACGTTAACTTTAACAGTTTTTTTTTAAACTAACACATGTCACATAAAAGATAATGTCACTTATCATTTCTAGGACTTCTTAAAGTTTAATTTTTTTAAAATATATAAAAACAAGAAAAAAATTTAAAATTAAAAAAATCTGGAAATTTCTAAAAAATATTTTAAAATATAAAAAAATTAATTTCGAAATTTATTGAAAAATAATAAATAATATTTTTCAAAAGATTAAACATTTTAAAAAAAATATTAAATATTATTATAAATTATAAAAAATAAATTGAAAAAGGATTTTAAAATAACTTTGATTGTTTTTTATTTTTTTAAATAACTTTTATTGTTTTATATTTTAAAACTCAGAATAACTTTTACTGTTTTATATTTTTCATTTTATTTTTAAAATTTTATAATAATATTTGATATTTTAAATTTTTGAAAAAATGTAATCTTTTGAAAAATTATTATTTATTATTTTTTGAATAAATTTTGAAATTATAAAAAGAATATATTTTTAAAATAATTTTTAGAATTCTTCAAATTTTTTTGTAAATTTTTAGATTTTTTTTCTGATTTTTATATATTTTTAAAAAATTAAAATTTAAAAATTTCTAAAAATGACAAGTGGCATTATTCTGTTGCAACAAGTGTTAATTTTTAAAAAAAATACTATTAAAGTTAACGGTCAAATTTGATCAAATGGCTAAATTGATTTTTTTTAATGTGAAGATTTAATTAGACGCAAAAAAAAGTTTAGGACTTGATTGATTTTTTTACAAAATTTTATTGAACCTTTAAGCTTTTTTTCTCATTCAATTAGTAATGTTGTTCAAATCCAAAATATTAAAGAAAGTAAATTATTCTATATCATTAATATCATCCCTTGAATACATTTATATGATTTTTAAAATATTAAACCCTTAAAATTTCTTAAATCAAATATTGTTATCGCTTTTATTAAATAAAAAAAGAGTATATTTTTATATTAATAATAAACTAACGTATCATAGAAGAAGCTTGACCACTAAGAATTTGAAAATTTCATAATAAATCTTTTAATTTTTATAAAAAATTTAATTTGACCCCTTCAAATTTAAAGACTTAATAAATCTTTATATTTTTAAATTTAAGTAATTTGTCCCTCCTGACATTCGATCATGACTCCGTCCAATGACTGATCCAAATGTAATGTGGGGTGGGGCCGTGCCCACACTGAATTTTTTAGAATTCACACATTTGTCTTTAATTTTCTTAACTTTTATGAATTAATCTTTAAATTTTTGTAATATTTATGACTTGTACCCACCCTAAAATTTTGAGATTTTATATGTGCTCACCCTCAAATATATTTTTGAATTCGCCACTGACTCGGTCCCTGTAGTCCATGCACTAATATCTGTATCTAAACAACAGAATTAGCATTGAAAACTTTTTAATATTTCTCGACGCCTAACGATCAGGGGTGGATCCTTTAAGGAACATGTGGGGGCCACGTCCCCGAATTTTGGAAATTCAAATTATGCCCGTAAAATTTTTGAAAATTTTAACTTGACCCTTCAAGATTTTTAAAATTTCATATTAAGCTTCAAAATTTTGAATATTTTTAATTGAATTTTCTCTCAATTTTTTTAAATATCTCAAAATTATTAAAAGTTGAGTTAAACCCTCAATTTTTTTGAAACTTTTCATTTAAGCCTCCAAATTTTTAACAAAATTTAATTTGATCCCTTAAAATTTTTACTCTAAATTTCACCATTCTCTCGCTCCTTTTCCGACCTCCCCCTTTAGCCTTTTTGTAGCTAAACGCATGCGAATAAACACAAAACGACAATTCACAATTTTGAAAAATAGCCTAATGTCTCATTCCTTACATGTCTATTTGACTCAACCTCAACCTCAACCTCAACCTCAACCTCAACCTCAACCTCAACCTCAACCTCTTCTAATCCTCAACCTCAACCTCTTCTAATTCCCCTAATAATCGTCCCATCAAAAGAGAAGAAAAAACCCTTCACTTCCCCAAATAATTGGCGCTTCCGTTTCACGCTCTTTTCTTTCTGTGGGATTGGAATTTTGTTTCCCGAGTATTTTCGTTACTATATTACCTGTTCTTGGCGGTGTGTAGTACTGTACAAACCAGCCCATGCTCTCTCTCTCTCAACGTGACCGTTGATCTTTGTTTAAACGGTCATGATTTCATTTATTCAAGGTGGGACCTTGTCGGGGACAACGCAGTTGCTGTCATTCGTGTCCCAACAGTAAATTAACATACTCTGAAGCTTGAACTTTAAACCACAAATAGACCCCTTCAGGAACATCCCCTGTTATCTGGTTTTTACTCTTCACGATATTTTTTGAAATATAGATTTTTATTGATAAACAAACTTATATTTTTTTACTCTATTTTAAATTTAATATTGAATAATTATACGTTTTCATTAAATTATTAATTTATAGGAAAATTCTACAACGCTCGACGAGCATCGCTGAACACCACTAATGATAACACCGCTTAACACCATTAAATTAATTAATAAAAAATAAAAATCTTAATTAAATATTAATTATAAATTATTTAAAATAAAATTATTTTTCATATATATAGTTTTTGTTAATCTTTTTTTAATTATTATCAAATACTAAATCCTAAATCTTAAACCCTAAACCAAAATCTATAAACCATAAACCATAAACACTAAACCATAAAACTAAACTCATTAATCAAATTTGGGGTTTAGGGTGTAGGGTTTATGGTTTAGAGTTTAGAATTTTAGGTTTAGGGTTTTGAGTTTAGTGTTTAGGGTTCATAGTTTAAGATTTAGGATTTAGGGTTTTGGGTTTTATTTTTAAATTGATTAACGTTGGTATTTGATTCAATTATTTTTAAAAAAATTAAAAAATATTATATACATGGAAAATAATTTAATTAATATTTTATTTAAAAAAATTATAATTATAATTTGAGTCATTTAGATTTTTAATCTTTATTAATTAATTTAATGGTGTTCAACGATGTTCATCGTTAGTAGTGTTCAGCAGTATTCGTCGAGCGTGGTAGACTATCCTAATTTATTTTATTATATACATAGATAATTTAACATATGTTCTAATGTTTGCACTATAGTATAATGTATTATGTTAAAAAATTTGACTATAGTATAATATATTATGTTAAATTTAATTCTTAAGCAATATAAATTATATGATATATAAAAATAAAACATTACAATATAGATAAAAGAAAAAGCCCGAGACAATACATATTATAATATTTTTAAAAGTATAAACTAAGAAAACGTTGAGTCGGACTCAAGCCTTGAATATTAAAAGCATAAGTTCGTTCTATATTTTAGACGAGTTTAACGTTTTTGTTCAAACCCTCTCAAATTTCGAATAAACTTTTAAGCTTGAACGAATAGTTTTACTCTTGAACAGATTTAATATTTAGTTGACTTATGATATCAAAACTTAATCAGACATTTAATAATAATAATAAAAGAAAATCCCGCTACAATACATATTATAGAAAGGAAAAAACTTTGATACACATGTCGTATAAACTTTAGTTTACACGTGCCATTTAGTTTTAGGGGTTAGGGTTTAGAATTTAAGGTTAGTGTTTATAATTTAGAATTTAAGATTTAGGGTTTAGAGTGTGAAGTTTAGTTTTTTAAGGTTTAGCGTTAAGAATTTAGAATTTGAGTTTTTATAGTTTATCAAAGTTTTACCCTTATAGAAAACAATACACCCACGATGCATATCCCGTTGATGTAAAGAATTAAGATGAAGAACGGTAGACAGAATTTGTGCCATTTCGAAAACTTCCAAGGATTCCTTCATCACAACTCATATTTATAGATTTCAATAATACAATCAAAGCTAAATATTAAATATGAGTAATAAGATGGATGTTTCAGTCACAAATATATTCATATTCTTCATTATTAATAATAAAGAGTTTGAATTATTGGTAATGATAAATAGTGAATTCTTGTTTTCTAGTGGTTAATTATAAGTTATCTTACTTCTCTTGATTTTTATTTCCGTCGCTGCTCAGGTAAATTTTTATAATTAGTTATTTTCTAACGGCACTTATCTTGATAAATACGAACAGAATCAGAGTTGAAAATTTGAGGATAAAACATAAATACTTAAAACGTGAGAGGACATTTTCATAATTGATCTAATTTTTAAGAAAATTTGTATAAATCAAAGATAATTTTTTGGTGAGGGACAGAGGGCTCTTTTGACAAAACCTATTTTGAACGATAATTATTCTTGAAGAACAATTGTTATACATAAGAATTGTTATATGGGTGTGTAATACCCATTTTTGTCCGGATCCTAAATTATATTCGAACCGTCTACCCTATTTAAACTAAATTTCCAAAAAAATATAAAAAATAATAATATAAAAGCAAGACATGGTCTCCACGCAGAGAACCATGCCCTGCCTCACCTTTCCCCCCACGCATCACCCAGCCCCCACGTCCCCATACCCTACCACCCATGCCCATTCCCACACTCCACTCAACCTCCCCCATTTATCCACTTAAAATAGCCACACCACAACTAAAAAGAAAGAGGGGGTTCTCGGCAAGGCAAGAAAAAAGGGAAGAGGGAAGCCGGCCATTTTTCACGGACAAGGAGAGAGAGCCGTCATTGTTTCAGACAAGAAATTGGAACCAAAAATTGAAAGGGAGAGAGCTCATTATTATATTTGGATTTGGGGTATATTCTTCCTTTTGTGTTTATGGTATTGTATATTCTATGGTTTAATGAAATATTTGTTGGTAATCCTTGTTATTTATTTAAATTCCGTTCTTACATGTTTTTTTGTATGTCTATATATGTTGTTCGAATGTGTTTAGTTTAATTTTCAGTTATTGTTAATGTTTGTATTTTATCGTCTCCTTTAAGCATATCTAGATATTTTGATAGGTATAAGTATTAAATATTTTACCTTAATTATCATATTTTTGTGTCAGATTAATATTTATGTATGTATGCTTTAAAGTAGTATTTTATTTTTGTTAAATTAGTATTACATTATGCTTGTTTTAATTCATATGTTCGTATCCATGTTAGCATGATTTCCTTGTTTGTTCATTTTGTACATTATGATATATATTAGTTAATGGCATGTTTAATTGTGTTTTTTATATTTTTTTTATATATAAGTTGCCTTGCTCTTATTTATTCATGCATATTTTCCTTTATGTGCATCATATTTGTTTAGCCTTGTTCGATCATTATAAGTAAGTATTAGCTTTGTTAAGTTTGCTTTGTTTCTTAGGTTATATGTTAGTGTGAAAGTTTGCTTTTTTGCCATGACATATTTTCATTGTAAGCATGTACATCGTGTTACTTATTAAGTTCCTTTTTATGTTTACATGTTCTTTTTGTTAATTTATTATCGTATTTTGTCACATGTTAATGGCATGTTTTATTTTATTTTAACTTGTGTCATATGTTAAGTATTAGTTTTTTAGCTTGTTGCTTAGATTTAATTAGTTTAATATCAAATTACATGCATGTCGTGCACGTGTTGTCTTTGTGGGTTTTTTTATGTACATATGCTCAAGCATGTTAGGATTAGTTTATTTAAATTTTGGAAGCGTGTTTTCCTTTCCCATGTTTATGTGCATACTTTGTTTTCATTATTGTGATATGTTATGTCCATGTGTTAGTTATTTTTCTTTATTTTGTGATATTCATATTTTATGTTTTAATATCATGTCAATTGTATTTTTGTATTTTGCCTTTTAAGGTTGCATAACATATATATATTTTGTCAATGCGGTGCCCTTTTATCCGAGCGTAAACGGGGCCAGTATCAGGCGTAGTGATGGTGGTTGGGCGTTTACTCTCGGATAACAGGGCCTTTAAAATCTACTCGCACTTATAACCAAATTTTAATTTAATCGTCACTTTAATCCGAAAAGTTTAATATTAATAAAGCGGTAATTATTAAAGTACCAATTTTGGGCGGTATGGGGATGCTAATCCTTCCCCATCCGTAACCGACTCCCGAACCCGACAATTTAAAATCTTTGGTTTTTACAGTGTCCGGTCCACCTTGAGTGGCCGATGACGACTCCATTTTTAAACAAAATACGGTTTTTCTAAAATCCCTAGGAAGACATAATTTTCAAAATAAAAAACCCTTTTTTTAGCGAGAGGGACATCGCTACAGATGGCGACTCCGCTGGGGACATTTTTTGGTTTTCAAAAACAAATGAGAGTCAAGCTTTTTCAAATAATTACCGCTCTAGTATTATTAGAAGTTCTGAATTAAAGTGACTATTAAATTAACATTCGGCTATAATTGTGCGTTTATTTTAACACATTTAAAATTTGGCATATAAACTCATCATTTTTAAGTGGGGGGAAAACGCTAATGCTTTAGTGAGGATATCGTTCCTCCGTGTAGGCCTAGCAAGTACCTCCGGGGCTCGAGTACCTTATGCTTTCATAAGGATATCGTTCCTTCGTGCAGGTGATAAGTGTTTAAAAGTACTATTTTTATTACCCTTTTTACTCATATTATTGTTAGACTTAAGCTCATATTAGTTGCATAATTAGTTATTCATGCATTAATTCATGTTTCTTTCCACCGTTGAGCTTGATTACATAACTTGGTGATTTTGTGGAAAAAGATGCTGTTATGGTGTGTTTTTGTGTGTGTGCAGGATCACTTGCCAAAGCAAGGCTAGTGCTAGTTGCCAGGGCAATGCATGAAGGAGACGCCGAGCTAGTTGCCAGGGCAATGCATGAAGGAGACGCCGAGCCAGTTGCCATGGCAATTGTCGACAAAGAGAAAATGCAATAGGGATGTCGAAATTAATGACTATACAAGCCCAAGATGACGTGGAGCAAAGCCCAAACCCAAAGGAATTTGATTTCCATGTAGAGATTAAAGAAGAATTAAATTCCAAGAAGATAAGAGAAGTTCTAGTAGGAATACAATTATAATAAAGAATTATATTCTTTAAAGATAATTTAATTTCAACTTAAACTCCTCCTCAAAAAAGGACTTTGGCCTAGCCCTATAAATAAGAGGGGAATTTCGACAACTCAATATAGAGCAAGAGGAGAGGATTTTCGACAACTCCAAAGGGCAATAAGGAAGAGATTTCGACAAGATAACAAGGAGGGAGAGAGTTCGATTTCTTTTTCTTCTTTGCTCCCATTAGATTCATGGTTTGGGGATTATTCTTTGTATATCTTTTGAACCCAACCATGAACTAACTTAATTGGTTGGGGTTATTGTGTTTTGTTGTTGTGAGAAACAATTGGATTTTGTTTAGGTAATAAGAGTTTGCACTTTTCTATTCAAGGTTTACTCATTCTTGGCTTTTATTATTGTTTGCGAGTGAATTGGGAGAGGATCTCGTAACTTCATCTATTTATCTAATATCGGGAGAGTTAGATTCAAGAAACGAATGAGTATGGTCTTTATTCAATCTATTGATGGTGAAGATTAATCCGGCTTAGGAATAAGTTAAGGATTTCAACGGCTAAGAGGAGCGCAAGATTGGTTGTTGTTCACCCTTGATTCACGCAGGATGTATTATCAAGGCATGCACAAGTAGCTAGAGGTTCGACTTAAGGATAAAAAAAAAACATTGAAAAAACCCCTTGCAAACCTTGAAGTTTGCGCCCCAGACGCCCAAGTAGTTGCCCAGGCAACCATCGATTAGTTGCCAAGGCAACCCGTTGTTACAGTAAGTTGCCACGGCAACCGAAGTTGCCCTTGCACTCTTTTTACCAAGAGACGATCCAATCGGCTATCACACCTCAACTCACGACAACTTGACCTATTCTCTCTTTTTCTTTCATCTATTCTTTTAGTTTATTGCTTTTACTTTTCTCGTTAATTAAAACCTCTATTATCAATTGTGTTTTTATTTTCACAGTGCAGTAACTTAAGCAAAGTGGCCCAAACCAATCCCTGTGGAGACAATACTCGATACTCATATCACTTTATTACTTGCGACGCGTATACTTGCACATTTGCGTAGCACTTATCACACGCAACAAGTTTTTGGCGCCGTTGCCGGGGATTGGCAATTGGTGTTAGTTGTTTTTGTTATTGCATTTTTTTTCTATTAGTTTTACTAACTTTTCTTTTTGTTTGTTTTATCAAAAAAAAAATTTAGGTGCGCTACAAGTTAAGGGACATCAACATGTCGGGAAATAAAAGCCAATCTATTCCAGAGATGATGTTGGAAGATATGAATCAATCCAATCAAGAGTTCCTTACACCCTTTGATGATTACCTATACCAACCGAGAAAAGCCCAAAGAACTTATACCATGGAAAAATCTTGTGTTATGTGTGGAGAACATCATGTGTTCGAAAATTGCCCTCACATTTTAGGTGCATATAAATACATGGAGGACCATAGAGGGAACTAGTAGCAAAATTCTTCATGGTATGGTCAAAAAGCTCAATTTTTTTTTACCATAACAATTTTGCCGCAGCAACAGATATGTCATGGCAATGTAGTCCTTTTCAAGAGCATTCCAATTCCTTAGAGGAAACGTTACTAGCTTCCTTGGCTAGACTTGACGGATCAATTGAAGAGATTCGAGAGCTATCAAAATCTATGGATACGAGGATAGCTCAGTGGGATGCAACCTTAGGGGATTCAGAAGATCAATTAGGGAGATCCACATATTTCATGGATAACATGCACCAACAATTCATTCCTAGGGATACTAACGTCCCAAGGCAAGAGGATAAGGAGCAATACAAAGAAATCTCTCCGATGTGTGAGGAACAACTAGAACCTCAAAGTCAAGAGGATGCCAATGAGAGAGACTGCCCAACACATGATGAGCTTGAACAACAAATTGCCTCGGCAATGATTGAGGAGCCTGAACAGAGCAATGTCGCGACAACACTTGGTGAAGCTGAGAACAACAATACTACAACAAATTATGAGGAACCCGATGCCCATATGGTTACAACATTGATGTTGAAGCAGGAATCTGTAGATTGCTCTCACCAACAATTGCCACGGCAATTACACGACCACATGCAAGATTAACGAGATGATAATACTTTGCCAATGGAATAGGAGCAGGTAATAGTTGAACCTTTTGAATTCTTTAAAAACTCATCTCGTCTATTGCAGGTATGTCTTGAGGAACCGAGGTTGGTATATTTGAAGCCATCGAAATCTCTACTGATGGAGATGTTTGAGAGGCCAAAAGAAAAAGGTGTTTGGATTCATAAAGCTCTTCAGAAAATTGATTCTTCCCTTGACTTAAAGCAAAATTTGACAACTGATTGCCACGGCAATTGGCTTGAGCAGCAATTGCCACGACAACAAAGGCTACATCCAACCATGATAGAAGTCGACAAGAATGAGGTAATTGAATGGTTGAGAATGGATATAATTTTTCCTATTAATATATTTGTGCCTTCAGAATAGTAGCAAGGTGGAGAGTATGCATGGACTACAAGCGAACAAAGAAGAAAAGACACCTCCACCATGGTAATGCAAAAGGGAGTAGCTGGGAGCACATTGGCCAAACTCTTTTTGGGCAATATTGTCACCCGATGGAGGGTACGGATGGACTATAAGAAGTATCGAAAATGACTCTCCTCAAGTTTTCTCAAATATGCAGTAACATTAGAAGTGGTCACTTTAGGAGATGCCTGAGCATGCTCTCCTTTCAATATTTTCTTTTTTTTATTTTTATTTTTATTTTTAAGAGATATTTTATTTTTCTTCATTATCTTTAGTTTCCGGGTTTTCTTTATTTTCTTTTCCACAACAAGACTCACAACCACCATGATAAGGAAATTTACTGCTGACTACTACTGCCACAAACCACAATGAAATCGCAATGCCCAGGCAACAACAATGGCTTCGGAAACTATTGATGCACATGCAAGTAAACCTGCATCGGCAAACATGGACCGAATCAAGGCAATACTATTCACGCGGTACCAGCCACAAGCATTCAACCACTGACCGGAAATTGAATCAAGCAAACGACACGAAGGAAACTTATCACTCGAGGTGACGACCTCTCTGACTAACTCATTTCATTTAGTTTCTTTTAAATTTTGTTTCACTTTTACGTGCATTGAGGACAATGCTTCTCTCGAGTTTGGGGGGGTTGGTTTCTAGTTAGTTTCATGTTTAGTTGCATTCATCTTTAGCAATCACATATGGTTGCATATGTTACTTGCCATGCCTTTAATTTGATTTAATTGCTTAAGACTTGTTGAATATCCAATGATGCATTTTTGCCACTGCACTTAATTGAAAGAACCTTTAATTTTAGGATTACATGAAAAGATCTTAGAATTTTACTATGATGCTGAATTTTTTTTTACACGGTTGTGGCTTGTTGATTGAAAGAAACTTAGTGAACTTAGGTTACTTAAAATTTGGGTAAATTTGAAAATTAAAAGTTAAATTCTTGCTAGAGGTGCCTGAAAACTGCTCTCTAGTAGTAAATGCACTTTCTTGCTAGAGGTGCCCAAACTGCTCTAGTAGTTAATGCACATTAAAGAATCGCTAGAGGTGCCCAAATTGGCTCTAGTCGACTAAAATAAAATGAGAAATTGCTTACTTTACTAGAGGTGCCCGAAATTGGCTCTAGTGAAAATTAAAATAAATGCCCCAGTAATTAAATTGATAAAAACCTACTATTCACATAGAATCTTGAAAATCAACTTGTACACAACTACGCACACACATTGTCACGAGCATTATAGTTTGGTTCCGGGTAATTTTTGTGTTATCCGAAAAATTAAAAGGTGATCATACTTTGTGCCACGGTTCCGAGGTTTGAATTCAAGTTTGAAGCATGTCTTTGATGATTAAAGTCTTGGCAGGTAATTGTTAGTTTGCATTGCTTGAGGACAAGCAATAGTTCGAGTTTGGGGGCGTGATAAGTGTTCAAAAGTACTATTTTTATTACCCTTTTGACTCATATTATTGTTAGACTTAAGCTCATATTAGTTGCATAATTAGTTATTTATGCATTAATTCATGTTTCTTTCCACCGTTGAGCTTGATTACATAACTTGGTGATTTTTGTGGAAAAAGATGCTGCTTTGGTGTGTTTTTGTGTGTGTGCAGGATCACTTGCCAAAGCAAGGCTAGTGCTAGTTGCCAGGGCAATGCATGAAGGAGACGTCGAGCTAGTTGCCAGGGCAATGCATGAAGGAGACGCCGAGCCAGTTGCCATGACAATTGTCGACAAAGAGAAAATGCAATAGGGATGTCGAAATTAATGACTATACAAGCCCAAGATGACGTGGAGCAAAGCCTAAACCCAAAGGAATTTGATTTCTTTGCAGAGATTAAAGAAGAATTAAATTCCAAGAAGATAGAAGAAGTTCTAGTAGGAATACAATTATAATAAAGAATTATATTCTTTAAAGATAATTTAATTCCAACTTAAACTCCTCTTCAAAGAAGGACTTTGGCCTAGCCCTATAAATAAGAGGGGAATTTTGACAACTCCATATAGAGCAAGAGGAGAGGATTTTCGACAACTCCAAAGGGCAAGAAGGAAGAGATTTCGACAAGATAACAAGGATGGAGAGAGTTCGATTTCTTTTTCTTCTTTGCTCCCATTAGATTCATGGTTTGGGGATTATTCTTTGTATATCTTTTGAACCCAACCATGAACTAACTTAATTGGTTGGGGTTATTGTGTTTTGTTGTTGTGAGAAACAATTGGATTTTGTTTAGGTAATAAGAGTTTGCACTTTTCTATTCAAGGTTTACTCATTCTTGGCTTTTATTCTTATTTGCGAGTGAATTGGGAGAGGATCTCGTAACTTCATCTATTTATCTAATATCGGGAGAGTTAGATTCAAGAAACGAATGAGTATGGTCTTTATTCAATCTATTGATGGTGAAGATTAATCTGGCTTAGGAATAAGTTAAGGATTTCAATGGCTAAGAGGAGCGCAAGATTGGTTGTTGTTCACCCTTGATTCACGCAGGGATGTATTATCAAGGCATGCACAAATAGCTAGAGTTTCGACTTAGGGATAAGAAGAAACCATTGAAGAACGCTCTGCCGAACCTTGAAGTTGCTGCCCAGACGCCCAAGTAGTTGCCCAGCTAGTTGCCCAGGCAACCATCGATTAGTTGCCAAGGCAACCCCGCTGTGCAAGTTGCCACGGCAACTGAGTTGCCCTTGCACTCTTTTACGAAGATGATCCAATCAGCTATCACACCTCAACTCACGACAACCTGGCCTATTCTTTCTTTTTCTTTCATCTATTCTTTTAGTTTATTGCTTTTACTTTTCTCGTTAATTAAAACCTCTATTATCAATTGTGTTTTTATTTTCACAGTGCAGTAACTTAAGCAAAGTGGCCCAAACCAATCCCTGTGGAGACGATACTCGATACTCATATCACTTTATTACTTGCGACGTGTATACTTGCACATTTGCGTAGCACTTATCACACGCAACAGCAGGCATAAGCGAATAGGTCCCCCTGAATTGAACCTGGTTGAAAGGAGCCTATAATGGGTGATGATCGAGGGCCTTGCTACTCCTAGTAGAGGACAACAAGGACAATACGGGTACCTCCTAGCACCAACACTGCATATAGAGAACATATAGAAACCCACCTTGTTAGAGCCATGCGGATAACCTAGGTGTTAGACGGGATGTAAATAGGGTTGTTTTGTTTGTTTACCTTATCTAAATTGTTCTTCTATTTATGTGTTATTGATCTTATCTGGTACTGACTCTTTTTCTTTTTTGTTTTACCCTTTTTTGCATGCATCATTGCATTTGCATTACTTTGGGGTGTTGGTTCAAGTAGTTTATCTGATCAAAAATCTTTCATTTTTACCCTAATTTCAAATTGACCCATTTTTGTGATCACATTAAATCTATTCATCTTTGCATTAACTACACGGCATATCATAACACTTTAATTTTTTCATTTTACCAGCATGAAATGCTGATTCACGATTGGTTCTCAATTTAAAAAATTATCATCGAGAGAAAATCTAGTACTCTAGATATCGAGGCAATATTCAAAGTTGCAAATGAATCCCGTGAGTTCGGAGGTTGTGCCATGAGAACCATTTTTGAATAAGTACTTTTGCATCTAAGACATGCACCTCACATTTACATGCATACATTTTGAAAATTTTAAAGTCGGTCATTGGGTTACCCCATTAGATACAACAAAGTTGGTCGACCTAGCACCTTACAGAACCTCTACAAGAGCATGATCTTGGGGCATGTCCAAAAGCACCCTCCACATCTTTTACAAATATTGTGCCTCTAACAAGGTCCCAGTCTGGGGGTATTCTTTGTCAAGGTCCAGCCTTCATTGCCGAGTCAAACTATTGCATCCTTGACCACAGTCTGCAAAACTGCACCCAATCCAAAATAATAATAATAATGAGCTGCCATGAACAACACACAATTTATGAACCCAACTTAGGGGGCAACAAAATCCGCACTCAAAGTGTCAAATTTAAGAGCAGTTGCAGACGATAGCATAAGAACGAACAAAATGTTAGGGCATGCACCCAGATAGATGATCAAACCCAAGAAGAGGTTAGGGCACCGTCACACGCAAAAGATCAAGATCCTGATAGGACCAGTGAGGAGTCAAGGCATCCCATTGAGGGCCAAAAAATCATATCACATTCATGCATTTAGATTGCATTCATCTTGCATTAAACCATTTTTGCATGCGTCATACATTTAGATTAAGTGCATACACCGAAGTCACCATGCATTTAAGATAAACACATGCATTTAGGCATAAAAATCATGCATGCATTTTTGCTTACAAATAGGTTCGAATGAGAGCCCGAACATCCTCAACATGGAGAAACGACACGATGGCCAACCTCAGTCATGGAGGAGGCCAAAAACACACAAAAAATGCTTAAACATCTAAAATAAAAGGTATAAGTGACAAGTTTTTGAACAATTACTAATAAATGTTTTTTTCCATTTCAGGATCTCATACCTCCGTCAGTGGTGGTACGCCAACTTAATCTAGATCTTGCCTGCATCGGTGGTGTTGCAGATCGAATTTTCCATTCAGATCCTATCTATCCATCGGTGGTGTAGTGGATCTCATATTTTGCTGGTCTAGTCTCTCTGCCAGTGATGTGGCAAATCAAATCTTACCCAGGTCTTGCCTCTTCGACAGTGTTGCAGCTAGACCAATCTTTTCCTTGGAATTTGCTATTTTACTTACAAAAAAATCAAAAAAGAAATTTCAAGAAAAAATTCGAAAAAAATAAAAAAAAAATCAAATCAAAATGAAAATCAAGTTGTTATCATTTGCCGATCTTGCTCCTCCGTTGATAGTATAGTAAGATCCGTGTTGCTGAAATCCGATCTTCCCCTCCGTTGATGGTGTAGATAGATCCAACTTTATAAATTTAAGGTTCTGCCTCTTCGTCGGTGTTGCAGCTGAACCAAATTTGCCAAAGTCTGATCATGCCTCTTCGTCAGAGTTGTAGCTTTATCAAAAAAAGAAGAAAAAGAAGAAAACCATCTGATCCTGCCTCTTTGTCGGAGTCGTAGCTGGATCAAATCTTCAGACATTGCCTCTTCATCGGTGTTGTAGCTTGGTCAAATCTAACTTTCGGTTCTGCCTCTTCGTCGGTGTTGTAGCTGAACCTAATTCACTAACTCTCAGTCTTGCCTCTTCGTCGGTGTTGTAGCTAGACCAAATCCACTAACTCTTGATCTCGCCTCTTCATCGGTGTTGTAGCTTGATCAACATTACTAACTTTAGACCATGCCTCCTCGTCAGTGTTGTAGCTTGATCAAAATTTACTAACTTTCTAGTTGTATCAATGTTGTATCTTAAAAAAAGAGAAAAAAAGAGAAAAAAGAAAGAAAACGAAAAAAGAAAAAAGAAAAAAAGGAAAAAAAAGAAAAAAGAAAAAAAGAAGAGAAAGAAAAAAAGAAAGAAAATAAAAAATCAAAATAAGCTTTCAATCCTTCGATCCTGCATCTTCGACAGAGTTGTAGTTGGATCAAACATCAGAACTTTCATCCACTGATCCTGCCTCTTCGTCAGAGTTGTAGCTGGATCAAATCTTCAGACCTTGCCTCTTCGTCGGTGTTGTTGATAAGTGTTGAAAAGTACTATTTTTATTACCCTTTTTACTCATATTATTGTTAGACTTAAGCTCATATTAGTTGCATAATTAGTTATTCATGCATTAATTCATGTTTCTTTCCACTGTTGAGCTTGATTACATAACTTGGTGATTTTTGTGGAAAAAGATGCTGTTTTGGTGTGTTTTTGTGTGTGTATGTGCAGGATCACTTGCCAAAGCAATGCCGAGCTAGTTGCCAGGGCAATGCATGAAGGATATGCCGAGCTAGTTGCCAGGGCAATGCATAAAGAAGACGCCGAGCCAGTTGCCATGGCAATTGTCGACAAAGAGAAGATGCAATAGGGATGTCGAAATTAATGACTAGACAAGCCCAAGATGACGTGGAGCAAAGCCCAAACCCAAAGGAATTTGATTGTCATGCAGAGATTAAAGAAGAATTAAATTCCAAGAATATAGGAGAAGTTCTAGTAGGAATACAATTATAATAAAGAATTATATTCTTTAAAGATAATTTAATTCCAACTTAAACTCCTCCTCAAAGAAGGACTTTGGCCTAGCCCTATAAATAGCAAGAAGATTTCGACAATCCATATAGAGAAAAATAGAGAAATTTCAACAAGAGAGCAAGGGGAGAGAGTTCGATTTCTTCTTCTTCTTCTTTGCTTCCATTAGATTCATGGTTTGGGGATTATTCTTTGTATATCTTTTGAACCCAACCATGAACTAACTTGATTGGTTGGGGTTATTGTGTTTTGTTGTTGTGAGAAACTATTGGATTTTGTTTAGGTAATAAGAGTTTGCACTTTTCTATTTCAAGGTTTATTCATTCTTGGTTCTTATTCTTGTTTGTGAGTGAATTGGGAGAGGATCTCGTAACTTCATCTATTTATCTAATATCGGGAGAGTTAGATTCAAGAAACGAATGAATATGATCTTTATTCAATCTATTGATGGTGAAGATTAATCCGGCTTAGAATAAGTTAAGGATTTCAACGGCTAAGAGGAGCGCAAGATTGGTTGTTGTTCACCCTTGATTCACGCAGGATGTATTATCAAAGCATGCACAAGTAGCTAGAGTTTTTCGACTTAGGGATAAGAAGAAACCATTGAAGAACGCTCCGCCCGAACCTTGAAGTTGCTGCCCGACGCCCAAGTAGTTGCCCGACTAGTTGCCCGGGCAACCATCGATTAGTTGCCAAGGCAACCCCCGCTGTACAAGTTGCGCGACAACCGAGTTGCCCTTGCACTCTTTTACCAAGACGATCCAATCGGCTATCACACCTCAACTCACGATAACCCGGCATATTCTCTCTTTTTTTTCATCTATTCTTTTAGTTTATTGCTTTTACTTTTCTCGTTAATTAAAACCTATATTATCAATTGTGTTTTTATTTTCACAAAGTCAATAACTTAAGCAAAGTGGCCCAAACCAATCCCTGTGGAGACGATACTCGATACTCATATCACTTTATTACTTGCGACGTGTATACTTGCACAATTGCGTAGCACTTATCACACACAACAGTTGTAGCTTGGTCAAATCTAAATTTCGGTTCTGCCTCTTCGTCGGTGTTGTAGCTGAACCTAATTCACTAACTTCCAGCCTTGTCTCTTCGTCGGTGTTGTAGCTAGACCAAATTCACTAACTCTTGATTCTGCCTCTTCATCGGTGTCGTAGCTGGATCAACATTACTAACTTTAGACCATGCCTCTTTGTCGGTGTTGTAGATTGGTCAAAATTTACCAACTTTCAAGTTTTATCAATGTTGTATCTAAAAAACAAAACAAAGAAAAAAGAAAAAAAGAAGAAAAGAATAAAAAATGAAGAAAAAGATAGCAAAATGAAAAAAGTAGAAAAGAAAAAGCAAAAAAAAGGAAAACAAAGAAGAAAAAGAAAAAGAGAAAAATGAAGAAGTTGTCAATTTTCTGGTCCTGTCTATTCGTCAGAGTTGTAACTAGATCAGACATTAGAACTTTCATCCATCGGTCTTGCCTCCTCATCAGTGTTGCAGCTGGATCGAATTTTGTAGGCCCCGCCTCTTCGTCGGTGTTGCAGCTGTGTTGAACTCTTTTTAGGTATTAGCCTATTATCAATAAGGTAGTGAGTTGCTCTCATTTTGCTCCCTCAACCCCATTTTGAAGATTTTGCTTCCTCCAAGAGTGACAAAGTAGACCCATCAAGTTTAGAAAGAAGACATGCGCCGAAGAGAAAGAAGATCTACCAAAGAAAGAAGACACGCGTCAAAAGGAGAGAAGTTCAGCCAGATCGAAAAAAAATGGTTATTCTTTTGTATTTGCTCTATTCATGTTACACATCAATAAGCAATGAGGGGCAGCTGTAATACCCATTTTTGTCCGGACCCCAAATTATATTCGAACCGTCTACCCTATTTAAACCAAATTTCCATAAAAAATAAAAAATAATAATATAAAAGCAAGGCATGGTCTCCACGCAAAGAACCATGCCCTGCCTCACCTTTCCCCCCCACGCATCACCCACCCCCACGTCCTTATACCCTGCCACCCATACCCATTCCCCATTCCCACACTCCACTCAACCTCCCCCATTTATCCACTTAAAATAGCCACACCAAAATTAAAAAGAAAGAGGGGGCTCTCGGCAAGGCAAGAAAAAAGGGAGAAGGGAAGCCGGCCATTTTTTACGCACAAGGAGAGAGAGTCGGCATTGTTTCAGACAAGAAATTGGAACCAAAAATTGAAAGGGAGAGAGCTCATTACTATATTTGGGTTTGGGGTATATTCTTCCTTTTGTGTTTATGGTATTGTATATTCTATGGTTTAATGAAATATTAGTTGGTAATCCTTGTTATTTATTTAAATTCCGTTCTTACATGTTTTTTTGTATGTCTATATATGTTGTTCGAATATGTTTAGTTTAATTTTCAGTTATTGTTAATGTTTATATTTTATCGTCTCCTTTAAGTATATCTAGATATTTCGATAGGTATAAGTATTAAATATTTTACCTTAATTATCATATTTTTGTGTCAGATTAATATTTATGTATGTATGTTTTAAAGTAGTATTTTATTGTTGTTAGGTTAGTATTATATTATGCTTGTTTTAATTCATATGTTCGTATCCATGTTAGCATGATTTCCTTGTTTGTTCATTTTGTACATTATGATATATATTAGTTAATGGCATGTTTAATTGTGTTTTTTTTATATTTTGTTTTTTATATATGAGTTGCCTTGGTCTTATTTATTCATGCATATTTTCTTTTATGTGCATCATTATTTGTTTAGCCTTGTTCGATCATGATAAGTAAGTATTAGCTTTGTTAAGTTTGCTTTGTTTCTTAGGTTATATGTTAGTGTAAAAGTTTGCTTTTTTGCCATGACATATTTTCATTGTATGCATGTACATCGTGTTACTTATTAAGTTCCTTTTTATGTTTACATGTTCTTTTTGTTAATTTATTAACGTATTTTGTCACATGTTAATGGCATGTTTTATTTTATTTTAACTTGTGTCATATGTTAAGTATTAGTTTTTTAGCTTGTTGCTTAGATTTAATTAGTTTAATATCATATTACATGCATGTTGTGCACGTGTTGTCTTTGTGGTTTTTTTTTATGTACATATGCTCAAGCATGTTAGGATTAGTTTATTTAAATTTTGGAAGCGTGTTTTTCCTTTCCCATGTTTATGTGCATACTTTGTTTTCATTATTGTGATATGTTATGTCCATGTGTTAGTTATTTTTCTTTATTTTGTGATATTCATATTTTATGTTTTAATATCATGTCAATTGTATTTTTGTATTTTGCCTTTTAAGGTTGCATAACATATATATATTTTGTCAATGTGGTGCCCTTTTATCCGAGCGTAAACGGGGCCAGTATCAGGCGTAGTGATGGTGGTTGGGCGTTTACTCTCTGATTTTTAAGGTGTCCGGTCCACTTGAGTGGCCGGTGGCGACTTCATTTTTAAACAAAAAACGGTTTTTCTAAAATCTCAAGGAAGACATCATTTTCAAAATAAAAAACCCTTATTTAGCGAGAGAGACATCGGTACAGGGTAATTATTTTGAAAATAGTTGTTATAAAGAGTAGCTATTCTTTAACAAATGTTCTTTTGATCCGTTCATACAGAGTATAAGTTGTTTTTTTTATAAATTTTATTTTTAATTCTAATCTTAACTAAGAGAAAGAAAAAAAAGGAAATAAGAACTCTAGGAGAAAAAAAATAGTGTTTTTACTCGTGATCTAAAAAATACAAAAGAATGAAGATAAACAACTTAGTTAACCGGTCAAATATGTTAACTCGAGTACAAGTTGTTTTCAATGTATTATGCTTTTATTAAGATTATTATGAAGAACGCTGGTTCTGGATAAAGTTTCTTCTGATCTGAAACAATTCCCAACGTAGCTAATATTAAACAACAATTGTTGAATGCAAATCATTTCACTTATAGTAATTTTTTTTCAATTCATAACTTAACTTTTGTCTCTAACATTAAAATGATTTTATTTTAAAAAACGAATAAATAACGGGACCCATTTTATGTTAAAAAGCGAATACATTTTTTTACAACATAGTTTGACTGTAAGTTTGTCACCATCTCTCTCTCTCTCTCTCTCTCTCAAGGTAATAACGGAATTTACCAAACACAATCATTTCCCAAGTTTATTTTTATTCATATCAACCATTTCCCAAGTTGGTCCCTCAACCTGATGGGCTACACATCAAAAATATTGAATTAAATAATATGCCTTTATGAAATTAGTCAATATATTATTTACATTATTAGTTTTGCATTAAATGTAACTGATTTACTATATAGTATTTTTATTTATAATTATAATTCATATATTGTCAGGGGTGGGAACGTCATTTTGATATAGGACAAAATATAAATATTCTTTTGGTTTGAGCCAAAGTATCCATCGCCGATAGCAGTGACTAATTCCATCGCTACGAGTGATCTCACTAAAAGGTAAAACGACTGGTCATGAAATGTACTTCATTCTCATTGGTAGGAATCAAACTCTTGATCTTATGGTTAAGGGATGATGTGAGCAACCACCACACCGTATCTCATAGTTGACAAAATATAAATATTTAAAAATGTGAATAAAATTATAATTAATTCATTTTAAAAAATAAATAAAAAAATAAAGGTAAAAATATTTTCGTTCGCGGGGCAAAAGTCCTTCCCAACGTGAACGGTGGTTCATCCTTGTATATTGCATAATATAATCAAATTAAATTGATGCAATAAATAATTGAATTATAAATACAATTATAATTACTGTATATGTATAATTATAATATATAAATGAAATTACAATTATAACCCATATATATTAATATAACCACGACCAAAATCAACCGTATATTCTTAATGTAGTATAAAAAGATATAAATAGACATGTGATGGTTTTTTTTTATTTGATTGTATAGTTTTCTTTTATCATTCTTGGTTATTTAAGAAAATAATGAAAGAATTGTAAGGAATAAGTACTTCACACAGACATACTGAAATCATACTTCATAATCATATTAATAAAAAATAATTAAATATTACACCATCACAATCGATAATGAAATGATAAAAAATAATTTAACAACGCTTTTTTGAAATAAAAATTGTTCTATTAAAAGAAATATCCAGAATTACAACGAGAGTCTACAATCATGAAGATAAACTAAACACATAATTCGAGTATTTTCGTATAACAAAAAAGAAACTAATCACTCAAAGATCATAAGAGAATCAAAAAAGTTAACAACACAACCAAAAGACTATAACAAAAGATATATACAAACAACACTATAAATCGGCGATGAAGGGTAAAATTATAGACACAAATATAAAAAAAATGCATATAACAATGAAAGTATGTTAACGAAATGATCATTGCTACAACTCGGATGCGCATCAAAATTCAGTCTGAGGGTTCAAAGCATAGAAGATTAGTATGATATACAAATAAATATCATTTGAATCAGAGAGACGGTGTTAAACTCAACCCTGAGAGAAAAAGGTAATGAAAAAACGACCAAATAATTTATAAAGAAGACAAAAAAGTGTTATATTTTAGAGGAAACGTGACATGAAGGCAGACAGAGGCGGAGTTAGAATTTGGAGATGGGGGCAAAACATAAATGTTTGAAAGTGAGATAAATAAAAAATAAACTATTTTTTTAAATAAATAAATAAGAAGACAAAAGTAGAAAAAATTTTGGGTGGGACAATTGTCCCTCCCCTCCACATATAATTTTGTCCCTAAAAGCAAATTTATTCTTATTAAAAACTAAAAATAATAAAAAAATTAGAAAAGACTTCAAGATCATCAACCAATAAAAAATTAATATCGTAATAGACAAAATCAAATAAAACACAAAGAAAGCGGCGTTGCAAAAGGAAAAAGGAAAGAGAGAACTCAAGCGGCTAGGTCAACAATTCATCGACGATTGAATTAATGGATGGTTGTATTTTATTAATATAATTAGGCGTTATGATTTAAATAAAATTAACATAGGTTAGAAAGCATACAATCATTTCTCAAGATTCTATTACTGGGTATCAAAGGTGATATTTTAATATGCGTATATGATTACGAGAAAAACTTTAATGTGTAAATTTTAGTTTACACAGATATTTTAGTTTTAGAAGTTAAGGGCTAGAGTTTAGGGTTTAGGATTTTAGGGTTTATGTTTAATTTTAATTTATAGTAGAAATAGGCAGGTTTGTACAAAATTTATTTTACACGACATGTGTCTATGTTTATATAAAGATATAATATTTATATTATAATATATTATAGAATATATTATTATTAGTATTTTATAATATAGATGATATATTTATAAAATAAATAATAGTATTAATATAAGAGTGTAAGAATATATTTGCCAACCATGTAACTTATTTGTGAACAATATGTTCAGTGATTAGATATTGAGTGTTTGATTTTAAAGATCCAAGTTAAACTCTCACAAATTATATTTTTTAATTTCTCATATTTTATATTAGTGAGATGATTATGAATTAATTTATTATTCTTTAGAACAAGAAGATGAAGAAGCATGATTAAATTAAAGTTGAGAAAAATCTTCTAGTAGTAGATATGGGACTCTGAATTTGAGGAAGAAGAAAAGAGCTTGCCTCTGATTGATGATGATGATGACGATGACCCACCCAACTGCAATAAACACGTGCCACTGTTCGGTATGCTGACGTGGCTCAATGCCACACTTAGAGGAGTGGTGTTGCACCATCAGTCGCTTTGACCCATTTGGGTCACCGACAAGAGCTGGGCCACCCGCTCACGCTCATTCATTCATTCTAAGTTCCAACCTCTTACATGGCATTGAGTTGGAGTGGGGTTATTCATTATTGTATTCTGTATCATATTAAAGTGCATGCACCTGTTGAAGTTCAGTGTGACCTCAAATCCGTGTTTGATTTTTCCAACACTTTGTTTTTTATTCAAACTGTAATATAGTTTTTGGGTCGTGATTATTCCAATTCAATATAGAATTAAAAAAAACATGTTTATTAAAATATACAACATCATCTTTTAATGTTGGATTATTATTTCGAATTTTCTCTAAAACGTAATATTTTATTTATGTCATAGACTACTATCTCGATTGTTCACTCTATCTATCTTATTAACAAGAATGTCTAGTGTAAAATCAAGACATTTATGATAAAATGTGTAATAACATTGCTTTTATACCCTATGATTTCTCGTTCCATTTTTGTTATATGATTAATGTTTTATCTCTATAAAAGTGACATATATACCATGTACAAAATTTTAGTCTAGATTCAAATATATTATGATTTTTAAAGTTTTACTGTGTGTATATCCATAATTTTTAGTTTTATTTTATTAATATTTTAAACTCGGACAAAATATTATGTTTTTTTTCAATAATAATATAGTTTAATGTTTGCACATAATATCATGTATATTTAATTTTTATAAGATATATATAAGAATTTTTTATATTTAATTTGATTTTTTAAATAATAGTCACTGGTTTTATTGAATAAATATAAAATGTTTAGATGTTTATAAGAAGAGACTACAAAACAAGGATAGACTAATGGAAACATTTCCTCTAAAACTGTTATATTGTACAAACAAACCACTTTAAAAATAAAATAAAAGCATACAAGGAAAGAGTTAACAAGTAATAATTCAACCAAATAATTTAGACAGATGATAGAAACAAACACCATTGTCATCGATGGCTAATAGAAATCATCGACATAAAAATAAAAGTACATATAATAATGATGGTTAATTGATAAACTGACATTGCCATAATTCAACTATAACCTATCTTCAGCGATTGTGAATATCTATCAATTCAATCGAGGTTCCGAAGCATAACATATCAATAAAATAACATAATAAACGTCATATATAGACGATGTCAAAGTCAAATCTAATAATAAGAAAAAAGATGATATAAGAGCAAATAAAAAACGTGTCACACTAGAAGACAAAATCATCTATCATTTTTATAAAAAATAGTAATTAAACATAATAAAATAACATAACTTAAAATAAAATAAAATAACATAAAATCTAGAAAGAAAAAGAGAAGTGAAGGAAAAGGAAAAAAAATTAATGTCAGTCTAAGACTAACGTCGTCGTTGATGATAAAATAATATGAAGAAATATTAGGAAAGGAACGTAAAGAAAATATTAGGGAGAAAGTGACTTAGTTTTTTTGACGAGGTGATTTGATTTACTTTTAAACTATTTATAATAAAAAAAATACTTTAATATATATGTTTATGTAAATTTTAGTTTATACAAATTTTTTAATTTTGGGTTTTAAAGATTTAGTTATGGGTTAGGGATTTAGTTTAGGGTTTAGTGTGTATGGTGTAGAATTTAAAGCTAGGGTTAGAATTTAGAGTTTAAGGTTTAAAGTTTAGATGTTAAAGAGCTAGAGTTAGAGATTTAAGTTTTAAATTTTATAACTTGTATATGAAAGTTTGTGTAATTTTTTTACACAATTTGTATATCAAAATATAATCTTATACAGTATTTGTTGGACTTTCACTTTTGATGTTGAAGTCAAAACTTGTTATACCTTATTCAAAAAAGTCAAAACTTGATATTTTTAAAATGGATCTTATTTCCTCAAATTTTCGAGCTTTATTTTTAATATGTTTTATTTTTCTTTAAAGTACTTTGAAATATTGGGCGGTTATTCAAGCTTAAAAGTTACATGTACAAAAAATAATAATAAAAACACGATTAAATTACAAATACGACATAACCTGAACATATAAAATAGAAAAAGATTTATATCACTAAATAGTTGAGTAAATAATTATATTAATAAGATATGTATGTGTGAATAATACTTATTTTTTAATTAATATTTGATTTTTAAAAAAATTAACTATTTTAACTAAATTTAAATTTTTAAATTTAATTAAATTATTAAAAGTATGTATATTGTAAAATAATTTAAGTATTCGCGATTTAGGAAATTAACAATTCTTAATAATTAACCATTTTATTTGTGCAATATAAATTATCAAATAATTTAAAGTGGAGTGATAAAATGATTGATGTGTATAACAACTTTTAATAATTAGTTCAAATTTCAAGTAACAAATTTTAGTATTTTTGTTTAAAAATTTATAGAAATATGAAAAGACACTACTATTTATTACCCTGTATAAGCAAACTTACTTAGAAAATTAAATAGGTATAAAGTTAAAAAATATCCTTATCGTTTGATTGAACATTTAGTTTTACATCTATTTTTAAATAATTAAACTCTTAACATTTTATTTTGGGTCAAAATGATCTCTACGCTGATTAAAGTTGTTAGTCAACTAACGATAAATGTCTTAAAATGACCTGACAAACCTACATGATATTGCACATTGATATGACAGTGTGATATAGACGAATGTGTTGACTTGAAATAATATCACATCGGTCAATAAATAATTTTATAAAAATAAATAAAATATAAAATTATTTTTCTGCTGACGTGTCATTCTGTAACATAAGTCACAATTTCACCAAACTAAAAATATTATATTATTGACAAAAATAATATTTATCTTAAACTGTGATTTAAATTAATTTTATAAAAATTATTTATAATTTATATTATAAAACTAAAATATTAATGTAGAAGAGTAATAAAGTAACAATAAAATATATTAATTGTAACATAAATTATAAAAATGTCACATTAGTTAATATATTTAACTTTATATTTTAATAAAAATACAATATTAGTAAAACAAAAGTCACATGACATCTTTGATTGATTGAGAATTTCTTTTTAGCGTCCGTTAGCTTTTGAATAAAAACTACAATTGATGTATACTTTAGGTACCAAACTGTGATAAAAATCATTTTAAGTACCAAAGTGAGAAAAGTTGCATACTTAAAGGGGCAACATGTGCATTAAGCCAAAAATAGAATTGAAAGGAACATCACATGTGCGCTAACGCGCGCATGCAATTATTTGGGGGACTCACATGAATGGCTAAAGGCCCCATCTTTTTGTGTTTGTTAGATTTTTATCGGAATAATCATTTTCATATGTATTTTTTTTTTGTAATATACATGTTCGCCTTATGGTCTATGCTTAAAATGTAAAATTGTCCCTCCTAATATTGTTGTCTTTAAAGTTTGAACTTGCGTCATCTCTTTAGGTGTGTAATGTGCCTTACCAATGCACTTAACACTTGTTAGTATTTTCATGTGTATTTTTAAATTTGTATTATTTTAGAATATAACTTAATTTATAGCAATTAAAAATATATTAAAAATTAATAATATATATATATATATATAATAAATATGAAATCTCACGAATGTGATGATAATTTGTCGAATTTTATTAGATGGATTTTTTCAGGATTTTAATTTAATTATAATATAATATTTTAATTCGATTTTACTAACATACAATTGTAGATTAGGTTGTTTGAACCCCGAATCACCTAAAAAAACAATATCATCATTTACTATCATAGTATCTTATATGGTTTTTGAATGAGCATGTATGGAACAAAATTACACATCATTCAAAGGATACAAAGTTACAAACCCCTTCTTTGTCCATTTTGATAGACCATTCCAATGCATACAAAGTTACAACAAACCCTACCATATGTAACATTTCTACAACTACCTTTTAAACCAATTTATTTTATTTTGGACCTTAAAAATTGACATAATGTCACCAAAATGTCTATAATATTTGACTTAATAGTCATTTTTAAAATACTTTAACCCACAACGTTTCATTTTGGGTCAAAATGTTCCCCGTGGATGAAAACTGATAGTCAACTAACGATAAACAACTTGAAATGACTTGACAGAATGATACTTCAATAGAAAAATTATTTTATAAAATTATTTTTTGACTGACGTGTCATTTTGTCAAGCCAACACCTTTGTCAATATGATACTGTTATGTCAGCGTGCACTGTCATGTAGATTTTCCACGTCATTTTAAGCTATTTACCGTTAGTTAACTAACATTTTTCATTCACAGAGTAACCATTTTGACTTAAAATGAAACGTCAAAGGTTAAAGCGTTTCAAAAAAATAATAGAAAGCAAAGTGACTATCCAGTCAAATATTTAGTTTTTTTTATATTATGCATTAAAAATTATATATACAACTTTTTTTGTTAGGTAATTATTTATTGAATAATTTCTTTTTACTTTTACTTATTTTGAAAACTATTCCAATATATTTTACCTGTTTTTATTTTTTTTGATAATGAAAGAAAGGAGCAAAGCTACTTAGAGCCTAATCACTGGCATCATGCTGCAATTGTTGGAGAGCCGTCCCTGGAAAATCAACAAACCGGTGACACAAGAGGTCATTGTAGACCACACCCTTAGCCATCAAGTCTGCTAACATGTTACCTTCTCGCCGAACATGTTCGAGAAGGTAACATGTTACCATCAAGTCTGCTAACATGTTACCATCTCGCCGAACATGATACCTTCTCGCCGGTGACACAAGGATCGAATGGGAAGAACTCTCTCCTTGAAATTTTCAAATACAATGGATGGCTTCAAGGCTTTCTACCTCGAGAATCAGTTGAGTAACGCCAATCGACCAAGTCAACAATAATCCTTCATAAATACCCCATAATTTTGCTTTTAATGTCGAGCATATCTCAATCATCTTTGAAAATCCAATCATGCAATGGCCCTCATCGTTCCGAACACCACCACCACACGATGTCGTCCCCGACAGTAAATCCATGCGTATAAGAGGAAAGGAGAGGCGCATGCATACAGATATATTATTGCACTCATTCCTCCTTTCTAGGAATTTAAGTGAGAATTGATAATTTTTTTGAAAAAATAATTTAATAGATGGGATTGTTTAATAATGTAGCCTACACACTATTCCATTTTACCTCATTTTGACATGCTAGTGTTTGTTTTACAAGCCACATCAACAAGTAATTTTAAAATTTTAAAATATTAAAAAATAAAAAAATTGTTTTTAAAAATAAAGATAAACTACACTGGTAGTCATTGAATTTTTAGGGCGCTTTCATTACGGTTACCAAACTTTTAAAACTTTCATTACGGTCACCCAACTTTTATATCGATTTTATTACGACCACTGTCGTTAGCTACCATTAAAAACGCTGACGTGGCACATTATTTCTTCAATTTCTCTCTTTTTCTTCATCTTATCTCTGTTCTCCATAGACATAAAAACAGGGTATTTCTTCTTCTCCATGGAAAAGAGGATTATGTGTGCTTGTTTACAAATTCAAATTTGTAAATGCCATGTATTTATTTCATGCTTACTCTTTGATATTAAAAACACATTGAAATTTTATTACATGGTATCATATTTTTGTATTATTAAAATTGTCGTTCGAGTAACCAATGTCTATGTTAAGAAAATTTAACACTAATTGGAATCATATTTTTGTATTATCAATTTAAAATCCTAATAGAATACAATTCAATCCACTCTCAAGTTCTTTTATAGACATAATCAAGAGATGATGCCCTGTTTTACCGGTTCTCATATCCATGGAGAAAAGAAAGAGAAAATAAAGAAATAACGTGCCACGTAACTTTTTTTAACGGTAGCTAACGACAGTGACTGTAATGAAAGCGATATAAAGTTAGATGACCGTAATGAAAGTTTTAAAGTTCAATGACTATAATGAAAGAGTCTTAAAGATTCGGTGACTACCAGTGTAGTTTATGTAATATCCCAAATTTTGGCTAGTGATTGAATTGTAAATTTTGAAAGTTTAGGGGGTTAAAGTATAAACCTTGGAAAAGTTCAGGGACTAAAGTGTAAATTTCCCAAAAAGTAATTTTATTCAGTAGAAGAGTGAACCGGATCGAAATAAGTACCTTAATATCGGTTTTAAGAATTAAGATGCAGAAAAAAGTACTTGGATCGAATGGAATTATTATGCGTGCTCAGGCTAGGGAAATACAAAGATGGGTGACCTTTGGGAAGGTCCCATAAAAGTATTTCTTATCGATATTTTGGACTCAGTAAAAGTAGAAAATATTCGTATGGATTTCAAATAAAGAGTTTCTACGAGAAACCTTATGTTATGAAGATTTTCAATAATTATCGGAAAATAGACTGAGTTAAGAAAATTCAGCCTAAACCTTTATGAAAGGAAATTTTTAAGGTTTAAAAGTATCATGTGATAGATAGTGAGTTGTATTGGGTACTTTCAAACTTGGTAAAAATCTGAGGAAAATTGAAATGGGAATTGAAGTTCAGGGACCAAAATGAAAATTTTGAAAGATTTGTGGCCAAAGTATAAACTTTGGGAAAGTTTAGGGACCAAAGTGTAATTTCTAAAAGTTATGTAAGTTAACCCCGTAAATGAATAGTTCACCCCAAGAGTGACATTTTCCCGTTACCCGGATTTTTTGTACGAAGCTTATATTAATGGGTATAAAGCTTTAAAGTTCGTAGGAAGAAAATTTGGAAATCGTATTGAGTGAAATTCGAATATTTGGATCGAATAAATGCCATAAATAAAAATCTAAGATATTTTGGGACATGGCCGGTTGGATTGGAACCAATTTGGTTTAATTTTAATGGAATGGCAATTTTCAAGACTTGTTGTAAATAAAGACTAGTTGGAGGGCAAATTGGACATTTGCCATGGATGACATTTTTGAAATATTTTTAAACTTTAAGGGCAATTTTTAAAGGCCAATTACACATGGATTTGATCTTGGCCATTGAGTTTTGATGAGATTAAATCTTGGCCATTCGATGAAAAGGGCATTTTAGTAATTTCACTATTTAAATGAATTTAAAATTCATTTATACAAGACAAGTGGCCAAATTGGATAAAAATAAAAAAATGAAGACCATTCTTCATCTTCAAATTTCGAAATATGAGTGGGAGAAAGAAAGAAAAATGGAGAAAATTTTCCAAGTTCGATTCAAGCCCCGGAACTCGATTTTCAGCCGAACACGAATCAAAGGGGATTCAAGATACTATAAAGGAAAATATCGAGTAGAATTTAGTGAGTCATACTATTACATGGCCCAGGTGAGTGCATTCTACTTACTCTATTTATGAAATGAGAAAGACTGGTGATAAGTCATTCTCGATTATTAAAAGAAAATAATTTGAATTTTATTAAATGATTTTGAAATGCTTTATGAATGATTTTTGGGTATGAACTGCCCAATGCATATTTTTACATATTGAAGTGATTATCTTGATCCATTGATATTATAAAAAATGAATGGAATGTTCATAGTAGTAAATTATTTGAAAGCCCATTGTATAACTATTGAGAGTTTTGGTATATTGGCATGCCAAAGAGGTAGAGTATATTAATATAATATTACTATCAAGTACAGTAATGAGACAGTGAGCTATTTTCTACGGCTATGACCTATTGGTTAATACTGCTGTTAAGTTACGGCAGTGATATAGTGAGTTGTGTTCTACAACAACGACCTATTATTATTAGTAATGCTGTTAAGTTACGATAGTGTTTACAGTGTTACACAGACATTGATAGATTGGTATTGATACATTGATATCAATACATCAATATATCGTTTTATTAATGGCACAACTAAATAGTTGTTGTCGGGCACGCATACTCATCATTGACTCGCATACCATGTATTCTTATCCATATTACATTGGGCTATATTGAAATTGAAAGTACAATGGATCGTATTGATATAACATGTATTATATATATAAGAATATACTAGATGTTGATTTTTACATGTTACATGACAGAGGAACGACTTCGATAAGTCATTCTATAAGATTTTAAATTCTTATATGTTATATTCAGTATTTTATTTATTATGCATTTTTTATTAAAATTAAAGTGCTTTACTTTGATTTATAACTTTTTCCTCACTAAGTTCGTACTTAGCGTGTGTTTGTTTCACACGTAGATTAAGATGGAGGATTTGAAGAGGAGTCGAGCATGCTGATCAATCTTCAATCTACAAAACATCAGTAAGATATTCTAGCTTGTGATAATCTCTAGTGAGCATGTAATTATTTAATTGCTAGTAGAGTATGATGCATTAAATTAGACTAAATGATAGATAAGTAATCAGTTTTGATGATGAATCATAAATGGATAAAGTAAAATAAGACATTAGCATTGTAACAGAATAAAGCTAAGGTAGAAAGGATAATTACTTTGCTAATAAGAATAATCGGTAATCGCGTAAAGATTTTAAAGTCAAGAAAGGGCCTAGATAGCGAATCTAATTTTCACCATGAATTGAACTATTGTTTTTAATAATTGCCAAATATGTTTTAAAATAATTAATTCAAGGTTGAAACTAGCTAACTGTACATAGGTTGTGTTTTTAAGAAAATCGAGAAATGGTTAGATTTACAAACTAAAATTTGTAAATACTTGTAAAAATAAATTTATAAGTCGAGATTTCTTTAAACGACTTCGTAACATCTTTAATGTATATTCGATTTACGAGTATACGTTAAGGGTGTTACATTTAATGGTATCAGAGCAAAGGTTTAGCCGGTTCTGGATGCTAAACCGAGTATGATATGATTTTTATTAGTAAATACATGCCTCTAGGATGTCATATTACTGATGTACTAATTGTATGGCTTGATGCTGCTCCTCATTAGTATAAGGTAAAATGATAATAGAATAAGGAAAGTAAAACGATAATGGATTTCGTCAGTTGACGAATCTTAGAGGTTAAGAAATGACCCATAGAGGATATGATATAGTAATTATAAGATACTCAGATACAAAGGAGTAAGAAGAAGAAGTAATTTACTTTAGAAATATATATTTGAAGATAACAATGTCACTAGATGCCGCAGATGTTATCTGACGATATACTTAAGATAAATTAAGGATTGAAGTTATGATGGAAATAACTCAGTGATATCTTATTATAAGATGTTTGTACTGTCTGTACATAAGGGATAGTTGAAAAGTTAAGTAATGATACTACTGAGATGATTAGAAAAGAAACTAAGAAAGAAATTGATCTGTAAAGAGATTATATTTGAAGCTCAAAAAGAAGATATTAGGTATGAATCAGTCAGAGATTTTAACTTCCGGCATCTATATATAATAAAGCATTGACTCTGAAAAAGTTTAAGTTTTGGGAACTTTAAAGGTTATGATGAGAGAGGATTTATAACTGTTTATTTGAAGACAAAAAATGACAAAACTTCTATAGAAGATTTGAGATTTATTAATATTGAAAAGTTAGAAGAAATAATATTGATACAGAGGAGGAAGTTTGGAAAACTTCTTAGAAAAGTGATAAAGAATCGGATATGGTGAATTGTTCATAAGGAAATTATTTCACTGATTTCTGAACTTTGACAAGGTATTCACATTGTTTATGAGGAATAGTATGAGATCAGTAGGTTAAGCCAATATGCCAAGGGCATATTAATGGATCTTATCTTCAAAAGTGAGCAAAAGTCTATAGTATATGTACTTATGTTTTGAGGGCATTGACTGAATTATTTACATGTCAACACTCCTGAATAAATTGAGATACAGTTAGATTTGATACATGAAGAGGAGTTAGTAGAAATATTGGTTTATGAAATTAAAGAATTAAGGAATAAGAAATTTCATTGACCGGAGTTTTGAGGAAAAATCACAAGGTCGAAGAATCCACTTAGGAGGCTGAGAAGAAAATAAGGAAGTAATATCCATAAATGTTTAGAACATGTACGCATTGAAAATTAGAGGACGAATTTTCTTAAGGGGGAAGAATTGTAATATCCCAAAATTTGGCTAGTGACTAAATTATAAATTTTGAAAGTTTAAGGAGTTAAAGTATAAACCTTGGAAAAGTTTGGGGACTAAAGTATAAATTTCCCCAACAATTAATTTTATTCAGTAGAAGAGTGAATCAGATCGAAATAAGTACCTTGATATCGATTTTAAGAATTAAGATGCAGAAAAAAGTATCGAATTTGGATTAAATAAAATTGTTAAGCGTGCTCAGGCCAGAGAAATACAAAGATGGGTGACCTTTGGGAAGGTCCCATAAAAGTGTTTCTGATCGATATTTTGAACTTAGTAAAAGTATAAAATATTTGTATGGATTTCAAATAAAGGATTTCTACGAGAAACCTTATGTTATGAAGATTTTCAATAATTATCAGAATAATAGACTGAGTTAAGAAAATTCAGTCTAAGTCTTTATGAAAGGAAATTTTTAAGGTTTAAAAGTATCATGTAATAGATAGTGAGTTGTATTGGGTACTTTCAAAGTTGGTAAAAATCTGAGGAAAATTGAAATGGGAATTGAAGTTCAGCGACCAAAATGAAAATTTTGAAAGTTTTGTGGCCAAAGTATAAACTTTGAGAAAGTTTAGGGACCAAAGTGTAATTTCTAAAAGTTATGTAAGTTAACCCCGTAAATGAATAGTTCACCCCCAAGAGTGAAACTTTCTTGTTACATGGATTTTTTCGTACGAAGCTTATATTAATGGCTATAAAGCTTTAAAGTTCGTAGGAAGAAAATTTGGAAATCGTATTAAGTGAAATTTGAATATTTGGATCGAATAAATGCCATAAATAAAAATCTAAGATACTTTGGGAGATGGCCGGTTGGATTGGAACCAATTTGGTTCAATTTTAATGGAATGACAATTTTCAAGACTTGTTGTAAATAAAGACTAGTTTGAGGGCAAATTGGATATTTGACATGGATGGCATTTTTGAAATATTTTGAAACTTTAAGGGAAATTTTGAAAGGTCAATTACACATGGATTTGATCTTGGCCATTGAGTTTTGATGAGATTAAATCTGGCCATTCGATGAAAAGGGCATTTTAGTAATTTCACTATTTAAATGAATTTAAAATTCATTTATACAAGACAATTGGCCAAATTGGAGAAAAATAAAAATATGAAGACCATTCTTCATCTTCAAATTTCGAAATATGAGGGGGAGAAAGAAAGAAAAATAGAGAAAAATTTTCCAAGTTCGATTCAAGCCCCGAAACTCGATTTTCAGCCGAACACGAATCAAAGAGGATTCAATATACTATAAAGGAAAAGATCGAGTAGAATTTAGTGAGGCATACTATTACATGGCCCAGGTGAGTGCATTCTACTTACTCTATTTATGAAATGAGAAAGACTGGTGATAAGTCATTCTCGATTATTAAAAGAAAAGGATTTGAATTTTATTAAATGATTTTGAAATGCTTTATGAATGATTTTTGGGTATGAACTGCCCAATGCATATTTTTACATATTGAAGTGATTATCTTGATCCATTGATATTATCAAAAATGAATGGAATGTTCATAGTAGTAAATTATTTGAAAGCCCATTGTATAATTATTGAGAGTCTTGGTATATTAGCATGCCAAAGAGGTAGAGTATATTAATATGATATTACTGTCAAGTACAGTAATGAGACAGTGAGATTTGTTCTACGGCTATGACCTATTGGTTAATACTGTTGTTAAGTTACGGCAGTGATATAGTGAGTTGTGTTCTACAACAATGACCTATTATTATTAGTGATGCCGTTAAGTTACGGTAGTGTTTACAGTGTTATACTGACATTGATACATTGGTATTGATACATTGATATCAATACATCGATACATTGATACATTGTTTTATTAATGGCACAACTAAATAATTGTTGTCGGGCACATGTGCATACTCATCATTGACTCGTATACCATGTATTCTTATCCATATTACATTGGGCTATATTGAAATTGAAAGTACAATGGATCGTATTGATATAATATGTATTGTATGTATATATATATATATATGAATATACTAGATGTTGATTTTTACATGTTACATGACAGAAGAACGACTTCGATAAGTCATTCTATACGATTTTAAAACTTATATGTTATTTCAGTATTTTATTTATTATGCATTTTTCATTAAAATTAAAGTGCTTTACTTTGATTTATAACTTTTGCCTCAATAAGTTCGTACTTAGCGTGTGTTTGTTTCACATGCAGATTAAGATGGAGGATTTGAAGAGGAGTCGAGCATGCTGATCAAGCTTCAATCTGCAAAACATCAGTAAGATATTCTAGCTTATGATAATCTCTAGTGAACATGTAATTATTTAATTGCTAGTAGAGTATAATGCATTAAATTAGACTAAATGATATATAAGTAATCAGTTTTGATGATGAATCGTATATGGATAAAGTAAAATAAGGCATTAGAATTGTAACAGAATAAAGCTAAGGTAGAAAGGATAATTACTTTGCTAATAAGAATAATCGGTAATCGCGTAAAGATTTTAAAGTCAAGAAAGGGCCTAGATAGCGAATCTAGTTTTCACCCTGAATTGAACTATTGTTTTTAATAATTGCCAAATATGTTTTAAAATAATTAATTCAAGGTTGAAACTAGCTAACTGCACATAGGTTGTGTTTTTTAAGAAAATCGAGAAATGGTTAGATTTACAAACTAAAATTTGTAAATACTTGTAAAAATAAATTTATAAGTCAAGATTTATTTAAACGACTCTGTAACATCTTTAATGTATATTCGATTTACGAGTATACGTTAAGGGTGTTACAGTTTACCCTAAAAATAATTATAAAAATATTACTAAAAGAATAAAAATGCATGTCGATTGTCACGTTGGTCGCCATATATGCGTTGTAAAGAGTTAATGTTTTTAGTTGGTATTCTTAAACGCTGTAAATGAACCAAACGTTTAACAAATTGTTTGACAGGAAGTTCGTTTATTTATTAAACGAACATGAACTAGATGTTTTGTCTATTTAATTAAATGGATGAACATGAACTAAGGGCTCATTTGTTCATTTACGTTCATGAATGTTCGGTAATTCGTTCGTTTATGCTCGTTTATTTATGTCCGTTTAACTTTATTCACATATATCTATTTATATTCATTATTTTTCATAACAAAAGTATTATAGTTAAAAAAAGTTAAAAACATATATTAAAATTATAAAAGAAAAAATAAACAATTCTCAATGTACGGGACTTCAAACTTCTTAAGAAAAAATATTAAACAATACACAATGTTCGTTTGCGTTCGTTTATCATTTTAACGAACGAAGAAGAACAAAAACTTATGTTCGTTTAGTTGTTTATGTTCGTTTGTTTATTCGGTTAAAATTAAACGAACGAACATGAACATACTCTATTTCGTGTTCGTTCGGTTCGTTTACATGCTTAATATTTAAAAAAAAAACTATTTAGCTTTTCTGTGAGGACAATGTCAAAAAATTTTTTTAAAAAAAAAATAGAGCAAAATCTAGCTAATAAAATAATAACTATAACTAAATTAATAAAAAGTGTAAACATTAAAAGTTAAATTTATTATTATGTATTCAAAAATATCTATATTTATGTAAAGTATAATTTATCTTGCGTCGAGAATTAATCGTACATGAATTCAATTATTTTTTGAACAAATTTTACCTAAGGGAACGAGGAGGGGAAATTTTGCTCCTAATGTGCAAACTCACAACTTAGGGTAAGGGGAATGTGTCAACTGAGAGCTTTAACTACATGCTTTAGAAATTATTGACTATATCAATTCAATTATAAAATTATTTAAAAACTTAAGAAAAACAAAAATAAATGCCAACAAGACATTGATTTAATGGTAAGGTTGAGATCTCGAAACTTTTGGATCTCAAGTCCAGTTTTTATTCTGGTTAACTCCATGCATGTATGTGTATTGTACATATTTATTCTAATCTAGATATGAATATATTTTAATTATAAATTTTATTGTATTTAATAATAATTAATTCTGAATTTATGATGATAATTATTTGAATGTATATGATATTTTTTAAATATTAGAGTGTGGTTACCAGATAATATTTGTTTATTAATCTTAGCTTTTTAATAATGCACCTACACCGTATAAACAAACTACTCGAACTCATGTCTCTTAAGAATAACAATATTTCCTTTTCTACTGAAATCACTTGACGAGTTCATTTAAACATATATGATATAACTAACGGTTTTTTTAATAGAAGCCACTAGTTTTATTAAAAAGAGAAAATACCCAAAATTACAATAAGGGTTTACAATTATCACCCTAAACTAAATACATGATTTGGACATTTTTCTATAACAATGATACAAGAAACTAGTCACTTTAAATCATACAAGAACCATACATGTAAAAGGTTAAAAATCTAATAAAAAGACTCGAACAAAATATAGATACGGATAAATCTTACTTCATCAGCAAACGAACCACAAAAGATGATCAAACAACTAAAAGACCATCGACAACTGCAAATCAGAGTCGAGCGTCGTGAGAAAACTATCCACGAACATAAACCGCATATCAAATTCAATCTGAGAGTCCAGAGCAAGGAAGATCGACAGGATAGCAAATAAGTGTTGTCTTGATCAATTGAGACAATGTCAAATCTAACCATTAAAAAATTAAAAGAACGATCAAACAACCGTAAAAATACCAAAAACTTACCATAAAGTCAGAGAAAATGTGCCATAAAAACAGAAAAAACGTGTCATAAAGACAAAGTTATTTTTATTAAAAATAAAAAAAAACAAATATATGTGATAAGAAAGAAAATGAGAAATAAGTAGTACCGGTTGTCGATAGCGATAAGACTAGTGCTACCGTCAACTACAACAAAGACAAAAGAAAACCTAGACAATACTTATAGGGAGAATAACCTAAAAAAATCTAAAAGAGTAACTTAAAAATATACTTTTTTTTACAAAACTTAATTTTAATCCTAATGTTACCTAAAAAAAAGAAGAAGGAGACTCTAGAAAAAAATATTCCTGATAAGTCTAAAAAAAGAATGATATAAAATTAAATAAGTTGTATCTTATTGTATTAAAAAAATGCTACCAACTAATCAATCCTTTTGGCCATAATGTGGCATGATTTTATATATAAATTTATTTTTATAAGACATACAAGGAAAGCCTATTTATATTTTCCACTTTCCCTTATTGGGGTTAGATTATTCAAATGATTAATTAATGATAGAAGTTTAGATAAAAAGCAGAAAAGAAAAGTAGATGGTGATGAGTTTTGTTTTTAGTTTATTGAAGTTGGAGAAAAAGGGGGGAAAGGCAGTGGGTCTCACACCGTTTCTGGGCCTTTCTTTGTTATCAAAACAGAAAGTGTGAAAGAAAAAAAAAGGGGATGAGAATGAAAATCTTATCAATGCCACACGAAATAAATGATGGCATCAAAGGACAGAGGGACCCCCCACCCTCATTATTTTCCCATCAATATTGAATAAAATAAAATATTGTAAAATGTTTGGATTACCCATTTTGGGCCTTATATTCAATCTAAGGTCCAATTTCATTCAATGCCTGCTTGTTCATACTTTCCCTTGAGCTAAATGTTCTAATTTATTTTTTTAATCCTTTGATAACACACATACATTTTGTAAAAAAATTTATTCGAATTCGAATGTCTTAGAATGAACATCATCCTCTTTTTTACTGGGATCACTCGTTTGGTTCATAAATGCAGGTAGCTAGCATGCAAAACCTCGTGCATTTGTTCAGTGCAGCAGATTTCCAATACCATTGATGGCTTTATTAACTCCCATGACATCAATGCATCATTCCCTCTATCCTAAATTTATCACAGGCTCTGCAAAAATTCTCATTTAAAAAAAAATGGAATTAATGGGAAAAATAGATATATACATGTGGCTTTTTGGACCCTATGGCTGAAAGACCAAATTTACTTTGATGACAAGAACAATCGATAGACAGTAATTAAAACAAGGTTTAGCAAGTAGGTTGGAAAAAAATGAAATGAATTATTAATATTATTAGTGAAAAATAAATAAAAACTGTATTTACAGGGAATTTGCTCCCTCTCTCAACTTGAATAAATTAAAAGGACAACAGAATGATATAAAGCATGATTTGTGTTTTTTTTAAAGAACAATATAGGAGTAATAATTTGGAGCTTTGATTCTCTAGGTGAAAATAGTTTTTCCTGGAATCTGCTTGGCTTGGTTAAAATAAAATGGCTCGGTTTCACTGTCTGTATGTTGTATCTTTTCTTCCCTTTTACTTTGTTAAACTTGTGAATGGATTCTCAGACCTCCTCTGTCTCGGTGGAATCTGATAACTCCTGTTTATGTGATTTGTTGCTCGGAGCTGAATAAACCCGTCCTTCTTTTCCTCCCGGTTTGGAGGAGGCGTTACCGTACCACAGCATTCCTGCAACTGCAATGATCATTCCCAGAATTACGTGTAGATTCAGACCCTCTTTCCCGAAGAAAATGAACCCTAAGATCAGGACGAGAATAGTCTTCATATGGCCGAGCACTTGGAATGTTACAGCTGTAAACCTGCCAATGCAGATGAACTGGCTGAGGTTGGTCCCGACGGCAATGGAGCATGACAGGATTAAGAAAAACTGCAAGCAGAGAGTATCACATTATCATTTTTAAGTTGCAAGAAAAATCTATTGATTCTCACGTAAAGTTGCACATGAACTATGTCTGCAGATAAAGCACTTAATAAAACTTGGCGATGGCGACTTCAATGCAATGATTCCTTCGTACTATTCAATAAGCAGGTACAAATAATAACATCCATACTTCAAACTATTTTGCATTATGTGAACAACTAAAGGCATTTAAAAAGTGAATGCTCAGTGGATGGTCAATATAATTCAATTTGAAAGTATTAACATAACATGCAGCACATTATAGAATCAAATGCAATGACTTTATGAGAATGCATGCAAGTGAAAAGGAGCAGTATCGTTACCAACTAAAATCCACTCAATCCTGATCAGAACCTTACCACTGATATCACACTGTAGTCATAGGCATAAACATTTTTCTCTGTTAACCAGTAGTCCACAAAAGGGCCAACTAACAGCAGGCTTGCAGCTTGAACTGGAGCAGTATGTCCCAACAAGTCGAAAGATCCTAAAGAATGCTTGCGTTGAAGAAAATGTACGTACTGCAATAATAAACAAGGGGAAAAAACGAAAGACCAAAAATATCAGTCCATAAAACAAGATTAGGCATGGCTTGTGTCACATTTATAGAATGGATTAAGCCAAGACAAATACATTCTGAACCTTGTTCAATTGTAAATTTATGCGACACAATTGTCCAAATTTTCTTCCAAGTTCCAACTTAGGTAAAATCAGTATACTAGTACAGATTTACTTACATATTGTTGGAGGGCTGTGCTCCAGACTGCTATTACAGCAGCTAAAAAACCCTTGACATTGACACTCACATCTGTAACAGTACAGACGGCAACTCCAAAGAGAACTAGCAGTATGCTAAGCTTTGTATCTCTTGAGTAGCGGACCTTGTCAAAAACAACTTCCAGAAAGCATGATACTGGAATCATGCTCAGCTTTGCTATCTGAGAATAATTTTTAAACAAACAAATGTAACATAACTTCCAAAAGATCAAACATAGTAGATAGTAGCCTGGTTGCAAAAACTGACCTGATAGAAGCCCACAGAATTCCACATCAAACTCACGTTCATACCAACAATAGAAAAGTTTGCAAACAAGACAAACTTGAGAAGTTCGGGTAACGGCAGATGCGATCCCTGAATGTAACCCAGCCATCTAAGAAGAACAGTCAACAAGGTTGTTGTGGCAAAATGCAAACCAGTTAATGTTGTAGCTGCAGCAAAGTAATAAATGGTACACAATCAGGAGAGTTGGAGAGGTAAAATTTTCTAACATTGACTTCGGAATTTATATGGTCAAAACATGTTATTTTTCATATGTAAGGTATTTTTTGGTATTGAAGGTATTTGAGCTAGACAATGGGAGTAAGCTCTCACTCATCCCACAAATCTCACCCAGCCCAGAAGGATTTGAACCCTGCCAATTTGGGTCTCTTTCATACAGAAGCTGAAGAAGAAAATAATGCTAATGATAGATAACTTCTTTGTATATCCAACTTTAAAAGTTTTGTTCACTTCTTAACCCATTAGCCACTCATAATAGCTCTCCCTTTCAGACTGACCATAAGCAGTCGCACCCGTGGACCGACAAGTGATTGATCCATTAGACATGTAATGCAAAGGCAAAGTTTATCAAAGTTTCCAGGTAAAATGTTCGCTCGAAACATACCAAAACTGAAGCCATGCGTGGCCATCAAGGCTTTATTGACCATGATTATGCCCACAGATGTGACAACATTGAAAAACCATGAGGCCACATCAAGTGCTGCCTTCCTATCAGCCTTGCTTACGGAGGACATTATTAACTATAGTCTGCAATTAATCAAGCAGTCTTTGTTTCTCAATTTTCATGCGAGAAAGAACGAAGCTCTGGTGTTAAAAAACCAGCAGCTATACCTGTATCAACAAATTATTTGGAAAATCAAAAGGTTAAAGAAGAACAAACAAGCATCCTCATGTAATAAAGACTGAAGAGAGTTCCTTATTTCAGAAATAATAATAATAACAGTGAAATAATTACAATACTTTTATATTTTTTAACACAATTATAGGAAAGTAACAATTTTTGAGGAAGAGATAACATGTAAAATGATCTCTTACAAGTATCGAGAGCAATTGATCTGTTTGGAAATTGCCATTAGATGAGTAGATTTGGAAATTAAATTCAATTTTATAGTCTGAAAATGAGTTAAAGAAACTGGATCTGAATTTGGCTAAATTTAAAAATTCAACATTTACTTATTCATATTGGTATTTGTCACATCCAATCAGAATAGAACGTGAACTGCAAAAATTACTCCAGCAAATAGTTTCAAATCAAGAATTTCAAGTAAGGCAAATTTTTGACACCAAAATTCAGATTCCATTACTTAAGCAGTTTTAATAGCAACCAAATCTATTTTGTAACAATGAACAACCACTAATTATTCCATCAAAACCTCGTCAAACAACAAGCAAAATAACGAAAGAACTAGACATCCTCATTGATTTTCCTCCATTAATCAAAATGTTATTTATTTATTTATTGGGCACCCGTTATCTTCTCTATTTTTTATCTAAAAAAAATCAAGCACAAGATCAAAAGTTGAAACCTTTCCAGGTGCAAAATATTGAACCTTACTAAGATCTACAATAACAAGACATGATACGATATTTTCCAGCTAAAAAGTGCTACAAATTAAAATTCAAGCATCCTGCATCCACTAAAATTCAACAATATTGGATTATATAAACTGAAAAAGGAAAACAGTTTGCTATTTCCCAGCTGACCCATCATCTTTGACGTTACTCAATAACGCTTCATTTCTCAAACAGAAAAATAAAATCACAAGCAATCTCAATCCAAAAACAGAAAGTTAAGGGAAAAAAGTCTAATTAATCAGAATAACAATGCATTAATCAGATATAGACTATACAAAAAAAAACCAAAAAGATCGATTCGAAACATGCTTAGAAATGAAGATCTGTTTAAGAAAGAAATGGATTGAACGAACCTGCTGGGACACGAAGAAGAGGAAGAAGAGAGTCCAAATGAGGTCCTCTCGTGATTCGCGCAGTAAATCGGAAAGCTTTTATAAAGAAACAACTTAAAAGAGAGAGAAAGAAATATCTTTTGCGGTTATAAGTTTGATTTCAAATCTCTTGTTCATCGTTCCGGCAATTAAAAAAACAAGAAGGAAATGGAGAATAAATAAACAAACAATCTTTATTTACTATTTCTATAATAAATGTATTTTAAGTCTATTATTAATGGAGATTAGAACATTGCATAAATGTGTTTCTTACCTCAACTAGTTATTTTCCATTTTTGTAAATGCCTATTTATATATTATTTTCAGTTATAATGAAAATGAGAGGAAACGATGAATTACTAGAATTTGATGGCTACTTATTTTTTCCAATTAATCCTATTTTGGTCTATTTTTTGATGACTTTCTTTGGTTATTGTTTTAAGAGTTGTTGTAATATCCCTACTGCCAATCTCAGCTACAACATTAATCCGCTTCACTCTTTGTGGGTTCGAACTTCAGCATTTACTTTAAAAATATTATTGTAATATTATTTAAACCCTAAACTACAATTTTGTGCTTAAGGTATTCTATTGTCATTGTGTTTCGGACACCGTAATGTTCTTGTGCTTTAGGCCTTATATAGTTATATTGTACCCATGCTATAGGCATTATATTGTTCTCACTCCCTCAAGCGCTATGATGTTCACTTGCACTGTCCAATGTACTTACCAAGGTCCTAAAGAAATTATATGCTTCTAAATATGAAACTATATGAACTACAATGTATTATAGCTTGGCCAGATTGATATTGTATGCTATGAATATACTAGAGGAATGGTAGTTTCGTGTGAATCTAAAGGAAGGAGAATTTATGAGTAGCAAACCCTAAGAATTATATGATCTATCGTTGCCATTGTGTTTATTGCTAGCTTGCAGTATTGTTTGAGTATAATACTAGACATCTACTACATGATTATTGAAGAATACAACCGTTATAAAAGATAAACTTCAAATATTGTAAATATTATTTGTTATTATCTGCTAACATTTTAGGATTAAGTCTAAAGGGATAAAACTCTATCTCCTAGCATTATCTAGGATTCTTATCTCTTTTATCTTATCTTCTAGTTAGATTTAAATTTTAAATTAAGTAATTTGTTTGTAACATAACTCTCTTGTATTCAGCCTATATAAAAGCTTTGTACCGATGCATTATTCAAGTCAATACATTTGAGAATTCATTCTCTCTACAAAACAGTCTCTCAATTATTAACATGGTATCAGTTGCTTAGGTTTTTTTTCGATCCACAAAACCTAGAGAATGCATACCTCTTCAACATCTGAAATTAGTTTAGGGCCTGATCAAACCCTCCCACAAGCAGATCTGGCGTATAGTTTATGCATCAGGCCAAAAGATCAACAGTGAGCAGCTTGGGGAATTAAAACAAATGGCTAGGCAGCCATCAGTAAAAATTAATCAAAGTGTGACCATGGCAGCAAACGAAGGTAGCATTTCCTTTGCAAATACTGCTGGTAACAAAAATCTCATCCCTTGGATAGTCGATTCTGGGGCTACTGACCATATGACATGAAATAAAAGTCTATTTCTTACTCTTACAAAGCAACCTTGTCAAAAGAGTGTGAAGACATCTGATGGTTCGATGACTGCAGTAGAAGGGATTGGGACAGTCTACGTTAACAAGGACATTATTCTTTCCTCTGTTTTATATGTTCCCAACCTAAAATGCAATTTACTCTCAGTCAATAGATTCTGTGATGTTTTCCAGTGTTTCACCCAGTTTGATTCTGTTGGTTGTGTTTTTCAGGAAATGGCTTCGGGAAAAGAGATTGGCAATGCTAAGCTATGTAGTGGCCTTTATCTTCTTGAAGGTCAACCTCTTCCCAATGGAAAAGTTCACCCAAGTTGCACCTTTAAATCCATTTGTTTACCCTCTCAACTTTCTAGTTTAAGTTCAAATGAAATTTTGCTATGGCATTTTCAACTAGGTCATCCTAGTTTCTTTTATCTTCAGAAATTGTTTCCTAAATTATTTCTTACTAAAAAACCAGCTTCATTTACTTGTGATGTCTGTCAAATTGCAAGCATAAAAAGAAATTCTTACCATCCATCTTTTCATAAAGCTTCATAACCTTTCTCTCTCATTCACAGTGACATTTGAGGTCCTTCTAATGTTAAGAATATCTCAGGGGCTCAGTGGTTTGTTTCTTTCATTGATGATCACACTAGGACAACCTGGACTTATCTTATGAAAACAAAATCTGAGACTGTGGAGATCTTTAAAAAATTCTATTATATGGTTGAAACTCAGTTTTGCAGAAAAATGAAGATATTCAAGAGTGATAATGAGAGTGAATTCTCTACTAAAACTTTGGATATTTTTTTAAAGAGAGAGGTATAGTTCATATTAGCTCTTGTGTAGATACCCCTCAGCAAAATGGAGTAGCCGAGAGAAAAAATCGACATCTATTAGAGGTTACTAGAGCCCTCTTATTTTCTTCTAATGTCCCTAAACATTTTTTGGGAGAGGCATTGCTTCATGCTACTTTTTTAATTAACAGGTTACCTAGTAGAGTTCTGGGGTTCAAAACACCAAGGGAGGTATTTCTTCAAACTTTTTCTTCCTTCAAACCAATGTCATGTACACTGCCCATTAGAGTTTTTGGTTCATGTGCTTTTGTTCACATATCTAAACAATTTCGGGGTAAGTTAGATACTAGGGCCATCAAATGTATTTTTCTGGGATATTCTGCTCAGAAGAAGGGTTTTAAATGTTATTCCCCTGTCACTAGAAAATTTTATGTTTCTATGGATGTTTCATTTCATGAATCTCAACCTTTTTTCTCATATTCTCAAATTTAGGGGGATAGTTGGGATGAATTTCAGCCTCAACGGATTTAGTTACCTCTAAATGAACCTACTGTTTTGTTACCTCTAAATGAACCTACTATTATACCCACCCATGTTCCAACACAGGATCTTATCCCTAAATCTACTATGATACCAGATTCTGTTCTTGAAACTTTATCTTCTAGAGTTGAATACGTACCAAAAACTCCATTAAATCTTCATTCCGAGAACCAACTTAAAACCAGAGAACTCAGTGTCTATACAAGGAAGAAAATGAAGCCTATTCAGGACACTACACAGCTTAGGACTGCTCAAGAACTGGAACGGGTCCCATTGTCCTTGGAGGAGGAAGGTATGGAAAATTTGAATAATGATGATATTGAACATATTGATACATCTAACTTACCAATTGCTAAAAGAAAAGGTATCAGGACATGTACAAGTCATCCGATACAAAGATATGTGGCTTACGGAAAGCTAATGCCCTCATTTAAGGCTTTCACAACCAAGATTGATAATATCCAGATCCCTCAAACAGTACATGAAGCCTTGAAGGATCCAAGATGGAAAAAAGCTGTAGAAGATGAGATTCAAGCACTGCAGGAAAATAAAACCTGGGTGATGACTTCTTTACCTCCAGGAAATAAGGTTGTAGGTTGTAAATGGGTATTTACAGTTAAATATAATTCGGATGGGAGCATTGAGAGGTTCAAAGCAAGGCTGGTTGCAAAGGGATTCACTCAGTCCTATGGGATTGATTATCAGGAGACATTTGCTCCAGTGGCAAAACTCAACACAGTAAGAATCTTATTGTCCCTTGCTGCGAATTTGGACTGGCCTCTTCATCAACTAGATATAAATAATGCCTTCCTAAATGAGGATCTAGAAGAAGAGGTGTACATGCAAAGGACACATGGTCTAGATGAAAACTCAGATCCAACTAAGGTATGTAAATTGTTAAAATCACTCTATGGTCTTAAACAATCACCTAGAGCATGGTTTGGCAGATTTACCAGGGCTGTTCTAAAAGCTGGTTACCTTCAATGTCAAGCTGATCGTACTATGTTCATCAAGACCTCTTCTGAAAATAAAAAGGCTATTTTAATAGTCTATGTTGATGATATAATCATCACATGTGATGATGTTCTGGAAATCAGAAAATTAAAAGAGTTCTTGGCTACAGAGTTTGAAATAAAAGATTTGGGTCAGTTAAGATACTTCTTAGGAATGGAAGTGGCGAGATCAAATGTTGGGATTGCGATAAATCAGAGAAAGTATGTTCTTGATCTTCTTTCAGAGACAGGAATGCTAGGTTGCAAGCCTGCCGAAACACCAATGGAGCATAATATGAAGTTTAGAACTGACAACAATGGAGCTCCTACTAATAAGGAACAATATCAGAGGCTATTTGGTAAGCTTATTTATCTATCACTTACACAACCTGATATTTCTTTTTTAGTTGGTATTGTTAGTCAGTTTATGAATGATCCTAGAGAAGAGCATTTAGAAACAGTGTTCAGGATTCTGAGATATTTGAAGATGACACCAGGCCATGGCTTAATTTTCACAAAAAATGAGAACAGAAAAGTGGAAGTCTTTACGGATGCAAGCTGGGCATGAGAGCTTACATCTAGAAGATCTACAAGTGGATATTGTGCTATAGTCTAGGGAAATTTAGTGACATGGAGAAGCAAGAAACAATCCGTAGTATCAAGAAGCAGTGCAGAAGCAGAATTTCGAGCCTTAGCTAATGGAATTTGTAAAGGGATTTGGATTCAAAGGTTGTTGTCAGAACTTAAACTCAATCACAGTAAAGATTTTGAACTTCATTGTGATAATCAGTCAGCAATTAGTATTGCTAAGAATCCTGTACACCATGATAGAACAAAACACGTGGAGCTAGATTGTCACTTTATTTCTGAGAAGATCACTAGTGGGACAGTCAAGCTAAATTTTGTTCCATCTCACAAACAACTAGCAAATGCACTCACCAATGCACTTCCAAGAACTACCTTTGATGAGCTCACATCCAAGCTTGCTCTCTACAATGTGTATTCACCAGCTTGAGGGGGAGTGAAGAATACAGCCGTTATAAAAGATAAACTTCAAATATTGTAAATATTATTTGTTATTATCTGCTCACATTTTAGGATTAAGTCTAAAGGGATAAAACTCTATCTCCTAGTATTATCTAGGATTCTTATCTTTTTTTATCTTATCTTCTAGTTAGATTTAAATTTTAAATTAAGTAATTTGATTGTAACATAACTCTCTTGTATTCAGCCTATATAAAGGTTTTGTACCGATGCATTATTCAAGTCAATACATTTGAGAATTCATTCTCTCTACAAAACAGTCTCTCAATTATTAACAATTATGTTTAGAAATGCTTATATGTTATTTATATGGGTAATTATTTGATGTACTGTTACTGGAATTTTTTCTTCACAAGTAGATTTCTAAAGCTACCATATGTCCCTTTTAAAGGCTTTAATCCCTAACCCCTAAATTTTAATCTCTAAACTCTAAACTTTAAACCATAAAATCTATTTTCAAACCTTGAAACATAACCATAAATACTAAAACTCTAATAATAAACCCTAAACCTAACATCTAAACCCTAAAACTAAACACCTATAAAAAACAAGTCTTTCACCATCGACGCATAGAATATTTTCCTATTTATATTCTATGTATTTTACGCCTTACCGAGCTCGAAGCTCAATGTACATTTGTTTTCTTGTGATAGGTATTAAGAATTCACCTCACTCGGAGCTAGGTCAGGCGATCAAACCACAACGCATCCAACCTCAAGTATAGCGGGGTGATTCTAGACATGTATAATGGGTGCGACTGTACTTATAAAATAAGGGTCTCAAAATGAATTAAGTTAAATGTTTACAAGGGAAGAACAAAATATTAGTTATGGACTACTAGTAAAATACATGAGAAAAAATGTTATTATACTTTGTAGACTTTGAGTCCTATTATACCCATTTTTTATTCAAAAGTTGGTCTACCACACACCTTATAAGTTAAGAAACATTTTTTAAATTGAAGGTATCATTTTAGTAAATTGTACTTGGCCCCTAAATCTTTGAACCACCCCTGAGTATAGCTAACCTTTTCCTACCTATAGTGGCATGTATCCTTCAACACCAACTCCTCAGTAATAAGGGTACTCTGATGTCGAGTCTTTCCCAAAGACAACACTCTGAAATCTTCCTTAAGAAGCCACATGGGTTAATCTGAAGGCTACCTCATTATGTCATCCAATTGAATACTACCCTGACAAGATCAATATCAAATTCACTTATTTTACCAGTTAAGTTTATTCTCTAACATATAGACCTGCCAGTCGAGCTAGCACGTCAATATGCTTCAATCCATCAGACCTAGACTTGACACTTGTCATTAAAGTCTATCGACTATCCTCCTTAAATATCTCAAGGACGGACCAACAAAAAGGACCGAACTCTCTGTCTCCAAGATTTATCTCCCATACACATAAGGCCTAACTCTCTCGACCTTCCTTCAATCCAACTCTACTCCGACAACCAACTATTGTGACTCTCCACCCAAATTAGAAAAAATAAACTGTTAGACACCACCAAAACCATCACCGTTATATTTATCCCCTCAACATACCTAAAATAAAGCTGTCTATTGACATCTGTGTGTATGAAGTAACGTTGGTATGGATGCATTTGATGCGAGAGCATGTTTTATGTATAACCTGTATATGATTCTCATGTTGAATGATGCATTATAGCATGAGTTGAGTGTTTGATATGTATTATAAGCCCTTTCAAATGATCACGAAAGTGTGAGATAGTCAAGGTATAAGTTCAAGGCTTAACTAGTTCAAAATGGAATGAGATTTGTTTCATACGTCTTATTTTCCTAAGAGATGCTAAGGTACTAAGGAATGGTCAATGAAACCCTCGCTTATGTTTGAACCTTGCTTCTTTCTTATGCTTTAAAAGTATCCCATAAGTGTTTGGTGCATTTGGGGAGTAATTTTGTTCTAAACCAGACAAAACTAGCTCTCTAGTTGCATGAAAAGAATCAGGGTAGCTAAATCTTGCTTTAACTGCTAATTCGATATTTTAGATAAATTTCTAAATAATTCTTGATGTTTAAAATGAGTTCCAATTAGTGAAAGTTGGCTTAGGGACATCGAAATATGTTTAGAAGTTTTAAAGTTCATAAAATTATCAAATTTAGTCGTACAATCTGCTAAGTATCAATATCCTACATAAAGTAACCCTTACCCATTCTCATTTTGAATGAAACAAATCTACTAATTCTCTGATTCCGGTTAATAAAGAGGATTTGAACTAAGAAATAGATTTTAAAAACTAACTAGAAGCTAAACTAAAAAAAAAATTTTGAGCAATTGCAATAATCGGGTTAATTGATGACATACTTTGTATTTAGTATTATTGTATTTAGAAACTAAGAAATAGATTCCGGTTAATAAAGGGGACTTGAACTAGGAAATTTAGTCGTACAGTCTGTTAGTGTTGGAGGAATTGATGACATACTTTGTATGAGAAATTATAAAAAATAATTAAATTATAATAATAAATATTATAATTTATATATTTTCTTAAAATAAATAAAATAAATTTCAATCACAATTTAATATAAATACTATTTTTTTGATAAAAATATAATAAATTTTTTTGTCTAACTTTGTAGATAGACGTTACACATGTGAAGGTACCATATTAGTCATAAAATATTTATTGGTGTGACAATAATTTTTAGACACTATTTAAATCTATTTGTAATAAAATGTTTGTCACTAATAAGGATAATATTAGTGTCTAAATTTTAATAATTGTTATTAATTTTTGTGTCAAAAAATTAAGTCATAAAAATAAACAAATATCTGTGACAAAATTCATGAAAGTTGTCACTAATATAATAGTGATATAGACTAATGATGACGTAAAAATGTCATTATAAAATTATGTGATTAAATTTAATAATTTTAGTGTTCATTCTCAATGTCACTGAAAATGTATTTTCTTGTAGTGATTGTATATTTGGACCTCGTTATGTACATATTATATACAAAATGATAGACCAACTTGATGTAACATTTTAAGATATATACAAAATGTTATCAGTTATAGAGATGTGTAAGTAACTAAAACTAAATATATAATTATACAAATTTACTTAACTGACACGTGAATAGTTTCGTCAACATATAACTATCAGTGGCTTGATTGAAATTATTTTAATAATTTAGTGATCAAAATAGAATTATACCAATAATTTGTGGTATTGACTGTAGTTTGCCCCAAAGAAACGATAAAATCGTAATAAAACAATCCGTCGAGAATTTACATTCCACCGAAGAATGTAAGAATTTTTTTTGAACCAAGCAACTTCCTGAAAATATAGAGACAATTCGATAAGATAAAAGGGTTAAACTCTACTAAGGTTCCTGTTCAAGTAACAAAAATTCATGTTAGTCCTTCTATTAATCCTTGTGGGTTAAGAAAGGGTTCAAATCAAGAGATTGTTACACACTTCTGTTTAAATTGATGATTGATAAAATGAAAATTCTACTCGAAATCTCTCTTACAAACACATTGTTTTTTAAATGCAATGAATATTATCAACATAAATGAGCATAAAAAATGTTGGCTGGTGAGAAAAAATAGATATAGAATATAAATCCGATTAAGTGAAGCTACTACTTGATTCTTAAAAATTCATGTCCATGCCAAATCAAGCCCTACTCAAATCGTTGATAGGTCTAGTCCAAGGCCAGATCTTTGGATAGGCCTAGTTTACTTAGGTCTAATGATAAAAACACACACAAAAGAGAGATAAGTTTGTTAAAAGAGAGAATAAAAAGGCATACCCCTAAAAAATATCTCAAGTGAATTATCACTTTGTCTCATAGTTTTTTAAGTAATTTAATATTTATCATTTTATTTTTGGTCAAAATAATTTTTTATAGATAAAAATTATTAGTCAACTAAAAGTAAATAACTTAAAATGTCGTGACAAACCTACATGATAAAGTACGCTGACATAAACATGTTATATAAATAAATGTGTTGACTTGAAAGAATGTCACATCAGTTAAAAAATAATTTTATAAAATTATATAAAATATAAAATTATTTTTTCTTTTGATGTGTTATTTTGTCAAGTCATTTCAAGTTGTATATTATTAGTTTGCTAATAGTTTTCATTCGCAGATGGATCATTTGGACTCAAAATAAAATATTAAGTGATAAATTATTTCAAAAAAATGGGTCAAAATAACTTTTCAATCAAATATTAAGGACATTTTTTGACTTTATGCAAAAAAAAAAAAGGCAATAGATGTATAATCCAATTATAGGCAACTTAAGCTGTAGTCGAGATGGGCTACACATCAAAAGTTGAGTTTGAACTTGATTTGAATTCAAATTTCATTTTAAAACTCAACCTTATTGAGACAAACATTAAATAATTCAAGTCCATTCGATTAGACTTTGATTAAATTGTTTTATCTTTACAAAAGATGGACTCGATGCTTATAACTCATTTCAAACCTGATTATTTACACTTGAAATTGAATTTAGATTACGTTTAGAACTTAAGAGTTCTAAGGTCTCTCATTAAAGAAGTAAATCTTCCTGAAAGGCTAGGAATCTCAGAATTATCTGCAAATGGATTGCGAGTTCAACGATGTGTTATTATGGTATATGATTTTTATATTATATGTGTGTAATAATGGTGGCTGGGGGATATCAGGACTAGCCAAAGCCCAATCTAGCAAGCCTAGTGGATGATGACCATCCCATTTGTTTTTTATGGCTTAAATGTCTAATAATGTCGTATTTTACTGACTTTTTAATTGTTATGTTAATTTGTAAAGGCAGACTATCTTTATTTTTTTCAATCGTACGGAAAAATATTTCCCTGTTTATCATATTCTTTTTCTTGTGCATAAAATGAAAAATGAACGAGCGAAGAAATGAGGCCCATAAGGACAGCTCAAATAAATACGGTCGACTGCTTCATTTCCTAAATCTGCATCATTGTGTTTTTTTTTTCCTTCATAAAAGTAAAAACTATAAACCCCTCTCCTCTCTCTCTCTCTCTCTCTCTCTCTCTCTCTCTCTCTCTCTCTCTCTCTCGTTTTTATTTATTTACTTGTAATTCATTTCCAATATAACTAATAATGACGAAGAAAAGAAAATCCTACGCAACGCATCTTGACGAGGTCGATCGCACCATGTACACCAGTTTTTGCAGCGACGCTAACTCCCTCTCCCAGCTTTACACTCAGGCCATGAACCACCAACGCCTTTCCTTTCAGGCCGGGGAACGTCACGCGCCTCTCCTCTCCTCTCCTCTCCTCTCCTCTCCTCTCTTCCTTGATAATGTTATTTTGTTCGCGGTGGAATGAATCCTGTAATTTTTCCATGCGTTATTGAATCCGATATTTGTTGTTATGATAACCAAACACCAAATCAAATCGCTTTCATTTCAATAGGATAACCTTTCTTTCTATAATGTCCTGAATAAAATATGAAATCTCTATATCACTGAACATAGCTTAAACTTTCATTTAGGTCACAAATTATTAATTTAATCAAATTACATAGTTGAATTTCTATTATTAATAAATTAAGTCATTTATACTAATATATATTTTTAAAAATTAACGGAAAAACTAAACTGATATTTTTACTTAACTTATTATTATTTTTTATATTATCATCAAATATTGTTTAATTAATACTTTATATATTTTTTTGTTAAAATTTTATAGAAAAATTAATTATTTGAATTTGAATTTATTTAAATGAAAATTTTGAGAAAATTTTAACAAAAAATATTTAAATGACTTATTAAACATTATTTAACGATGATATGTAAAGAATATGTTGAATAAAAGTGTTAATTTTAGTTTTTTCGTTAAATTATTTAAAAAGGTTTGTTGTAACACCCTTGACCCGGATGTCACATTTGGGCCCTAAGCCCAAAACCCATATCATTTAAAATTTTCTTCTTCAAGCCCAACATGACAAGTCCAATAAAACATAAGTCCATGCATTAAAACATAGTTAAATCCAGAAGTTCAAAACCGTATTCAAGGAGCTCCATTTACAAATATTAAAACATTCGACTTTGACCGTATTAACTTAAAATAAGAGTTACAAAATACATATAGGGTCCTACGAAATACATAGCCCATTACATCTAGTATTTGTACTCAACCGCTAGAGTCAATGCTGAAATCCAACTTTGATGGTGCTCCTTCATGCCTTACGATAACCTACTAACCTGTGAATAAAAACAACGGTTTCGAACGTTGAGCTAACAAGCTCAGTGGATACACCGTCACTCAACCATGCTTCATGCAAATCACAAATAAAGCAATGCAACAGAAATGATATCATGGCAATATAGTAATGGCGCTACCATAACCGCCTAAACACATGGCATTATGAATGTATGATCACGCACACAGCTCATACAAGAACCTCATACACTTACATAGTATCACACATATAACCATAATTATATATAGAATAAGGCCCGCGTCCACTAAGCATCGTGATCTTATACTCTGAGCACGCGTCCACATAGCATCGGGATCCTATACTCAAGGGATGAGGCATGCGTCCACTAAGCATCGAGATCCTACATCCGTGCTTGGAATCTCACATCAAGCATATTCGAATGACGCCCGCGTCCACATAGCATCGAGATCCAACATCTGGAAATCTTCAAGGTGTTGCAACACACTTAGGGTATCTAATCCCAACAACAAGGGATGACTCGATTATCTAGGCGTCCTTCAGTACACAGTAAGGACCCTAATTCACCACACAACATCGATTGATCCACCTATGATCCCTATGGGTTTCTACCTCACACAGTTTACCCAATCTTTACCAAGTAATTAGCCGATTATTTCTCATAAGGGGTTAAAATCTCTATTTCTCAGTTTTAGCATTCATTTTACACCTTAAAAGACCCTCAGGGCACTTTGCCTCGAATTATTGAACCCCCGAACGTAAACATTAATTTCTTAGGCAGAATGCCCAGCGGTATCGATACTCTTATATGGGTATCGGTACTTCCCTCTAGGTACCGATACTCAGCCACGAATACCAATACTCATTTTAGGTTGGAAAGATTTAAACCCTCAAGCCGTACCGATACGCCCCAGCCCGTATCGATACTCCTTATCGGTACCAGGATCGCCCTGTACCGATCCACAACCGTACTGGTACTCCTATCCATGCGTATTGGTACGCTAAGCCCTTCTCAGCCAATGTAACAGTACATACCGATACTCCCCATTGCGTGCTGATACGCTAAGGCGTCACTGGAATTCTTACTTTGTAAGGGGTACCGATACACGGGGAGGCGTACCGATATACCACTCACAATATTTCCCTCTCTTACACTAAGGAGTACCGATACCCTATGACCAGTACCCGTACGCGAGCCCGATTTTTGAACTCTGGGTGCGAGTTTCACCTAGAAACCCTGTTTAACCCCCATGGTTAAACCCCAAACTATTCCTACAAGTTATGACAATAGTATTTAATGGATTTTTATCAATTTTAGGCAATTACAACAACAATTCTATCATTTGCCATTAACAACCACTCAAGCTATACCAAGGCGAAAAATGCCAAATCATGCTTCAAAGCCTAACTTTATGATTTCCAGGAAACTATAGGAGTTAGTAGTGTACTAACCTTAGCTTAGCTGATGGCACAAGGACTTCATCCAAAGCTTCAAGCTTTCCTCCCTTCTTAAGCCTTGGATGAGCTCCCAACCTCTTTCACTACATGAGGGGATTACAAAACGTATTACAACACTGCTGGAAGATAATAGAGGCCAAAAACATAAACTAAACCAAAGATTAGAGCTTCCAAACTCCAAACCCGTCCAACCCTCTCAAACCTCCAACAACCCTTTCTTCTACCAAACCATACAAAGTTTACCTTGAAATGTAGACCCTTGAAAACTGGTAACACTTCCCTCAAAGAGCTAAACGTGATTCACAACACAAACACTCAAAATCTTACCTTTAATAGTGGTGTTTTGGGTGAGAGATGAGATGAGAAGAGAGAGGTGAAGGTATAAAAGCTAGGTGATCTCACCATTCTGCATATTGCAGAGAATTAAGCTTTTCCCACCGCCACACTTCAAATTAGACATTTACCACACTACCCTTCTACCTCCATCTCAACCCAACCCAACAACCACATGAGCCCAATATACAAGCTAGCCCAAAATGCCCCTTAGAGCTCAACAACACGACCCAATTATGAAGCTCATGCCTCGATCAAACCTAACCCTTAGATTTATGGAATCTGGGTCGTTACAACTCTCAACTCCTTAAAGAAAATTTCGTCCTCGAAATTTACCTGATGAAAACAAATGCGGATAGAGAATTCTCATGTCATCCTTGACTTCTCATGTTGTCTCTTCAACACTATGGTTCCTCCATAACATTTTCACCAAGGGTATACACCTGTTGCGAAGCTCTTTAACTCCTATGTTAAGGACCCCAACCGGAACTTCCTCATATGTCAAGTCGACATTTACCTCAATTTCTTCAAGCGGAACAACATGTAAAGGATCGAAACGATAACGTCTCAACATAGATACATGAAAAATATCGTGGATACGAGCCAGCTCCGGTGGCAAGGCTAATCGATAAGCCACTAGTCCCAATCTCTCAAGTATCTCGTAAGGTTCGATGTACCTTGGGCTTAACTTCCCCTTGTGTCCAAAACGAATAATTTATTTCCATGGAGATACCTTGAGAAATATTTTTTCACTGACATCATACTCAATATGTTTGCGTTTTCGATCCGCATAGGCCTTTTGACGGTCAAAAGCCGCTTGCAACCTTTCCTTAATGATCTAAACTTTCTCCCCAGTTTGGCTAACCAGATCGGGTCCTACACAAGGGTGTCCTACACTTACGCCCATACAACGTCTCGAAATGGGTCATCTTTATGCTCGACTGGCAACTGTTGTTGTAAGCAAACTCTACAAGCGGTAACTGGTCATCCCAACTCTTTGCAAAGTCCACAATGTAATACCGGAGCATATCCTCAAGAATCTGAATGACACGCTCAGACTGACCATCGGTCTGAGGGTGAAAAGCTGTACTGAAATACAGCTTGGTGTCCAAGGCATCATGGATCTTCTTCTATAACCTAGCTGTGAAACGCGGGTCTCTATCCGAAATGATCGATGATGGCATGTCATACAACCTTACTATCTCCCTTATATACAGTTGGGTCAACCTTTCCAAGGTGAAATCTATTCGAACCGGCAAGAAATGAGTAGACTTTGTTAAACGATCTACAATAACCCAAATGTCATCATGTTTTATTTGGGTCATTGGTAACCCGGTGACAAAATTCGTCGTAATCCGGTCCCACTTTCATTGCAGGATCTGAATTGGCTACAACAACCCTGGTGGAACCTGATGTTCTGCTTTTACTTGTTGACAAGATAAAGACCATGTCACGAATTCAAAGACATCTCTTTTCATACTTGGCCACTAATAAAAAGGACATAGATCTTTATAAATTTTGTTGCTTCCCGAATGTACATCGAAAGGACTATGGTGTGCCTCTCTTAAGATACGATCTCTCAATTCTTTCAAGGCTAGAACATACAGCCTCCCCTTGAAGTACAAGTACCAACCATTTCGTACCTAAAAGTCTGAAGCTTCACATCTCTAAACTACTTCAATCTGTGCTACTAACTCTTCATCCAAAGCTTGGGTCTTCTTTATCTCTTGTACCAACGTAGGTTCTATCCGAAGCTCGGCTAGAAGTCTTTCATCCTCGATCATCCTCAAACGGGCAAATATAGCTCTCAAGTCTGACATAAATTTCCTACTTAAGGCGTCAGCCACAATATTCGCCTTACCGGGGTAATATTCTATGATGCAATCATAGTCCTTCAACAACTCAATCCACCATTGTTGCCTCAAATTTAACTCCTTTTGTGTAAGCAGGTACTTCAAGCTCTTATGATCCATATAAATATAGCACTTCTCTCTATAGAGATAGTGCCCCCAAATCTTTAATGCAAAGATGACTGCAGCGAGCTCCAAATCATGGGTAGGGTAATTCTGTTCGTGCGATTTAAGCTTTCTCGAAGCGTAAGCAACCACTTTACCCTTTTGCATAAGGACACAACCAAGTCCATTCAAAGACGCGTCACTAAACACAACATACTCCTTTTCGGGCTCGGGCTGGGTTAAAACTGAAGCCTCTGTGAGATAAGCCTTTAGTTGCTCAAAACTTTGTTGTCTTTTATTATTCCATTCAAAAGGAACTCATTTCTGCAATAGCTTAGTCAACGGTGCGACTATATTGGAAAAACCTTTAACAAACCTCATATAATACCCGATAAGTACTAGAAAACTACGGACTTCTAAAACATTCCGTGGAGGTTTCCACTCTACCGCAGCTTGAATCTTTTGAGGGTCTACGTGGATCCCGTCCGCAGCAACTATATGACCAAGGAATACCACTTCCGAAAGCCAAAATTCACACTTGCTGAACTTGGCAAAAAGACGTCTATCTCGGAGAGTCTGTAGAACTATACGCAGATGGTAATCGTGCTCCTCTTCTGAATGTAAATACACCAAGATGTCATCAATAAAGACCACAACAAACTGATCTAGGTACGGTTGAAATATTTGATTCATTAGATCCATAAAAGCTATAGGTGCGTTGGTAAGCCTAAGCGGCATTACCAAGAACTCATAGTGCTCATACCACATCTTAAAAAGCGGTTTTCTGGACATTCCCATCCACCACTTTCAACTGGTAGTACCCGGACCTCAAGTCTATCTTAGAAAATACACGAGCACCTCTCAACTGGTCGAACAAATTATCAATCCTCGGAAGGGGATAATGATTCTTTATCGTTACTTTATTAAGCTATCGATAATCAATACACATTCTTATAGACCCATCTTTCTTTTTGACAAACAGAACCGGTACTCCCCAAGGCGAGACACTCGGTCGAATAAAACCTCTCTCTAACAACTCTTGAATTTACTTCTTCAACTCTTTCATTTCTACGGGTGCCATCCGATACGGTGCGATAGACACTAGTGCTGTACCCGGTATCATATCAATTCGAAACTCTAATTCTCGGTCGAGAGGTAGCCCAGGTAACTCCTCCGGAAACACATCGATGAACTCATTAACTGTCTGAAGATTTTCAAGCATTGGACCTTCAACCCTTACATCCACCACATGGGCCAAAAAGGTTTCACAACCTTGTTGCAACAACCTCTAAGCTGACAAAGCTGATACCACATTAGATAGACACGGATTTCTCTCACCTCGCACCATCCAGACTAGCATCATGCTCAAAGAGCCAATCCATCCCCAAAATGGCATCGAACTCTTAAAACGGTAAAACCATTAAATCCGCTGGAAACAATGACCCCTGAACCTCGTTTGGGCATCTTCGAAACACCTTGTCCACCACCACATCATATCCTAAGGGACAAGTCACACAGACTCCCACCTCTAAATTCTCGACAGAAATACCTCACTGCTGAGATATCCCACTACGAATGTAGGAGTGGGTAGACCCTGAATCTACAAGAGCAACAATAGGAACAAAAAATAAGGTGAACGTACCTGAAATAACATCCGTAGCTGTGTAATCCTCCTGAGCCCTGACTGCATACTGCCTGGCTGGTGCTCTCGCGGTAAACTGAAAGGTGCCTCCTGATACATGGCTTGCTCTTCCCGAACAAGGCCTCGACCCCTATAGGCTGGATATGCAGTCCTCTAAACCTGATCTGGAGAGGTCACCACAGCCACTGGATAGTATTTCACAAGATGATCCAGTGACCCACACTGATAACAGACTCTTACTGCTCCTCAACACTCGCCTCTGTGTTTGCGTCCATATTGATTGCAAACTGGTGATCCCGTACTCACATATGAACCCCCCGGGCTTATCATGGATGAAGAAAAAAATGACCTTCTACAACCAGCTAACTCAGATCTTCGGTCTGACCTTGAACTTTGATTCGATGCTCCTCTATTATAGTTCCACCAGTTTTTTCTTCTCCCCGAGAAAGCTTGTGAGTTGTTGTTGGAGGGGTTCTAGGTCCTCCTACCTGAACTCCCTTGCCCACCAGACGCGCCATATGTTAAACCTTGCACTTGCTCAAGAGACTTAGCACTCGAAGTCAACTCCGAGAACACCTTCGATGGTGCAGTAGTTAGGTAAGTCTAGATTTCTTTCCTCAAGCCCTTCAAGAACCTCTTGCACCTTATCTTTTTAGTGGTAACTAATTCAGGAGCATACCTACTCAACTGGAGGAACTCTTGCTCATATTCGAAAACTGACCGATTTCTTTGCACAAGATAATTGAACCGATCTCTCAAGGTATTGATGTGGGCCTCACCCACATACTTCTTTTCAAACGCCTTGAGAAAATTATCCCAAGATGGTCGATTAGGGTGCCACCCAAGCTGTATTATTTCCCACTATTCTCTAGCATTGCCCTTCAATAGGTACAAGATACATGATAGCTTGTCCTCTGATCTCAACCTCATATTCCTCATAATCTAGCGTGTATATTACAACCACTGTTTCGCCTCTATCGGGTTATCACACCCTGATCCATGGAAATCTGTAGCGCCTTTCCTTCTCACCCTTTCAACAAGTACCTCACGAGGAGTAGCAAATGCCCTCAGTATCGCACTCACAATCTGGTGCAATGCCCGATTCAGATGTGAGAAGTAGTTGACTCCCTAGTCAACTGTGTCCTCAGACATATCCTCAGTGCCATGCACATATTCCTCATCGTAACTCCCTTTTCTGGAGCCCAAACCTTCTTCATTGATTTTTGCCCTCCTAGGCATGATTCTATTCTGCACAACAACAAACAATGTCACACTATCGAATTTTAGTTTTAAAACAAGTACGACTTCGACTCATGGGCATGTATTCGTTAGACACTTATACACTCCTCTAGACTTCCCTAGGGATGTCCTAGAACCGACTAAACCTAGGCTCTAATACCACTAAATGTAACACCCTTGACCTGGATGTCACATTTGGGCCCTAAGCCCAAAACCCATATCGTTTAAAATTTTCTTTTTCAAGCCCAACATATCAAGTCCAATAAAACATAAGTCCATGCATTAAAACATAGTTAAATCCAGAAGTTTAAAACCGTATTCAAGGAGCTCCATACAAATATTAAAACATTCAACTTTAACCGAATTAACATAAAATAAGAGTTACAAAATACATATAGGGTCCTACGAAATACATAGCCCATTACATCTAGTATTTATACTCAACCGCTAGAGTCGATGCTGAAACCCAACTTTGATGGTGCTCATTCACGCCTTACGATAACCTACTAACCTACGAACGAAAATAACGATTCCGAACGCTGAGCTAACAAGCTCAGTGGATACACCGCCACTCAACCATGATTCATGCAAATCATAAATAAAGCAATGCAACAGAAATGATATCATGGCAATATAGCAATGGCACTACCATAACCGCCTAAACACATGGCATTATGAATGTATGATCACGCACACAGCTCATACAAGAACCTCATACACTTACATAGTATCACACAGATAACCATAATTACATATAGAATGGGCCCGCGTCTACTAAGCATCGGGATCCCACATTATGAGCAAGGCTCGCGTCCACTAAGCATCGTGATCATATACTCTGAGCAAGGCCGGCGTCCATATAGCATCGAGATCATATACTCAAGGGATGAGGCTCGCATCCACTAAGTATCGGGATCCTACATCCATGCCTAGAATCTCACATCAAGCATCTTCGAATGAGGCTCGCGTCCACATAGCATCGGGATCCAACATCCAGAAATCTTCAAGGTGTTGTAACACACTTAGGGTATCTAATCCCAACAACAAGGGATGACTTGATTACCTAGGCATCCTTCAGCACACAACAATGACCCTAATTTACCACACAGCCTCGATTGATCAACCTAGGATCTCTATGGGTTTCTACCTCACACGGTTTACCCAATATTTACTAAGCCATTAGCCGATTATTTCTCATACGGGGTTAAAATCTCTATTTCTCAGTTTTAGCATTCATTTTACACCTTAAAAGACCCATAAGGCCCTTTGCCTCGAATTATTGAACCCCCGAACATAAACCTAAATTTTTTAGGCAAAATGCCCAGCGAGTACCGATACTCCTATATGGGTATTGGTACTCCCTTCTAGGTACCGATACTCAGCCACAAGTACCGATACTCATTTTAGGTTTGAAAGATTTAAACCCTCAAGACGTACCGATACGCCTCAGCCTGTATCGATACTCCTTATCGGTACTAGGATCGCCCCGTACCGATCCACAACTGTACTAGTACTCCTATCCATGCGTACTGGTACGCTAAGCCCTTCCCAGCCAATGTAACAGTGCGTACCGATACTCCCCATTATGTACCAGTACGCTAAGGCGTCATTGGAATTCTTACTTTGCAAGGGGTACCAATATATGGGGAGGCATACCGGTACACCACTCACAACCTTTCCCTCACTTACACTAAGCCTTACCAATACCCTATCCCAGTATCGGTACGCAAGCCCGATTTTCAAACTTTGGGTGTGGGTTTCACCCAGAAACCCTATTTAACCCCATGGTTATACCCCAAACCATTCCTACAAGTTATGACAATAGTATTTAGTGGATTTCTATCGATTTTAGGCCATTACAACAACAATTCTATAAATTGCCATTAACAACCACTCAAGCTATACCAAGGCCCAAAACGCCAAATCATGCTTCAAAGCTTAACTTTATGATTTCCAGGAAACTAAGGGAGTTAGTAGTGTACTAACCTTAGCTTAGTTTATGATACAAGGCATTCTTCCAAAGCTTCAAGCTTTCCTCCCTTCTTGAGCCTTGGATGAGCTCCCAACCTCTTTCACTACATGAGGGGATTACAAAACGTATTACAACGTTGCTGGTAGATAATAGAGGCTAAAAACATAAACTAAACCAAAGATTAGAGCTTCCAAACTCTAAACCCGTCCAACCCTCTCAAACCTCCAACAACCTTTTCTTCCACCAAACCATACAAAGCTTACCTTGAAATGTAGATCTTTGAAAGCTGGTAACACTTCCCTCAAAGAGCTAAACATGATTCACAACACAAACACTCAAAATCCTACCTTTGATAGTGGTGTTTTGGGTGAGAGATGAGATGAGAAGAGGGAGGTGAAGGCATAAAAGCTAGGTGATCTCACCACTCTGCATATTGTAGAGAATTACTCATTTCCCACCCCCACACTTCAAATTAGACATTTACCACACTACCCTTCTACCTCCATCTCCACCCAACCCAACAACCACATGAGCCCAACATACAAGGTAGCCCAAAATGCCCCTTAGAGCCCAATAACCCGACCCAATTACGAGGCCCATGCCTCGATCAAACCCGACCCTCGAATTTTCGAAATCTGGGTCGTTACATTTGTATTAATAATTTATTTTATTAATAATAAAATATGAATGATTTTATTTGATTAAATTAAAGATTTTTGATCTAAATAAAAATGAAAATTAAGTCAAATGATCTAAAATGTAAATTACCTATTTTTTTGCTTAATCGCTCAGCTTTGGAAGAAGGGCGTCTGGCACGGGGGATTAAGTTGTTCCTGGGATTGTTTAGTTCCAACCTTGGGCTTCTACAAAAGATCCAGCCCAAGGTTTAACAGTTATTTTTCTGGACCTTTCAATTTGGACCGAAGTTTTTTGTTTGGGTGGATTGTTTTTTCATGATTTTAACTGCTACATGTAAGATATGGGTTGATCTCAATGTAGGAGTTTATATGCTGTTAGTAAATTAAATAATATCGCACGTTAACAAACTTAATTAATTAATTATATTAGAAAAGGTTTTTACATTATTTCTTCATGAACGTTTTTCTGTGTGATAGGTTCATATATATATATATATATATATATATATATATATATATATATTTAAATTGAAAAGAATGACAATAGCTCAACTAACACTCAAGTTGCATTCTTGTTGCAATAGCTCAATCACAGTATCAGGAGGGTCCAAAATTCTTCTGTGGCCGAATGGTACTTCCCAAGCTAACTTTGCAACCTTGTTTGCTAAAGCATTACCCTCACGACTAATACACTGGAACTGCACCTGCCATTTCCGGTTCACTAATTCTTTAATGCGCGATAATAGTGACGAACCTGAGCCATTCAGTACATTACCTGACATTTATAGGTTATAAGCATCTCGACAATTCGCTTCTAAAATCACATGTCACACTCTCAAGCTCCAAGCCGTGGCCAATCCTTCATAGGTTTCCCATAATTCAACATCTAATAAGGAACATCCTCCATATGTTTTTAAATCTTAACCCGCATGTTCTAAATATGTGTTTCAAGTCAAATCTAAACTAATAATATTATTATTAATCCCAAGCTGATGCAAATACTTAATTAATATGATATTGATACTTTAAGGACTCAATCAAAATATTTTAAAATTTTGAGACCATATTGAAATATGTGTCATAATTTTAGCACGTCTACTGCCGTTAACATTAAAAGAACCCTTTGCAATAACTATGATGGCTTGGTGAACCCTTTGCATTAACAGCCTCGGCTCATTCATAATGTCACGAGGACGTTATTTTTTCTTAAAAAATATATTTGATAAAATTTGATGCGTCACCGTATTTATATACCAATATTTTTTTTTAATGTGAGTTAATGTCACTGTCTTTTCTCAATTGTGACACGTAACCTCAAGACCACAAAACATAAATGGAACAATCACCTGTTCTAAAGGATTCTTCAAGTCATTGTATGTGATTTTGGTGTCTATTCATGCCAACTTCGGCCACCCCCCTATGGCCTATGGCCGGACCACATGACCTTTGATTCCATATGAGTCATTAGCTGTGGCCCCTTGCCCTATTTAGGGTGGACGTAGAAAGGTTAAATCTATTTAAGGTTTAATCCCGTCGATTCATATAATAATCTTTACGAATGGTAGCAACTTTTTTTTCTATTCCAATTTGGCCAGGTAATAATTCTTGAGAGATAAGTTTTAACTAATTTTACATTCGAATATCGACGTATACGAAATAAGACAATATATATATATATATCGAAATGAAAATGGTCACAATCCTGGGCATCTACTTGCATGTAGAGGATGTTTGTTGTCGTGAGTATTGGGCACAAGGTAGCCCCAAATCACATTTATATTGTCTCCTTTGACATACCAACCCTATTGATTTGATGCATGGCTGATTTAATCACTGCCTGGACCATACTCCACCTTGCTTTTGTTTTTTTTATAAAATTTCTACACTGTTTTTGACTTGGGAGCGCCACGAAATACAAACTTTTCACTTTTTTTTTTTTTTTTGCTTTCGAGTCAACCATGGGGAAAGCTATTTAAGATCTTATAATTATTTTGTAATAATAATTCTACCTCTCAATCACGGATGGATGGAGGGTGTCGGAGACAGTCGCACCACTTAAAAATTTAAATTAAGATATAATTTAAATATTTCCTCTATATTTTTATTGAATATCTAATTTAGATATTAGCACTCTTAAAATATTATAATTTCATATCTTTTATATTTCTAATATAGCTTCATAATAGTTCGCATCTCTTTCATAAAATTTTGCGTCTGTGCATGTTCTCACTCTGTTACTCACTTTCATTGTTACAAGATGGAATGTTTAATAATGTTTTTTTTTTCGTTCTTGCTTTCTTTTCGAATCAAAGGTAATGCCAACTCACATGCACTCTAAACCCATCCTATCATCTTCTTTTCAGATTTGAGTTTCATTTCATCACAAACTCAATACACTTTAGAAAATACATTAAAAACAAAAAAAATAATTTGTGTGGAAATTATATTTTGTAAAATTAAATAATTTGGAATGGTAAAAATAATTGGATATAAAATCATCTCATCTTGTGACTAAATAATATACATTAATATTAAATTAGTGTCAATTAATTAATGATATCAAACTCAATAATAAAAATTACTAATAAAAATATGCAGTTATAATGAATAGATGAAAGATCTGACCCCTTAATTCACATAGAAACATTATATTTTGACTCCTCTGGAAAATAATGTAACGCTTCCTAATATAATATAATATAATATAATATTTATAGTTTAACCTTTTTCTATCTAATAAAATCCTTAGCTTCGCCATCTGACCAAACCGATAACCAGATGTATTAAATGCAGCATTCTTGCCCTCAAGCTGTACGGGAAAATTGCAAAGCAAAATTTAGAAAATGTGTAGGAGGTGGGGCCCTGCCTGCCGGCCTGGGTTGGTAGCAGTGCTTTCAAGTTTGAGAGGGTTAATTTAAATTTTTTAAATATTTAAAAAAAATATATTTAAAAAAAATTTAGGGTTTAACTAAAATTTTTAATAATTTTAAGAGATTTAACAAAAAAATTAAAATTAAGGAGGGAATTTAATTAAAAATATTTAAAAATTTGAAACTTAATATGAATTTTTAAAATCTCGAGGGGGCCAAATTAATTTTTTTCAAAAATTTTAGGGGTAAAATTCAAAATTTTCAAAATTTTGGGAGCCGTGGCCCCACTAGTCCCTTAAAGGATACGCCACTGGTTGTCAAGCCCCACACATGATGTTCATATTGCCTTATTTTATATGAGTTTGAATCTCGACATAAAAATATAATATCTCTCAATTTAATCAAATAAACATTAAGAGAGGAGTAACGTAATGAGTTTTGAATGTATGTTCATAGTCTTGGATAAATGTATGTTTTTCTTTAATAGTCTAAAGGTGACTAGAAGATAATATATGTTCATACATATTCTTAACCTTTTGATAATGCACACACACCTTGTAGAAAGCGATTAAACTCGTGTCTCCTATGATGAATGTCATCCGCTTTTCTGTCGGGACCACTTATTAGGTTGTCATAATTAATTAATTAGGCGTCTAAATCATGCTTAGTGTTGTGCAGATGATCAAAGGACAAGGAGGACCCCCTGGAGTTGATAAATTGTAGCACCCTTCACGTGATTTTTCGTACGTGAATGTGTGTCTGAAAATGATTGGTGTCGGCTTTCCTCCTCCCATCACTTAATCACTTGTTTTTCCTATCATCTGATCACTAAACACTTCGATCATGATATCAAAACAACACATTCACTCCTCACTAAGTCCAAAGGATCTTGTTAATTACCTTTATCATGTTCATATTAGTGGGCTTGCACATTAGTAATTACTGTCTTTTGTTACAAATTCCGCTACTCCTTTCGTAATTTGCATGCCTCGATTTGGAAAAACAATATGAATATATATCAAATACAATAAGGTTTTTTTATTCAAATAATCCTTTTTATTAATTATTTAACAAAAATGATACCAAAATATTATTTATAGAAATTATATCCTTTAACTTAAAGTTAGAAAAGACGTATTTGGATGCGGCTAACTAAACATATCTTTCTTAGTTTTGAGGTGCCAAGGACGAAAATGAAAAAAAATAACAGTGACCAAAGAAATTTATATGAACTGTTTAAAAAAAAACATGCAAGTACATGCTAAAAACACATGTTAACACAAGCACAATCCAAGTGAAAAAAATGACACGTGTATGAGTTTTTTTCAATCACTCAATGAGTTAACGTTTAAAAGACTATATTTAAACACTTGAAAAAAATCAATACCTAATCAATGTGAGACTAATGTTAATATGTAGGATTTGTATTAGTCCCGCAGTGGCTAGATGTTGGTTATTTCAAGTGTTTAAGTATAGGCTTTTAAATATGCTCTTCTTTAAAGATTAAAGCAAGGCTCATACATGTACGCCGATGTTGTCTGTTCGTGTTTGTGCAAACATGTGTTATTGTATGATTCTAATTTTTAGATAAAGTTTGTATAATTTCTCCTTTGACCACTGCTACTATTTTCTTTCATCATTTTTGTCATTTGCTGCACACATCAAATGTCATGTAGGGAGCACATTGTCAGACACGTTTTTGGAAGACGTTGATGTGACACGTTTTCAAGAAAGACACGTAACAATGAAAGGATGCTATTTTCTAAAGTTTTTTTGGATGCTATTTTCTAAAGTTTTTTTGGTGTCATTTTGCTAAATAATTATAATAATATTATTGTTTAAATAAAAATATGAATATGAATGTTAAAAAATGAAAACAACAACAACTAATATAAGTAGAACTTGGTTTGGGTAAACATACATTATCGCTATTAATATAAGATCTTAAAAGGATATTGTCATGTTTGGTTTTACAACATTACCTGGTGGTGGTGGTAATATAAGATTAGGAATAAATAAACATTAATTGAAAATATAATGGGCAATGCCATCATCTCTCATTCCTCAGTAATGTAATATTCTCATGAAAATTTTATGTTTTGGACAACTTTGTTCTAAAAGTTTATTATTTTGTCAACTTAGTCATAAATTAGACATATCTATAGGCCAAGTGAATATATTTTAAATAAATTAAAAAATATATTTTGAATATAAATGGATTAATATATATTTATATTTAATTACAATATATTAATATTAAATTATATTTTATTATTTTTAAAATTAAAAAATAAATAATTTAATATTGAAGGTTAAACTAATTTAAAAAAAATCTATCCAATGACAATATAACAAAATATATTTTTAGGTAATATTGTATTCTGCCCCTTTTCGATGCCCCTTTCTATGCCTCAAACTAAAAAAATAAATTCTAAACCTTAACCCTAAATTTTAAATCTTAAATCATAAACTTTAAACCCTAAAAATACATTATACCCCTAATTCCCTAAACATTAACCCTAAGCCTAATTTTTTTTGTGAGACATAAAAACGAGCTCCGAAAAAGAATAAGAAATTTCTATTCCTATTATATTTTGGTCAAATAAACCAAACAAGTTAATGTAATATCCGCAATAATATATCAAATACATTTGTAATTCTATTCTCTTTCACTTCGGTCTTAACCTAACGGCCCTAAGTGAAAAGGAAAATCAAGGTCCACACAACAGTCCGTGCTAGAAGCTGTTCCCTGGTCCCCTATTCATTTATACAAGTCTAGAAAGCAAAATTTATTAGATGAGACCAACAAAACAACGTTGAAACAAGCTTACACTAACACCTCCATTACTGTATGAGCTTTCTTTTCTGAGCCTTATGCCAGTATTTTCAATGCTAAAGACAGCAGGAGACATTGATGTTGACTCTAAAAGACCACATTACTAACGTAGAGTTACTACAAAATTTGATGTCATTTTCGATGCATGCACCACTTGTCCATCCATGTATCAGTGTAGACAACCAGTGTTTTTAATTTTCTTCTATATAAGAGCAGGCAACTTGAAGATAAACAAAACCATTGAAGAAACAGATCATAAACTCAAAGATGGCTAGGGTTAGGGTTCCTTACCAGCATCTTGTTCTTGCTGCTCTCTTCTTCTTCTTCTTCATCTCCTCAACTGCTGGAGGTAAATCTTGACTCGTGTCTCCAACTCATCGATTATACATCTTTATTCTTTTCATGTTTTTCTGGATCTTAACTTGATTGATTTGCTTTTTTCAGCACGAAATCAACCGATGGCCAAGGAAACTGAAAAACCCCATGATCATCAAGAGCTTACGTTAACAAAAGATGAAGGAGCGCCTAATATTACCGTTGATGAATTAGTATCTATGGACTACAGTCCACCAACTAGAAAGCCGCCCATCCATAATTAATTGCCAAGTTTTGTAAAAACGTCTACTAGTTGGTTTAGTTTAGTTTAGTTTTAGTACAGCTCTTTCTTTTACCCTTGATCCTGCCTCTGCATTTATACATAGTAGAGATGATAAAACAATGAAAGAAATGATTTACACATATATACATGAGAATCAAGAATTGGTACATATATTTATATATAAACATTCACATACTCTCTGGGGATAATACATTTTTTTGGTAAAGAAAAAATTAATTACAAAGTAATATTTGTTCATAAATATTCCACACACCTCGTAGACAAAACGATTGAACTCGGATCTCCTAAGATAAACATCATCCGCTTTTCCACTGGGCCACTTGTTGGATTTTAAACATGTTTAGAAACTTAAAATTAAGAATCATGCATAGACATCAAAATAAACAACAAAAACCCACTGCATCTGATTAAGAGGATATCTCGAAAATGAAAATTAGAGTAAAATTAGCCTTTTTCAATGCCATGAAAGATCGAATGAACTGTTATCAGATCATTTTTTCTATCCAGAAGAACAATTTTCAAGTTTTAAATTATTAATTTTAGATATATTCATTTAATCATGGATAAACTATATAAATAGTGACCAAACTTTTAAAACTTGCAATAAGGTCACTAAACTTTTAATTCGCTTTCATTAAAGTTACTGCCATCAGTTGCCGTTGAAAAATGCTGATGTAACACGTTAGAATCTTCTTCTTCCCAAGATCCTAAATTTATGAAACTAATTTTTAAAAATTTTAATTCCCTCGCAATGATTTCTCCAAATCTTCTCATGGATGTGTTCATCACAGCTGTCATCCTAACATGTCCAAGGTATATACAACAACTTTTCAACTTGAAAAATCAAAGTAAATAACAATGACACCGTATATGATAAGACATAGGAAACAACAAATTCTCTTTAAAAAAATTAAAGTTGCCTTTTCTCCTGCACAACTTATTTGTTGTTATCATCTTAACTTCTTTGCCATGTAATTGATTAAGTATGTATAGTTTAATTCTTTTTTTAAATGTATGGTAGTGTGATTGTAAATATATATAAGCTTCTCTATCCATGGAGGACAAGAAGAAAACAATAATCTACCTTGGTGACGAGTTGGTGATTTCTGCCCAAGTTTAAAGCTTGGTGACGGAGCCTATGGCTCCCTTTGGGGTTGTAGTCTGCAACCCAGGTTTGGGGGCAAACTGGCGTTGTCAAAAGTCAAAAAATTTGTTTGTCCCGAGCGTTTGGGTGGCGTTGGCCACCGCAACTGTAACAAAAAACACAGCTTGTGTAATGTCAAAGAATGGTTTTTCGGTTTGGGACTTAATTTGCAAAAACGTGAGTGTAATAAAGTTTAAAAAGAAATTTATTAGGGAAGATGACTCTAACCTGACACATCACCATTCCTCAAGGACAATGTCTTAATGGAAACGAATTAAAAATTTAATGACCTTATTGCAAATTTTAAAAGTTTAGTAAGCAAAATAAAAACGTCCTAAAAGATTGATGACTATTTATATAGTTTACCCTTTAATCATATATCTTATATATATTCACAATCTTGTCGTACGACACAAGATATATCATTTGAATTAATATGGAATGAAGAATGTGAACGCTGCTCTATTAAAAAAAATGTGAACGCTGCAAGCTAAGAAGAAAGAGAGAAGCATGTTTCCGGGACTCTTTTCCAGCTAATTTTACTTGCAGTCCAAGTTGGGAAGCCCAGATGGAGTTCAAGTTAGCAAATCTTGATCAACAAGTTACTTATTTATGCTTTTGCTACTTACATAGTTTCCTACTTATTTCTCCCTACTGACTGTTATAGGCTGCGAATTGTTTTGGATGACCTAAATTTGCAATTTACTTTTGGAGACAATGATGTTTAACTCCAAGTCGTAGCATACGAGTTTATTATTTGGTACTATATCAAAACAGGGAAAAGAAATTTATAAATAATGCAGTATTATGATAAAAAAAAAAGAACCGGTTTCCATCATTATGTTGTATTTGTTTAACCTGATTGGAAGCTATTATGAGTGATTATGATTATAATTATATGTAACTAACTAATACTATAATACTACATCGTTTGGGTATAGACTAAAGCTTCGTTTGTTATTGCTGTGGGCAAGAACAGAATTTTTCAACTGTAGGCAAACATCTGTTTAAACATTAAATTCGGTAGGCAAACAACCATTCACGGCAAACTATTGGCTGTTTGGCAAGAAAATCACTTAACACAATGATTTTAGGTTGCTAAACCAACCAAAATGGAGCCTAAGATTGATATAGTTAGTCATTACTGTAGAAACCGTAACATCCTTCCATCTCCTAGCAGGCAGTCAAAAGTAGGGAATTATTACAGCTATTTTTTTAGTTTTCCCATTTTCCCACTGCGTTGACATATATTATGGTTCAAATTTACAACAGATTATGTGAATTTTTGTAGTTTTTTAATTACAGAGTTTATAATACATTATAAGTTGAGAGAATAATCAATTATACAGCTAATGAAGGGCTGATTGAACATCATTGATACACCTGTCGAAGGGATGCAAGAAGCATTTGCATCACATTACACAATCTGGACCACAGGCCGGTAAACATGCGGAACCAAATACTTACAGTACGTTTCTGTGTAGATGCAGATTCAATTAGAGACAGTTTAGTTGAGCAAGCTTCATACAACATTTAAATGAACCGATCAAAACCCTTGAATGTAAGGAAAGACTTGTCTAACCTATGTTAGAAGACATAAGATAAAATGTATTTAACAATATTGATTAAATAAAATATTCTATTAAAAATAACATACTCATTTAACAATTTCTGTTGCTAAATTATTAAAAAGGTATTATAATTTCAATAGAATTCTTTATTTAACCAAAATTATTAAATAATGACATAGGTTAGATAAAACTTCCTTGTGTAACAAATAAACACAAGAGGCCAAACAAAAGCACCAAGTTCCCTGGCCATCAATACATAACACAAAAGTTCTTATGAAGATCACTGTTTTTAGTATTTAGACATAACATGGATAGCTAAGTCTTATGATAAGCAACTAAAATTATCTTCTGAAAAGAAGAGCAATAAGTTTCAGACATCCAAGGAAGGAAAGAAGCAGCACAAGCTCTCAAGCCCGGCGAAGGCGAAAGCTCTTAGGCAGCCACTGCGAACGTTTTGAGAAACAAGCCTTCGGATTTGTCATCATCAACACAACACTTAAAAAAAGGGTCATTAAATTGAGATTTAAGAGTCCCCGTCATCTATAAAATTAACTGAATATAATAATACTGAACGAACAATAATAAAAACAACTTGATTTTCAAGCAAGATCGTAACAATAAAACAAAGAATTAAAACACAAAAAAAGGCCTCAGACATCCAAGGAAGGAGATAAACAGCAGAAGCTCTCAAGCCCGGCGAAAGGCGAAAGCTCTCAGGCGACCACTGCGAATGTTTTGAGAAACAAGCCTTCTGGATTTATCATCATCGACCAATTCCATACTGATCAAAATGATTTACAGGGAAAACAACGCAAATAATTTAAAAGAAATAAAGAAAAAGAACATTGAGCTATGAAATGTTATCCGGGGGAGGGGGGCTGATGAGAGGTAAAGGATGAGTAGAAGAGTTTATAAAGAGGACTGCGGTTAGGGTTGTAGCCGTTTCTATGAGTTAGGGTTTCTCTAATCACGGGTGTAGGGAATGGACGGCTGATATTCGAGGATTAGTGTAAAACTCAGGTCACCCCATAACTATGGGCCTCGTTTGACTTTACACTTCTCGATGTTCCGGGAGACTGCTAGAAGGTTCACCAAATGCTATAAAAATTGGATTTGAGTCCAACTGGTTGGATTTGATATGATATGGCCATCATAAAAATAAATAAATATTTTTTTTATAAATAATCGTTAAATTATCTTAAAATATTTATTTAACAAAATTGATCAGATAATGTTACGAAGAAAAAAATATTTTGTTATTTAGAGTGAGTTTAAAATTATTTCGTAATTTAGAAATTTTTACAATAATTAGTAAAGTCGTCAAGAAAAAAATTGAGTTTTATAAAGACGTCATAAAGTGTAGGTAACTTTGAGCGAGTTTGGTAAAAACATCAGGAAGGGAAGAAGAAGAGACGAGCAAAAACTCTACGAAACTCGTCAGGATTTTCTGAAAATTTTCAGAAGATGCGTGAAAAGTAAGACGACTTTTATATTTATCGTAGAAAGATCTATAGTTCATGAAATAATTTAAATTCCACCTTAAATGACGAAATATTTTTTCCACAACATTATCTAGTTAATTTTGTCATGTTTATTTTGATCATTAAACTTTAATATTATAAAATAACTATTAAATTTTGGTTTTATTATAAAATGGTCAATGTACCGTTAATTATCTTAAGGGTGACATGTCACTTAAGAAAATTTGTATAATAATACAGTTAGTACTAAATATTTATACATTCAATCAAATTAGTCTTAATTCAAAAAAACTTATTCCTCGTTATTTACACATTCTATCAATATGATATTATTTTATAAATAATTTAAATTTTATTATATTATTAAATGTTATTAAATCATTTCCAAGTAAAAATACGACCAAATTAATAGAATGTGTAAATAATGATGGTTAAATATTTTGAAATTTTGAATTATTAAATTAGGACTAAATTGATTATTCGTTGCACATACTTTGGCCCATTGGGTGTATTTTGGCATGGACCATCCAAACTATATCATGTCTTCTATTTTATCTGAAACTATTCATAATTAATAAAATCCTTTTTTTCGTTTGAAAAAAAGGATGTTTGACTACCATATATAATAGGTTGTTTATGTTAGATTTTGTTGAAGTGCTATTTATTTTTAATATATAAATTATTCGTAATAAATTAATTTCATTTGATAATTTTTAATTATTCGTATGATTTAGATTAAATAAAGAAAAGGAATAAATATTGTTTGTTTAATATGTGTTATTTTTATTTGAGTTTTTATTCATCTTTCTAATATCAAGTTTAGACTTATACGAATTCCTCCGTATATGTTATGACAAATTGTTTTCAAATTGATATAATAATTCGTGTGAAAATTGAACTTTTCTCATAGGCTATTACTTAGGTACCAGACATGACATTAGTGCATTATGGAACATGTTATATCATCTTGTATGGTTCGTTTGATTAAATTGTGAGATGTTTTTATTTAATTGATACTCTTTTTCTCCATGTTAAAAGGTTATAATTAATTTTTAGGTCATTTTTTTTAAATTTTGATCTTAAATATTTTAATTTATTTTTATAAAATATATATTTTTAGAAATTTTATAAGTAATAAATACTTAAAGATGAAAATTTTCAATCACAATAAAAATAAATACGAAAGTGTTATTAAAACTAATGAAATAAAATATATGATTATTTGAAAATACATTTAATTGTTTAAAAAAAGAAGAAGATACATTTATAAAATTTTATTTTTTAAAATATGTTCGTCAAACATTATAATTACAATTTTATTTTTTAAAGATACATTTATAAAATTTTGTTTTTAAAAAATATATTTGCCACACCTCGCAGAGTCAACACTTTAAATATATAAAGGTCCTGTTTGGTAATTAGCAGATAGTTGATAGCTGATTATATTAGCTGATTTGACTAGTGGATTGTATTAGCTGATTTGCATAAAAGTATTTGATAAAATTAACTGATAGCTGATAGTTGTTTTATTATTTAAATAAGAAAAATGACATATAAGGACATGATTATATTCAATACTTGTTTGAATAGTTTATTAGTTATCAATATTTTGTATATTATTTAGATTATGAAAAATAACTTTTTTTAATATAACATTACTAAGCATATTTGAAGGGTCTATATATTAATTTATTATTTATATAATTATTTTTAATACAATTTAATTAAATATTAAATTTAAATACAAATATAAATGTGTGAGAATAAAAAGAAAAAAATATTAGTTTACAAATGTCAAAATTTAAATATGTGAGGTTGAAGAATTAAAATAGAAAATGTTAAATTTAGGTTATTTGGAGATTTTTTATGATTGTTAAGGGTAAAAGAGTCTTTATAATTCTTATGTCAAAACCTCTAATTTCAAAAAGTTTCTATTAATAGCTTTTTTTAAAATTGGAGATTTCGCCCCAATCTGCTATTTTCATCCGCTATTTACCAAACATCTAGTAGGTTTGATCGGTCAAACCTCTAATATTAGCTCAAATACCTAATTTTGACTCAAACCACTATTTACCAAACATGGCCAGAGACACCTTACGAGTCTATGACCACCCTTGGAGTTCAATTATTATAGCGAAAAAGTAATTACAATTTTTAAAAGTGTGAATTAATCAAATACAATTATATATTTATAATAGGTATTTATAAAAAAAATGGATTTTGAGTAAAAAAATTATTGAGGAGAGTATAAAGATGTCAAAGAATAGATGAAAATAAAGATTTTGTAAGGAATTGAAATCATATGAATAAATTGAATAAAATGTAAAGTTGAAAGATTAAATTGTAAAAAAAGATTTTTTTTATTTTTTTTAAAATGAAGTTACATAGATATTCTAGTTATTTCAGGTAATTTGAACCATATTTTGTCATTCAAACTTTATTTAAATTTTTTCCGAATCGAGCTTATGAAGTTTGAATTGAGCTAACTCGCGTTTATAAAATTCGAATCAAATAAAAAATTAATTTTCCCAATCAAATTTTATTCGCCCCTAAATTAATTCATAACACTATCTCAATTATGCTTGTAAAATATTATAATATCAATCACATTTCATAATAATAACCTTCTTTCACGTTCCACGTTTAATAATGGCATAATGTAAAAAATCTTTTAATATTTGACTGAATAGTTATTTTGGTTCATATTTTTTTATGTACTTTAACTCTCAACCTTTTATTTTGGGTTAAAACGGCTCATCGGTGGATGGAAACTGTCAGTTAACTAATGATAAATAGTTTAAAATAACGTGACAGAATCACACCTAAGTAAAAAAATATATTTTATTTGATTTTATAAAATTATTTTTTACTAATGTGTTATTTTGTCAAGTTAACACTTTTGTCTATATGACATTACTATATTAGCATGCATTGTTATGTAGGTTTGTCATAACGTTTTAAGTTATTTATCGTTAGCTGGCTAACAATTTTTATTTATAGAGAAGTCATTTTATCTTTAGTTGACTAACATAATTTCATTGAGCTTCATTTTGTTGTAAATTAAAAGGAATATGTTTTAATACATCTTGAATATCGAAAAGAGCAAAGCCATTGAAAGTTGAAACATTGATTCCCTTTTCAAGTTAAATCGCGTAAGTGGGAACAACCAATACTTTAAATCTCAAGTTTATGCCAAAATGAAGGGCAGGCAACAAGTGTTATTTATAAGTCCTTCATAAACATTTTATTTTACTTATTAATGACGTAACATGTAATAGTTTATCAACAGTATATAAAATTTATATACCAATCGTACATCAAATATATCTTTAAGAACAACAATAGTAATGGATTTTCATTATTATTATACCGTCTAAAACTTACTTTAAAAAACATAATTTGAAGGCAATATCTGATTCGAAAATGATAGATGAATCGATAAAAATGACACGTGCAAAATAGCATAAGTGGGTGGTGATTGAAGTCTTGGTAGCATTTTATATTTTTTTTATTAATTAAAGATATTACATGCTCATGTTAGGATTCGAACCCATACAAGACGACATAATATGTGTGTCTTAATTACTAGGCCAATTAGTGGATCTAGTATAGCATTTTATATATTAGAATTCACATTTTGATGTGATAAAGTGATATAGTTTTCGTAATAATTAGTAAACAGGAGTTCCTATCAACGTCCTGAAGTTGTAAGTATACATTTTTCTTATATGTAATTTAAATTGGTATTATGTTAATCAAATATTTTTAAATTTATGTTGTCTGTCACAATGGATGTGGCATATCCCTGCTAATTTGTATCATCTGTTGTAAGGTTTCTTTGAAACGAATTTTCAAGTTTAAAAAACAAGAAGAAAAACCGCTAATTCTCAAAACAATTACGTTCGAAATAAGATATCAATACAAGAAATTTCTATTGTTATGACAAATTTAATTTTGATAAAATTATTTTTGTCACTATTTTTTTTTGAAAAATAGAAACTAATTATCAACTTTCATTTTTTGTTTTTGTCACAAAATTTCAAGTTCAAAATCATAATTTTGGAAAGTTCGAGAACTATTTGATAAAAGTTTTAGGGACCTCTTGTGTGATTAACTATACAATTGTTAATTGAATTATAAACTCCTTTAACAGTGTTTTTATTCAATTATTATAAATTTTTATTTTATTAAAACCATTATTATTATTATAATTTTTACAATCAATATATATATATATATGAAAATTACTTTGATACACAAGCTTGTGTAAACTTTAGTTTAAATAAGCTTTTTAATTTTAGGGTTTAGGGATTTATGTTGTATTTTAAGGTTTATGAGTTTAGGCGGTAGAGTGTACAATTTAAGATTTATGATTAGAATTTAGAGTTTAGGATTTAAAGTTTAAGATTTATGGTTTAAGTTTTAAGGTGTTAGAGTTAGTAATTTAATTTTTAAATTTTATAATTTAAATATAAAATGTTGTGCATCAAAATATAACCCTATAAAAATATTTATATATTAAACACCTCTTCTTCAAACGAACACTGAAATCTTTTTACCCGAACTATTTCAGCCGCATCCCGCAGCCCAAGAACTCCAATCTGATTTCAAAATATGCTTACAGTTTCACCACGTCTCTTGGATCCTGTATCATGTGCACTCTTCCCCACCGAATCGAAGATTTATCGTGAGCCCGGCGAAGCCTTCGATTTGTGCGCGCCGTAATCCAGAGTAGACGTTTATGCTGCTTCTACTTTGCCAAACCTAAATCTTGCATGATCCCACCATCTAACTATCTCCATATCACGTAAACTGCAAGTAATTTCAACTAGCCATTCACTGTATTTTTATTTATTTTAAATCATCAATTTTCATGAATCTGTTTATTTATTTATTTAATATATATACTATAAAATCTGGTTTTAAAGATTTGTTTCTCATGCTTTTATATATACATACAACCAGGGACAGAGCCATGTTTAGTATAAGAGGGGCTCTTACCCCTCCCAAATATTTTTGGTATAATTGCATTTAAGGTTCTTCTAGTTTAAATAGTAATAAAATAAGATTTTTGTGTTAGAAACCAAAATATATATTCGATACGAATATAAACCCAAGATCTATATATATGTCAAATCATTAAGAATAAATACTAGATTTGCAGAAGCGTACCTGAATCCATTGATAGAGATTTTTCAGAGGGTTTGATCTTCCAAGATGATAGATTACCTCTTGGCACACAACTCTCAGACGGGGAAAAGAGATATGCAAGTTAACCTATATCTCGGGGACCACTACCCTTTATATAAACCAAACTAAAATCATTTATTAATATTTACAACTCTGCCCCTCATTGAGTTATAAATCTAACTTATGGTATCTACACTTTTAATTCCATGACAATTTAGTACCTATAACACGTGTAACATAATTGGTCACTTAATTACGTGTTAAACTTTATAATAACAACGTACATTATACATATGTGCCCACTATTATTGAATTTTAATCCAACAATCTCCCACTTGGGCAACATATGTTACCCGAAAAATGTACGACCTTATGAGCTCAAAAAATTTGCTATCATGTAATAGGTATTCTATAACAATCTCGCCCATCAATTATATCCATATAGGATCAAAGCGGTCTTTGCCATATCAATCATGACTGGACCCATCAATGGTCACGTATACAAACATAATCAAATGACATAGATTAATCATGGATGCGTAGCATGGAAATTACATGTAAATGTGAACCGAACATGCCTATTTCCAATCTGTCCTCTTTAAACATAAGTGAGGTCCTTATCCAAATAAGAAAAGAGTGAATTAATCAATACTTTATTTCGATCGTAAAATAACCAAATACATAAATGTCTGAAAATAAACATAAACATAAAGTGAACAAATAACAAACTCCCACTCAAACAATAATATCCTTAAATGATGTAACACCCATATGAGCAGTGTGCTCATGAAAGACCTTGGGTGGTAAACCTTTTGTGAGCGGATCTGCTATCATAGAGTTTGTCCCAATGTGTTCTATGGATATTTGTCCACTCTGCACTCTTTCTTTCACAACTAGGAACTTTATGTCAATGTGCTTTGACTTAGACGAGCTCCTATTGTTGTTGAAATACAACACTGTTGATTTATTGTCACAAAATAATTTAAGTGGTCTTTCTATATTCTCCAAAATACGCAGCCCAGTGACAAAATTTCGTAGCCATATTCCATGATTAGATGCCTCGTAGCATGCTACTAAAACTCACGCCATAGTGGAAGAAGCTACAAGTGTCTGCTTTGGCATTTTTCCAGGATATAGCTCCACCAAATGCTAACAGATAAATATAGCCTGATGTAGATTTTCTGCTATCTTGGCACCCAAAGAAAATCGTAATAATCGTATACCCTACGACCTCCAAATGATCTGATTTCCTGTATGTGAGCATATAATCTTTTGTTCTCTAAAGATACCTCATAACCCTCTTGGCTGCTTTCCAATGGTCCATACCAGGGTTGCTTGAGTATCTGCCTAACATCCCAACAATGTACGCAATATCCGGACGCGTACATACCTAAGCATACATTAGACTTCCAATAGCTGATGTATAAGGATTCTTATGCATTTCTCGAATTTCAGGATTACTTTTAGGGCATTGGGCAAGACAAAACTTGTCTCATTTAGTGGCAGGGGTGTCCATTGGTTTACTATTTTGCATGACAAACCTTTTAAGTACTTTATCGATATAGTTCTTTTGTGACAATCCAAGAATACCCCGAGATCGATCTCGATGTATCTGAATTCCTAAACAAAAGAAGCGTCCCCAAGATCTTTCATTTCAAAATGCTTAGATAGAAATCTCTTGGTTTCGTGCAGTAAGCCTATATCATTTGTGGCAAGCAAAATTTCATCGACATATAAAACCAAAAATATGTACTTACTCCCATTAAACTTGTGATACACGCAATCATCAACAATATTCATCTCAGAACCGAACGAGGCAATTACTTGATGAAATTTGTGATACCATTGACGAGAAGCTTGTTTGAGTCTATAGATGGATTTTGTTAATTTGCAAACTATATTCTTTGGGTCTCTCGACTCAAAGTTTTCTGGTTACACCATATAAATTGTTTCTTCAATTTCTCCATTGAGAAACGCAGTCTTAACATCCATCTGATGTAACTCAAGATCAAAATGAGCTACAAGTGCTATGATTGTCTTAAATGAGTCTTTCGATGAAACTGGAGAGAAAGTCTCTGAAAAGTCAATGCCTTCTTTTTGAGTATAACCTTTAGCTACAAGACGTGCCTTATACCTCTCCACATTACCATTTGCATCCCTCTTGGTTTTAAAAATCCATTTACAACCAATTGGTTTTGCACCTTCAGGTAATGGGACAAGTTTCCAAACTTTATTGTCTTGCATGGATTTATACTCTTCTTGCATGACATCAATCCACTTTTGAGAGTTAATACTTTGCATGGCCTGATGAAAGTTGATCGGATCATCTTCCATCATTCCATTATCATTTTCTTGGAGAAATACAATATAATCATCCGGAATAGCATTTCTCATTTCTCTCGTGGATCTCCTTAATGGCACTTGTTCTTGAGGTTGTCGAGTTTGTTCTTCTGGAACAATTACCTCATCCTGAATAAGAGGGAGCTGTTCGACATTGTCTTGTTGAGGTTCTGGATTCACTTCTTGATTGATGATCGGTATAGAAACTTGAACATCATCAAAAGTGATAGTAGGAACTGAGTTAAAACTCAATTCCTCCTCAAAGACAATGTCTCTTACCTTATTTCTCCCTCCAAACTCAACATCCTCAAAAAATATTGCAATTCCCGTCTCAAAAATATTCTTAATTATGGGATCATAAAATTTATAGCCCCTAGATCGCTCAGAATAACCAATAAAGTAGCTGCTTACTGTTTTGGAGTCCAATTTCTTTTCAAGTGGCCTATAAGGCCTTGCCTCAACTGGGTGAAAATGCTTTAGAGTGGGCTTTCTACCCACCCAAAGCTCATAAGGTGTCTTTTCAGCTACTTTAGTGGGTACTCTATTCAGAATGTACGGTGCTGTCTTTAATGCTTCTCCCCAGAGTGACTCAGGTAAGATAGAATGAGCAATCATACTTCTTACCATATCATTAAGAGTCTTATTATGTCTCTCAGCAACACCATTCATACTAGGTGATCCTGGCATGGTGTACTGTGGGACAATACCACATTCCTCTAGGAACTTTGCAAATGGTCCTGAACGTTGTTCACCTGATCCATCATATCTACCGTAGTACTCACCACCACGATCAGATCAAACTTTTTTAATCATTTTGTTGAGTTGATTCTCAACTTCAGCTTTATAGGATTTGAACACGTCCAAATACTGAGATTTTTCATGAATGAGATATAGGTACCCATAACGTGAGTAATCGTCTATGAATGTTATGAAATATTGTTGACCATTCCAAGATGCCGTAGGGAATGGCCCACAAATATCCGTATGAATTAATTCTAAGACGTCTGTAGAACGATTGGCACCTAATCTCTTAGTTTTGGTCTGTTTTCCCTTGATGCAATCAACACAAACATTAAAGTCTGTGAAGTCAAGGGACTCTAAAATACCATTAGACACAAGACGCTCAATCCTACACTTTGATATATGACCTAAGCGTTTATGCCATAATGATGCTAAATTTTCTTTATTTAATTTTCGCTTAGTACCACGTGATTCCACATGCAAGGTTTCATTATAGGATGCAATTGTATCTAACAAATAAAGGTTGTCATAAGCATTTAAATAACCAGTTCCAACAATACTTGAATTTAAAGACAAAGTAAACTGATTGTTTCCAAATGAACAATAATAACCAAATTTGTCCAACAAAGAAACTGAAACTAAATTCCGCCTAAAAGGCGGAACAACAAAAGTGTCTTTCAAATCCAAATAAAAACCAGTTCCTAATAACAACCTAAAATGCCCAATTGCTTCCACTTTCACCGATTTTCCATCGCCCACAAAGATGTTTCTTTCACCATCACTTGGCTTTCGGTAGCTCAGGCAACCCTGCATAGAAACACTTATGTGAGTAGTAGCACCAGAATCTAACCACCAAGTGTTTCTAGGTACTGAAGCTAAATTAACCTCAGAATAGACCAAAGTAAGATTCATACCTTTCTTTGCACGCCATGCGTGATATTTGGTACAATCTTTCTTCATGTGTCCAGGCTTGTCACAAAAGAAACAATTATTTGGAACATTTTCTTGTTTCTTTTGAGCTGGACCCTTAGCAGCTTCATTCTGATATTTCCTTTTTCTTGCCCTTGTCTTTAGAGGCACTAGACAAATGAGCACTTTCAGTTTTCTCACGCTTCAACCTTTCTTCCTCTTGAACACAATGAGAAATGAGCTCATTTAGAGTCCACTTCTCCCTTTGACAGTTATAACTAATTTTAAATTGGTTAAACTGCACGGAAAGCGATACCAAAACCATAAGGACGAGTAAATCATCAGAAAACTCGATCTTAAGTGCCTTAAGTTTTGAAGCAATATGAGACAATTCCATAATGTACTCCCTTATATTTCCTTGACCCTTGTACTTCATAGACATCAAAGAATTCAGAAGTGATGTCATCTCAACCTTATCGTTTTTGACAAAACGTTGCTCAATATTGTCAAGGAAATCCTTAGCCTGAATAATTTCCTCGATTCTGCACCCTAAAAGGTTTCCAGAATGCTATGTTTCATGATCATCGACTCATGCGATTAGAACGCGTTCCCATCTCAAAATCCCTTTTTGCATCGGTGGTGCTTGCCGCAGTGAGAGGTGTAGGTTGTTCTTCCCTTAACGCAAGGTCTATGTCCATACAGCCAAGCACTATCAGTAAGTGCCTTTTCCATTCCTTGAAATTCGTCCCATTAAGCATGGGTATAGAATTGACATTAGCAGATATTGTGGCAGCAGAAGAACTAGCTGAATATAGAACAAAAGAATAATAAATAAATAAATATGCTCACACCAATAATTCATAAGTAAACAAATAAATTCAAAATAATGACTAATTCCCCTCAAGATACCAAACACAACATTAATATCAAGTCTTTGGACAAGAATATTAATCAGAAATGGTACTTTGTTGTAGCAATCAAACATTGACAATAAACTATGTTTAACAACAAAATCTAATCTTTGGACTAACGTATTTCACACATAAATTACCTTATAATTGTCACACATTTATCACCACAGGTGTTATTTGAAATTCGGCCAAATATTAATTTTCCTTTGGGCCAATTAATAAACGCATGAATTACAAAACACAAATATCTTGATATTTTAAATAAGTTAATCTACGCAGAAGCGGTCACTTTGGTGACATTGTGTTTCAATTAACCCACTAAAATATTAGACATAGCCAAAGCATTAATTTATATGTTTCTAATATTTATCTTAATACCTAATGATCAAAACTAAATTTTTGATCCAACCGACTTAAATATATATTGTAAATCAAATATATATCATAACAGTAAACTAAATATGGCATCATTCAAGAAGAAAAGGCAATTAAAATATTAAGTGCAGATTCATATTCTAAAAATAGTTTACTGCTATTGAATCCCATAACTAAAACATAATATACTGCAAAGATATCGCCGATTGAAAAATCAACGTATGAATACATATATCAATCGAAAATCTAAAAACGCACAAACCCTAAAAACAATCGAAATTAATTGTATATAAAATTAGAGTTATTGGAGATAAAGTTTGCCGCAGAGTAAACAGAAACATGAAAACAAAATTTTCAATTTTCAATCTGCCGATTGGTGATGCAATCAATGGAAAAACTAATTTCCAATTCACCAGACAATCAAGGTTAGCGCAACAAATAACTTTCAATTCACCATAACCCAATTTCAATTCTGAATCCAATTGCGATGTAAATCCCCATTATTAACGCAACAAACAAAAAGGTTAGCGCACAATAGAAAAAAAACTTTCTAAATATCAAACCCTGAATTCATAATCAATTCTTAATGATTCGATAAACCTGACACTGATGCCACTTGTTAGAAACTAAAATATATATTCGATACGAATATAAACCCAAGATCTATATATATGTCAAATCATTAAGAATAAATACTAGATTTGCGGAAGCGTGCACAATCCATTTATGGAGATTTTTCGAGAGGTTTGATCTTCCAAGATGATAGATTACCTCTTGGCACACAACTCTCGATCGGGGAAAAGAGATATGCAAGTTAACCTATATCTCTGGGACCACTACTACCCTTTATATAAACCAATTAAAAACAGTTTATTAATATTTACAACTATGCCCCTCATTGAGTTATAAATCTAACTTATGGTATCTACACTTTTAATTCCATGACAATTTAGTACCTATAACACGTGTAACATAATTGGTCACTTAATTACGTGTTAAACTTTATAATAGCAACGTACATTATACATATGTGCTCACTATTATTGAATTTTAATCCAACATTTTGTCCCCTCCTAATATTTAGATTTAAAGGCTTAATAAATTTTTACCCCTACCAATGTTTGATCCTAACTCCGTCCCTGATAATTATATTAAATCGATGATTAATTAGTGTTATTTTCAATATTTTAAGATTCTAATAACGTCAGTACAACCACCAACTGGTAACAAGGCGAAATGAAGGTTGAGTATAACTTCAGCGTTTTTGACTAGTGTAAGGTGCGTGTCTTTTCCTTTGTCTTCGTTAACTTAGATATTTGTTATTATTTGATTGATTTTGTGTTCGTTTTCCTTGTCTTGTTTTATCAAATTTTCTTGAAAATCAGTTTTATGTCTTGTGTTTCTTATTGTGTTATACTTGAACATCAATTTTGCGTCTTAATGCGTATATTTCTTACTATGCTATATAAATATTTTCTTCTTTTAATTTCTTTTATTTCTCTGCAGATTCGACTTAGGTGTGCATGGGTAAGGACTGCGTGGTGGCTTGGTCGGGCTAATAGTGTTGTTGGTAGTGGGGGGCATGTGATTGGACGATGATATAGTGTGGAGTTAAGGGTCATGTTGGTTTGTTGGCGGATAACTTGGGTAATTGGTTGTGTAATAAGTTTACTAATTTGGGTTTGGGCCAAGTAACCGAGTTGGATAAATTTGATGTAAAAGTAATAAAAATAAATATTTTATTTTGATAAATATTTTGTCTTTGTAAGTAGCATTTAGTGACGAAATAAAAGTAATGAGAAATTAAATTTTGTTGTAATATGTATTTTTGACACGAAAATCTTTGTTCGATGTTAAAATTTAAGTTAATTGTGACAAAATTTACTTTTTGTGATGCAATAAATATTTTATTCTAACAAATATTTTGTCTTTGTAAGTTACATTTACTGACAGAATAGAAGTAGCAAGAAAATAATTTTTGTTGCAATATGTATTTTTGTTACAAAATCTCTTTATATTTTATGTTAAAATACAAGTTAGTTGTGACAAAACGTACTTCTCATGATGAAATAGTTAATTTATTGTGATAAATATTTTATCATGATAAGTTAATTATAGTAACGAAGTTTCATTGTTACGAAAAATAGTATAAAATGGTAACAAACACAATTTCGTCACAATATACTTTACATGAGAGGGTTGTTCTAACAAACATGGTAACAAATTTTTTTGTCAAAATAAAATTACCATGACAAGTTTAATACTTTTAGTAATAAATAATTTTGTGACAATATTATGAATTTCTTGTAGTGTATAGAATCCCTCAGAAAGTTAAGTGAAAAAACAATGATCACAATATATAGCTGTTGAGTGTAGCAATCGATCGAATAAAGCCAAGAGGGGTGAATTGAAATTTTAAAGAACAGTGGAAACTAATTGCAAGGAAAGAAAATTGCAAGGAGATTTATAGTGATTCAACTCCCTCAATGGAGTCTACATCCACTACCTTAGTTACCACACTAAGAATTTTCCACAATTCCACTAATTTGTCTTTCTTTAGGATAAGGAGTAGTCTTACACAATTCAATAGATTTATACCCCCAAAGTTTATTGAATCCTTTCCCAAAAACAAGTGCAAAGAAGCAAAATTTGAAAATCCTCACAAGGAATATGTTTGCAAGTTTAAGCTCTCTCACACGCCCAAGAAACACTAGCAAATGAATTGTAATGAAGAACAAGACTAGTGTTTACAAGAAAGATGAAAAAACTGAGCACAAATTGGATTTTGATTGCTTGAATTTTTGGATTGACTTTCTTGTTACTTCATTACTGTTTGAAGACCTCTTTTATATGCTCTTGATCTTTTCTATCTGTTGGGAGACGTTGGAGGGACTTTAGAGCCATTGGAAGCCATTAAAATCGAGCATTAAATGCTCACCTGCACAGAGGTTTCAAAACCATTGAAGGAGTTTCGAAACCTAAGAGTTTTTTCAAAAGAAAAAGTAGCTGTTACATGGTCTGATTTCGAAACCAACATGGGGGTTTCAAAACCTGTAACCAGGGTTTTAAAAAGCGGTCCGCGATTGCGGCCGCTATATAACGGTAGCGCCGCCGGCCAAAACTGCTTTTTCAGAAAAATGCCCTGTGAATCACATTTACACCAAAAACGGCAGACTGCGGCCGCGATTTAACGGGTAGCGGCCAATTGCGGTGATAACGGACCGCTATTACTACTTTAAGAACATTTCACAGATGGTTCGTCGATGAAAAGAGGTGGTGGCTGGAGATGAAAATGGGAGGACGAGGAGGAAAATGTTGCAGAGGTTTGCTCGGGATGAAAAGGTGAGGAAGATAAGTTATAACATTAAAAATGGTAAATGCGGGAAAGAGGGTTCAAGTTTTAGTAAATATTTGGAGAGGCTTAAATGTTTTAGTATGCTTACAATTTAGTCCTTTAAGGCAAATTTTTAGTTTAATTAAGATGTTTTGTTTTATTCCATTTCCAATTAAGTCCTCAAATCCATAATGAAACTGTAATACCCATTTTTTGTCCGGGCCCCAAATTATATTTGAACCATTTACCCTATTCCAAAAAATATATACAAAAAAAGTAAAAAAGGGGGCATGTCGCCCCATGCCCTGCCACCCTTTCACCCATGCTTCCCATGCCCCTGCAATACTTCCCCAACACTCCCCTCAACCTCACTTCATTTCCCCTCCCACCATCAATTTTAAAGCACACCAAAAATTGAGCATTAAAGAGAGAGAGCCGACCATTTTGAAAAAATTGGAGAGAATTAAAAAGGGGAGAGCCGACCATTTTGAAAAAATTGGAGAGAATTAAAAATGGGAGAGCCGGCAATTTGAAAAAAATGGGGGAAAAAAAGATAGGGGCTCTTGGCATTGAAGAAAAAAAAGGAGAGCTCTCTATCATATTTAGGTTTGGGTATTTATTTTTATGTATGTTTATGGTGTAATCTTTTTTATAATCTAATGACGTTTTATTAGTAATCTCTTATTTATTTTTAGTTATCACGTTTTATATGCTTTTATGTTCATATCTTTCTATATGTTGTTAGGATGTTAGATTAATGCTTGATGGTTGTTTAATATTTGTTTTTAAATTTTCTCATATGTAAATATGTGCGTTTACTTTTATCATGATGTGTAGTTGTTTTTGGCTTTTATTTGTGTATGTATACGTATGTATATATGTTTTTAGTATGCATCTATGTACATTATGTTATATATACGTGTATTAAGTTGTGTATTACCTATATATGTTAAGTAATATATGAGAGTATATACTATGTTTCTTTTTAGTATATGTTTATATAATACTATATTTATATTTATTTATTTTGCCATATTTTTGTATACGTATGTGTTATATATTTTAGTATGTGTTATTTTAGATTCCTTGTTATATTAGTTTTTTTATTATTATTATATATGCAAAATAATCTATTTTCTATATGTTATATATTAAAATTATATTATTATTATGTATATATACGTATAGTATTCTAATATGTATTTATTACGTATATGTTTTTTTGGTATGTGAAACATGTTTTATATATTATGTATATAGAAAATTTTTTCTACAACCCATATTTTACATATAACTTGTTATATTTTCTATGTTTTTATATTAGATATATATATATATATATATAAGATTTCATGTATATATTGTTGTTTGTACATATTGTTATGTTATTACGTTAATTAATATTTGTGAATAAGTTAGATTAATATTTATGTATGTATGTTTTGGATATGTTACATTGTGGTTTTTATTTAGGTTTTATTACATGTATATATGTGGTTAATTATTTCTTGAAGTATGTTTTTCTCCTTTTTCACATGTTTTTTATGCTTTGTTATTGTGATATATCGTGTTTATGTTTTTTATTTGTGTTTAATGTCATGATAGTGTTATATGTATATCATGCATTTGTATTTTTTTTTCTTATGTGTTTAAGCATGTTAGAATTAATTAGTTTAGTTTTGGAAGCATGTCTTTTGCATGTTTATATTTATATTTTATCTTATTATTGTAACATGTCATGTTATTTTCGTTCATGCATTTCATTTAATATTATTTGTTTATTTACGTTAGATTAGTATGTTATAATGTTAGTATTTATCTTGATTATCACATCGTATTTATTTATGTTTGTCGTGTTTTTTAAGTTTGCATTACGGATATATAATTGTCAATGCGGTGCCCTTTTATTCGAGCGTAAACGGGGCCAGTATCAGGCGTAGTGATAGTGGTTGGGCGTTTACTCTCGAATAATGGGGCCTTTAAAATCTACTCGCATTTATAACCGAATTTTAATCTAATCGTCACTTTAATCCGGAAAGTTTAATATTAATAAAGCGGTAATTATAAAAGTACCAATTTTGGGCGGTGTGGGGGTGCTAATCCTTCCCCATCCGTAACCGACTCCCGAACCCAAAGTTTTCAAAATCTCTGGTTTTTTACGGTGTCCGGTCCACCTTGAGTGGCCGGTGGCGACTCCATTTTTAAATAAAACGCGGGTTTTAAAAAATCCCACGGAATACAACATTTTCAAAATAAAAAAACACATCATTTTTAGTGAGAAAAAACATCGCTACAGGTGGCGACTCCGCTGGGGACATTTTTGTTTTTCAAAAACAAATGAGAGTTGAGCTTTTTTAAATAATTAATGAAGGAAAAATCAAAAAATGAAGAAAAAAGAAGAAGAAGAAAACTATCCAATCCTGCCTCTTCGTCGGTGTCGTAGCTGGATCAAATCCCCGAACCTTGCCTCTTCGTCGGTGTTGTAGCTTGGTCAAATCTAACTTTCGGTTATGCCTCCTCGTCGGTGTTGTAGCTGAACCAAATTCACTAACTTCCGGTCTTGCCTCTTCGTCGGTGTTGTAGCTAGACCAAATTCACTAACTCTTGATCCTGCCTCTTCGTCGGTGTTGTAGCTGAATCAACATTACTAACTTTAGACCATTCCTCCTCGTCGGTGTTGTAGCTTGGTCAAAATTCACTAACTTTCTAGTTGTATCAATGTTGTATCTCAAAAAAAAGCAAAAAAAAGAAAAAAAAAACAAGAAAAAGAAAAGAAAAAAGAATGAAAAATAAAAAAAGAAAAAAAGAAAAAAGAAAAAAGAAGAAAAAAGAAGGGAAAAAATGGAAAAATGGAAAAATGAGCTTTCAACCAAATTCTGATCATGCATCTTCGTCAGAGTCGTAGCTTGATCACAAAAAAGAACAACTATCCGATCCTGCTTCTTCGTCGGTGTCGTAGCTGGATCAAATCTTCAGACCTTGCCTATTCGTCGGTGTCATAGCTTGGTCAAATCTAACTTTCGGTTCTGCCTCTTCGTCGGTGTTGTAGCTGAACCTAATTCACTAACTTCCGGTCTTGCCTCTTCGTCGGTGTTGTAGCTAGACCAAATTCACTAACTCTTGATCCTGCCTCTTCGTCGGTGTTGTAGCTGGATCAACATTACTAACTTTAGACAATGTCTCTTCGTCGGTGTTGTAGCTTGGTCAAAATTCACCAACTTTCAAATTTTATCAATGCTCTAAGAAAAAATTAAAAAAAAGAGAAAAAAAAGAGAAAAAATATGAAAAAGAAACAAAAGCAGAGAAAAGGAAAAAAAAGAGAGAAAAAAGAGAAAAATTGTCAGTTTTCTGATCTCGCCTCTTCGTCAGAGTTGTAGCTGGATCAGACATCAGAACTTTCACCTATCGGTCTTGCTCCTCGATAGTGTTGCAGCTGGATCGAATTTTGTAGACCCTGTCTCTTCGTCGGTGTTGCAGCTGGGTCGAACTCTCTTTATGTATTAGCTTATTGCCAATAATGTAGCAAGTAGAACTCGGTTTGGCTTCCTCAACAAACAACCCCCATTTTGAAGGATTTGCTTCCCGAGAGTGATAAGGTGGATCAACCAAAACAAGAAAGAAGACATGCGCTGAAGAGAATGAAGATCTACCAAAGAAAGAAGACGCGTAAAAAGGAGAGAAGTTTAGCCAGATAAGACAAAAATGAGTGCTTTTTATCTTTGCTTTGTTCTCGTTTCACAAGAACAAGCAAAGAGGGGCAACTGTAATCACTCATTTTTGTCCGGGTTTTAGTATTTTTAGTATTGTTGTAATAGTAATATTATTAATATAAAATTAATAAAAAATAAAATATATATATATATATATAATAATTAAAAAAAGGAAAAAATGCGTGTAGCATGTTGCTCCACGTCACCCCAAATGTCCCCCACCCCTTTGATTTTGCCTATAAATAGACAAGGGGAATTGCAATGGAATGAAGCAAGAAAATCGGCCATGGTAAGCCAAAGAGAGCAGTGCTCTCGGCTAGCCAAGGACCGGGGTAATATCCTCGGTCCTAACCGGTTCGATCGGGGTCCTATTTTGGATCCGATCTAGTTAATTTTTTGGAGAGGTCGTGGTAGATCTCGGTGGGGTCCAGTCGGGGTTCGTCATTCGAACTTCTAGTTAGGTATATTTTCTTTCCTTTTTATTTATGTTGTAATTTTTATGATTTAATGAAGTAGTAGTTAATTTAAAATAGTGTTTTTAATTTGTATGTTTATCTATGTTTTAGATTAGTATTTTTTAAATTTATGTTTTATATTAATATTTTATTTATGTTAGATTTATTTTTATTCATGAGTTAGATTAATATTTATGTATGTATGTTTTAGATTAGTATTTTATTTATGTTAGATCTGTTTTTATTTATGAGTTAGATTAATATTTATGTATGTATGTTTTAGATTAGTATTTTATTTATGTTAGATTTGTTTTTATTTATGTGTTAAATTAATAGTTATGTATGTATGTTTTAGATTAGTATTTTATTTATGTTATATTAATATTTTATTATGTTAGTATTTATTTATATTTTTATCACAATGTATTTATTTATATTTGCCATGTTTTTTAAGTTTGCATAACGAACATATATTTTGTCAATGCGGTACCCTTTTATTCGAGCGTAAACGGGGCCAGTATCAGGCGTAGTGATAGTGGTTGGACGTTTACTCTCGAATAACGAAGCCTTTAAAATTTACTCGCACTTATAATCAAATTTTAATTTAATCGTCACTTTAATCCGGAAAATTTAATATTAATAAAGCGGTAATTATTAAAGTACCAATTTTGGGCGGTGTGGAGGTGCTAATCATTCCCCATCCGTTACCGACTCCCGAACCCAAAGTTTTCAAAATCTCTGGTTTTTACGGTGTCCGGTACACCTTGAGTGGCCGGTGGCGACTCCATTTTTAAATAAAATACGGGTTTTATAAAATCCCACGCGGAAGAAAATATTTCCAAAAATAATAAAAAACCACATCCTTTTTTTAGCGAGAAAAAACATCGCTACAGATGGCGACTCAGCTGGGGACATTTTTGTTTTTCAAAAACAAATGAGAGTCGAGCTTTTTTAAATAATTACCGCTTTACTAATATTGGAAATTCCGGATTAAAGTGACCATTAAAGTAACATTCGGTTATAATTGCGCGTTTATTTTAACGCATTTAAAATATGGCATATAAACCCGTTTTTTTAAGTGGGGGAAAACGCTAATGCTTTCGTGGAGATATCGTTCTCCCGTATGGGCCTAGCAAGTACCTTCGGGGCTCGAGTACCTTATACTTTCGTGAGGATATCTTTCCTTCGTATGGGTATAAGCGAATGGGTCCCCCTGAATTGAACCCGGTTGAAAGGAGCTTATAATGGGTGATGACCGGGGGCCTTGCTACTCTTAGTAGAGGACAGCAAGGACAATTCGGTTACCTCTTAGCACCAAAACTACATATAGTAAGTCGTAGAAGCCAACCCTTTAGAGCCATGTGAAACTCTGCCCGATTAGTGGTCACCCTATTTAGGCTCTGATGCCTTATTTCTTGTTTATGTGCAATTTTTATTACTCTATTTTTCATTTGTTTTATTTAATCGTTTTATCTGGTGCTAACTCGTTGCATTTTATTCTCATCGCATTGATTTCACTTGCATCATTGCATAACATCATCACAATCTTGATTTTGCATTGCATCAATTTAGGACACATTTTGCATGCATATACATTCATTTTCAAAATAAGAAAACTGACTCTAGGGATGCCCTATGACAAAGGATATTGGATAAAGCGAGATCACCACTCAAGATCCATACGGGACCCGGTACAAAACAAAGATGGCGAACGATGAAAGATTGAAGAAAATCGAGCAAGACCAAAAAGAATTGCAAGCGAATATAGCCAAGTAGGTTGATGAACAGTTGATGAAAGTCCAACAGGATATGAGGGAACAACTTGTAAGGTCACAACAAGACATGTTTGGGCCAAATGGCACAAATGCCGAACCAAGCCTCCCGAGCCGGGATAGGCCTTTATTGTAAATCCCACTGCAAATCCTAGACCCACTGCCGGGGACGAGGATCTTATGTATCCTCCGGGGTTCACGCCCGTTCAAACCAGGATACAGCCAGAAACTCAACCCCAGGTGATCATTTCACGGGGAAAGTCTCGTCTACACCAGGTCGGTACTTTGATCCCTATAAATCATCCATCCCGCATCGAAGTTAAGATCGGGGCAATCAAGCTGAAAATTTTATTTTCAGAAATGGATCATCTGTTTGAGACCGAGGGCCGAAGGTAGAAGCTTCAAAGGAAATCAAGATCGATGTAAGAGACTCAAAGAGAAGCTAGAGGCTATGGGAGTATAAGATACCTTCAAAGTGGATTCGATGCCAATGAACTCAGTCTTGTCCCAGATTTGGTTTTACCTCCTAAATTCAAGGTCCCAGAGTTTGAGAAGTATGACGGAACAAGCTGTCATCGCGCTCACCTCACTATGTTTTGTCGGAAGATGACAGATACGGCCGAGAGGACAAGCTACTAATTCACGATTTCAAGACACTCAATCGGGATCTGCTGCCCGATGGTATAATCAATTGAGCCGACATCATATCAAATCCTGAGAGACTTGGCAAAAGCTTTTCGGAGCAATACGACACGTCAATGACATGATGCGAGACCGGTGGACGTTACAACAAATGAAACAAAAGCATAATGAAAGCTTCAAGCAATACGCTCAGTGTTGGAGGGATATATCAGTTCAGGTCCAACCCTCGCTCAGTGAGAGGGAGACGGTGGTTACATTTGTACAAACTTTGGAGGCTCTGATCTTGGGTCGCTTGATAGGCAACGCGACTACCAATTTTTCCGACCTCGTGCTATCCGGGGAGCTCATTGAGAATGCCGTCAAGACTGGCAAAATTGATGACGGAGGTAGTTCGTCCCAGAAAAAGCCCTACCATGCAAAGAAAGATCATGAAGTAAACTCTGTGGGAGTTTATAATGCCAGTTATTCTAAGCCTATCACAGTTGTGCAACCTCAGGCCATGCCAAGTGCTCACGGTTCCTCAAGCCAAGGCTCGTCGGAGGAATAACACCAAAACGAGAATTTACTCCACTACCAGTTTCTTATGGAGAATTGTACAAGCAGATGTATGATGTCCACATGGTGGCACCCTTTTACCGAGATCCAATACAACCTCCCTTCCCGAAATGGTATGATCCCAATGCAAAATGTGATTATCACGCGGGGCAGGTTGGCCACACCATTGAAAATTGCTTCGGCTTCAAAAAGTTGGTGGAAAATTTATTAAGCTTGGGGTGGTAAGCTTTGATAACTCAACAAGAACGGCTACAAGCAAAGACCCTTTACCGAAGCATGAAGATGCCAATTGAGGGTGTTGAAGGTTTTTTTGAACTGGACCATGTTTTAATCCAGCTCAAGTATTGTATTGTCTTGACCACAGTAGGTCCCCTTGTAGTTTTTATCACTTTCAGAGTAATACCTTTTGTAAACCAACCTCACTGACTTAAGTACAATAGTGGTGAGAGTATTTTGTAAGGGATCAAAACTACAAATAGCAATGCAAACATCTTTTGTTCATATCTAAGTCTTGAATATCCAAAATACATCACCCTAAAGTTTCAAAAATATTACGAGAACAGTGTCAGATGATGTCATGTAATGAACAAAATTTTGGGGCATCAACTCAGATAAAAGCTGATCGAACCCGAGACAAGGTTGGGGCACATACAAAAAAACCAAGATCCTGACGGGAACAGTGAGGAGTCAGGGGTATCCCTTTGAGGATCGAAAAATCATGCCACATTCATGCATGTAGTTGCATTCATCTTGCAAACGTCATACATCTAGATTAAGTGCATACACCAAAGTCACCATGCATTTAGGGTAGACACATGCATTAGATACATTCATGCAATCTTGCTTGTACATAACAGGTCTAGGAAAAAGACCGAGTACCCTCGACATGGGGGCAATGACAAGAAGGCCAACCCTAGTCTTGAAGGAGGCCAAACACGAAGAAGATGGAAACGCCCAAAATAAAAGGTATCAGCGACAAAATCTTTGACAATTACTGACTAATGTTTTTTTCTTTTGTAAGATTTTATTCCTCCGACAATGGTGTGACGGATGCCAACAAAAATTCTTTCTAGATCATGCCCTCTGTCGATAGAAAAGCCGGGCAAATTTTTCAAAAAAATTATCTCGCTGTCAGTGGCGCAGTCACCCAACATCTTGCAAATCGTGCCTCCGTCAGTGGTGGTACGCCAACTTAATGAAGATCTTGCCTCCATCGGTGATGTTGCAGATCAAATCCTATCCAGGTCTTGCCTCTTCGAGGGTGTTGCAGCTAGACCTAAATTTTACTCGGAGTTTACCTTTTTATAATTGTAGCTAAAAAATCAATAAAAAACAAACAACAAAAAAGAAAAAGAAAAAACCAAAAATGAAAAAAAAAGAAAAAAATCAAAAAGAAAAAAGAGAAAAAATGAAAAAATTGAAAAAAGAAGAAAAAAATGAAAAAAAAAGCAAAAATGGAGGAAAAATCAAAAAAATGAAGAAAAAAGAAGAAGAAGAAGAAGAAAAATCTGATCTTGCCTCTTCGTTGGTGTCGTAGCTGGATCAAATCTTCAGACCTTGCCCCCTCGTCAGTGTCGTAGCTTGGTCAAATCTAACTTTCGGTTCTGCCTCCTCGTCGGTGTTGTAGCTGAACCAAATTCACTAACTTCCAGTCTTGCCTCTTCGTCGGTGTTGTAGCTAGACCAAATTCACTAACTCTTGATCCTGCCTCTTCGTCGGTGTTGTAGCTGGATCAACATTACTAACTTTAGACCATGTCTCCTCGTCGGTGTTGTAGCTTGGTCAAAATTTACTAACTTTCTAGTTGTATCAATGTTGTATCTCAAAAAAAGAAAAAAAAAAAAAAAAAAAAAAAAAAAAAAAAAAATGAAAAATAAAAAAAAAAAAAAAAAAAGAAAAAAAGAAAAAAAAAATGAAAAAATGAAAATGGAAAAATGAGCTTTTAACCAAATTACGATCATGCCTCTTCGCCGAGTCGTAGCTTGATCACAAAAAGAACAACTATCCGATCCTCGCTTCTTCGTCGGTGTCGTAGTTGGATCAAATCTTCGAACCTTGCCTATTCGCTCGGTGTTGTAGCTTGGTCAAATCTAACTTTCGGTTCGCCTCTTCGTCGGTGTTGTAGCTGAACCTAATTCACTAACTTCCGGTCTTGCCTCTTCGCCGGTGTTGTAGCTAGACCAAATTCACTAACTCTTGATCCTGCCTCTTCGTCGGTGTTGTAGCTTGGATCAACATTACTAACTTTAGACAATGTTTTAGCAATTGTTGGTCAAAAAAACTTTCAAAAATCAAAAAAAAAGAAAAAAAAAAAAAGAAAAAAAGAGAAAAATATGAAAAAGAAACAAAAGCGAGAAAAAAAAAAAAAAGAGAAAAAAGAGAAAAATTGTCAGTTTTCTGATCTCGCCTCTTCGTCAGAGTTGTAGCTGGATCAGACATCAGAACTTTCACCTATCGGTCTTGCTCCTCGATAGTGTTGCAGCTGGATCGAATTTTGTAGACCCTGTCTCTTCGTCGGTGTTGCAGCTGGGTCGAACTCTCTTTATGTATTAGCTTATTGCCAATAATGTAGCAAGTAGAACTCGGTTTGGCTTCCTCAACAAACAACCCCCATTTTGAAGGATTTGCTTCCCGAGAGTGATAAGGTGGATCAACCAAAACAAGAAAGAAGACATGCGCTGAAGAGAATGAAGATCTACCAAAGAAAGAAGACGCGTAAAAAGGAGAGAAGTTTAGCCAGATAAGACAAAAATGAGTGCTTTTTATCTTTGCTTTGTTCTCGTTTCACAAGAACAAGCAAAGAGGGCAAATCAGAATCACTCATTTTTGTCCGGTTTTAGTATTTTTAGTATTGTTGTAATAGTAATATTATTAATATAAAATTAATAAAAAATAAAATATATATATATATATATAATAATTAAAAAAAGGAAAAAATGCGTGTAGCATGTTGCTCCACGTCACCCCAAATGTCCCCCACCCCTTTGATTTTGCCTATAAATAGACAAGGGGAATTGCAATGGAATGAAGCAAGAAAATCGGCCATGGTAAGCCAAAGAGAGCAAAGGTTTCTCTAGCCAAGGACCGGGTAATATCCTCGGTCCTAACCGGTTCGATCGGGTCCTATTTTGGATCCGATCTAGTTAATTTTTTGGAGAGGTCGTGGTAGATCTCGGTGGGGTCCAGTCGGGGTTCGTCATTCGAACTTCTAGTTAGGTATATTTTCTTTCCTTTTTATTTATGTTGTAATTTTTATGATTTAATGAAGTAGTAGTTAATTTAAAATAGTGTTTTTAATTTGTATGTTTATCTATGTTTTAGATTAGTATTTTTTAAATTTATGTTTTATATTAATATTTTATTTATGTTAGATTTATTTTTATTCATGAGTTAGATTAATATTTATGTATGTATGTTTTAGATTAGTATTTTATTTATGTTAGATCTGTTTTTATTTATGAGTTAGATTAATATTTATGTATGTATGTTTTAGATTAGTATTTTATTTATGTTAGATTTGTTTTTATTTATGTGTTAAATTAATAGTTATGTATGTATGTTTTAGATTAGTATTTTATTTATGTTATATTAATATTTTATTATGTTAGTATTTATTTATATTTTTATCACAATGTATTTATTTATATTTGCCATGTTTTTAAGTTTGCATAACGAACATATATTTTGTCAATGCGGTACCCTTTTTTATTCGAGCGTAAACGGGCCAATGTCGTGCGTAGTGATAGTGGTTGGACGTTTACTCTCGAATAACGAAGCCTTTAAAATTTACTCGCACTTATAATCAAATTTTAATTTAATCGTCACTTTAATCCGAAAATTTAATATTAATAAAGCGGTAATTATTAAAGTACCAATTTTGGGCGGTGTGGAGGTGCTAATCATTCCCCATCCGTTACCGACTCCCGAACCCAAAGTTTTCAAAATCTCTGGTTTTTACGGTGTCCGGTACACCTTGAGTGGCCGGTGGCGACTCCATTTTTAAATAAAATACGGGTTTTATAAAATCCCACGCGGAAGAAAATATTTCCAAAAATAATAAAAAACCACATCCTTTTTTTAGCGAGAAAAAACATCGCTACAGATGGCGACTCAGCTGGGGACATTTTTGTTTTTCAAAAACAAATGAGAGTCGAGCTTTTTTAAATAATTACCGCTTTACTAATATTGGAAATTCCGGATTAAAGTGACCATTAAAGTAACATTCGGTTATAATTGCGCGTTTATTTTAACGCATTTAAAATATGGCATATAAACCCGTTTTTTTAAGTGGGGGAAAACGCTAATGCTTTCGTGGAGATATCGTTCTCCCGTATGGGCCTAGCAAGTACCTTCGGGGCTCGAGTACCTTATACTTTCGTGAGGATATCTTTCCTTCGATGGGTATAAGCGAATGGGTCCCCCAATTGAACCCGTTGAAAGGAGCTTATAATGGGTGATGACCGGGGCCTTGCTACTCTTAGTAGAGGACAAAGAAGGACAATTGGTTACCTCTTAGCACCAAAACTACATATAGTAAGTCGTAGAAGCCAACCCTTTAGAGCCATGTGAAACTCTCGCCCATTAGTGGTCACCCTATTTAGGCTCGATGCCTTATTTCTTGTTTATGTGCAATTTTATTACTCTATTTTTCATTTGTTTTATTTAATCGTTTTATCTGGTGCTAACTCGTTGCATTTTATTCTCATCGCATTGATTTCACTTGCATCATTGCATAACATCATCACAATCTTGATTTTGCATTGCATCAATTTAGGACACATTTTGCATGCATATACATTCATTTTCAAAATAAGAAAACTGACTCTAGGGATGCCCTATGACAAAGATGATATTGGATAAAGCGTAAGATCACACTCAAAGATCCATACGGGACCCGGTACAAAACAAAGATGGCGAACGATGAAAGATTGAAGAAAATCGAGCAAGACCAAAAAGAATTGCAAGCGAATATAGCCAAGTAGGTTGATGAACAGTTGATGAAAGTCCAACAGGATATGAGGGAACAACTTGTAAGGTCACAACAAGACATGCTGGGCCAAATGGCACAAATGCTGGAACTGAAGCCTCCTGAGCCGGGATAGGCCTTTATTGTAAATCCCACTGCAAATCCTAGACCCACTGCCGGGGACGAGGATCTTATGTATCCTCCGGGGTTCACGCCCGTTCAAACCAGGATACAGCCAGAAACTCAACCCCAGGTGATCATTTCACGGGGAAAGTCTCGTCTACACCAGGTCGGTACTTTGATCCCTATAAATCATCCATCTGCATCAGAAGTTAAGATCGGGGGCAATCAAGCTGAAAATTTTATTTCAGAAATGGATCATCTGTTTGAGACTGAGGGGCCGAAGGTAGAAGCTTCAAAGGAAATCGAAGATCGATGTAAGAGACTCAAAGAGAAGCTAGAGGCTATGGGAGTATAAGATACCTTCAGTGGATTCGATGCCAATGAACTCAGTCTTGTCCCAGATTTGGTTTTACCTCCTAAATTCAAGGTCCCAGAGTTTGAGAAGTATGACGGAACAAGCTGTCATCGCGCTCACCTCACTATGTTTTGTCGGAAGATGACAGGATACGGCCGAGAGGACAAGCTACTAATTCACTGATTTCAAGACAGTCAATCGGGATCTGCTGCCCGATGGTATAATCAATTGAGCCGACATCATATCAAATCCTGGAGAGACTTGGCAAAAGCTTTTCTGGAGCAATACGACACGTCAATGACATGATGCCAGACCGGTGGACGTTACAACAAATGAAACAAAAGCATAATGAAAGCTTCAAGCAATACGCTCAGTGTTGGAGGGATATATCAGTTCAGGTCCAACCCTCGCTCAGTGAGAGGGAGACGGTGGTTACATTTGTACAAACTTTGGAGGCTCTGATCTTGGGTCGCTTGATAGGCAACGCGACTACCAATTTTTCCGACCTCGTGCTATCCGGGGAGCTCATTGAGAATGCCGTCAAGACTGGCAAAATTGATGACGGAGGTAGTTCGTCCCAGAAAAAGCCCTACCATGCAAAGAAAGATCATGAAGTAAACTCTGTGGGAGTTTATAATGCCAGTTATTCTAAGCCTATCACAGTTGTGCAACCTCAGGCCATGCCAAGTGCTCACGGTTCCTCAAGCCAAGGCTCTGGTCAGAGGAATAACACTGAAAACGTAGAATTTACTCCACTACCAGTTTCTTATGGAGAATTGTACAAGCAGATGTATGATGTCCACATGGTGGCACCCTTTTACCGAGATCCAATACAACCTCCCTTCCCGAAATGGTATGATCCCAATGCAAAATGTGATTATCACGCGGGGCAGGTTGGCCACACCATTGAAAATTGCTTCGGCTTCAAAAAGTTGGTGGAAAATTTATTAAGCTTGGGGTGGTAAGCTTTGATAACTCAACAAGAACGGCTACAAGCAAAGACCCTTTACCGAAGCATGAAGATGCCAATTGAGGGTGTTGAAGGTTTTTTTGAACTGGACCATGTTTTAATCCAGCTCAAGTATTGTATTGTCTTGACCACAGTAGGTCCCCTTGTAGTTTTTATCACTTTCAGAGTAATACCTTTTGTAAACCAACCTCACTGACTTAAGTACAATAGTGGTGAGAGTATTTTGTAAGGGATCAAAACTACAAATAGCAATGCAAACATCTTTTGTTCATATCTAAGTCTTGAATATCCAAAATACATCACCCTAAAGTTTCAAAAATATTACGAGAACAGTGTCAGATGATGTCATGTAATGAACAAAATTTTGGGGCATCAACTCAGATAAAAGCTGATCGAACCCGAGACAAGGTTGGGGCACATACAAAAAAACCAAGATCCCGACGGAACAAAGAGGAGTCGGGGTATCCCTTTGAGGATCGAAAAATCATGCCACATTCATGCATGTAGTTGCATTCATCTTGCAAACGTCATACATCTAGATTAAGTGCATACACCAAAGTCACCATGCATTTAGGGTAGACACATGCATTAGATACATTCATGCAATCTTGCTTGTACATAACAGTCTAGGAAAAGACCGAGTACCCTCGACATGGGGGCAATGACAAGAAGGCCAACCCTAGTCTTGAAGGAGGCCAAACACGAAGAAGATGGAAACGCCCAAAATAAAAGGTATCAGCGACAAAATCTTTTGACAATTATCGACTAATGTTTTTTTCTTTTGTAAGATTTTATTCCTCCGACAATGGTGTGACGGATGCCAACAAAAATTCTTTCTAGATCATGCCCTCTGCAGCGATAGAAAAGCCGGGCAAATTTTTCAAAAAATTATCTCATTGTCGGTGGCGCAGATCACCCAACATCTTGCAAATCGTGCCTCCGCTGGTGGTGGTACGCCAACTTAATGAAGATCTTGCCTCCATCGGTGATGTTGCGGATCAAATCCTATCCAGTCTTGCCTCTTGAGGTGTGTTGCAAATAGACCTAAATTTTACTCGAGTTTACCTTTTTATAATTGTAGCTAAAAAATCAATAAAAACAAACAACAAAAAAAAGAAAAAGAAAAACCAAAAATGAAAAAAAAGAAAAAAAATCAAAAAGAAAAAAAGAGAAAAAATGAAAAAATTGAAAAAAGAAGAAAAAAATGAAAAAAAAAGCAAAAATGGAGGAAAAATCAAAAAAATGAAGAAAAAAGAAGAAGAAGAAGAAGAAAAATCTGATCTTGCCTCTTCGTTGGTGTCGTAGCTGGATCAAATCTTCAGACCTTGCCCCCTCGTCAGTGTCGTAGCTTGGTCAAATCTAACTTTCGGTTCTGCCTCCTCGTCGGTGTTGTAGCTGAACCAAATTCACTAACTTCCAGTCTTGCCTCTTCGTCGGTGTTGTAGCTAGACCAAATTCACTAACTCTTGATCCTGCCTCTTCGTCGGTGTTGTAGCTGGATCAACATTACTAACTTTAGACCATGTCTCCTCGTCGGTGTTGTAGCTTGGTCAAAATTTACTAACTTTCTAGTTGTATCAATGTTGTATCTCAAAAAAAGAGAAAGAAAAAAGAAAGAAAAAAGAAAAAAGAGAAAAAAAAAGAGAAGAAAAAAGAAAAAAGGAAAAAGAAGGAAAAAAAATGAAAATGAAAATGAAAAAATGAGCTTTTAACCAAATTCTGATCATGCCTCTTCGTCAGAGTCGTAGCTTGATCACAAAAAAAGAACAACAATCTGATTCTGCCTCTTCGTCGGTGTCGTAGTTGGATCAAATCTTCAGACCTTGCCTCTTCGTCGGTGTTGTAGCTTGGTCAAATCTAACTTTCGGTTCTGCCTCTTCGTCGGTGTTGTAGCTGAACCTAATTCACTAACTTCCGGTCTTGCCTCTTCGCCGGTGTTGTAGCTAGACCAAATTCACTAACTCTTGATCCTGCCTCTTCGTCGGTGTTGTAGCTTGGTCAAAATTCACCAACTTTCAAGTTTTAGCAATGTTGTAAGAAAAAAATCAAAAAGAAAAAAAATGAGAAAATGAGAAAAAATGAGAAAAATGAAAAAAGAAACAAAAGCAGAGAAAAAAGAAACAAAAAAAAGAGAGAGAGAAAAGAGAAAAATTGTCAGTTTTCGGATATTGCCTCTTCGTCAGAGTTGTAGCTGGATCAGACATCAGAACTTTCACCTATCGGTCTTGCCTCCTCCTCAGTGTTGCAGCTGGATCGAATTTTGTAGACCCTGTCTCTTCGTCGGTGTTACAGCTGGGTCGAACTCTCTTTAAGTATTAGTTTATTATCAATAATGTAGCAAGTGAAACTCGGTTTGGCTTCCCCAACAAACAACCCCATTTTGAAGGCTTTGCTTCCCTAAAGTGACAAGGTAGATCAATCAAGACAAGAAAGAATACCTACGCCGAAGAGAAAGAAGATCTACCGAAGAAAGAAGACACGCATCAAAGGAGGAGAAGTTCAGCCAGACCGGACAAAAATGGTTATTCTTTTGTCTTTGCTCTATTCTTGTCACACAACAATGAGCAAAGAGGGGCAGCTGTAATGCCCATTTTTTGTCATGGCCCCAAATTATATTCGAACCATTTACCCTATTCTAAAAAATATATAAAAAAAGCAAAAAAGGGGGCATGTCGCCCCATGCCCTGCCACCCTTTCACCCATGCTTCCCATGCCCCTGCAATACTTCCCCAACACTCCACTCAACCTCACTTCATTTCCCCTCCCACCATCAATTTTAAAGCACACCAAAAATTGAGCATTAAAGAGAGAGAGAGCCGGCCATTTTGAAAAAATTGGAGAGAATTAAAAAGGGGAGAGCCGGCCATTTTGAAAAAAATAGAGAGAATTAAAAAGGGGAGAGTCGGCAATTTGAAAAAAATGGGGGAAAAAAGATAGGGGCTCTTGGCATTGAAGAAAAAAAAGGAGAGCTCTCTATCATATTTAGGTTTGGGTATTTATTTTTATGTATGTTTATGGCGTAATCTTTTTTATAATCTAATGACGTTTTATTAGTAATCTCTTATTTATTTTTAGTTATCACGTTTTATATGCTTTTATGTTCATATCTTTCTATATGTTGTTAGGATGTTAGATTAATTCTTGATGGTTGTTTAATATTTGTTTTAAAACTTTCTCATATGTAAATATGTGTGTTTACTTTTATCATGATGTGTAGTTGTTTATGGCCTTTATTTGTGTATGTATACGTATGTATATATGTTTTTAGTATGCATCTATGTACATTACGTTATATATACGTGTATTAAGTTGTGTATTACCTATATATGTTAAGTAATATATGAGAGTATATACTATGTTTCTTTTTAGTATATGTTTATATAATACTATATTTATATTTATTTATTTTGCCATATTTTTGTATACGTATGTGTTATATATTTTAGTATGTGTTATTTTAGATTCCTTGTTATATTTGTTTATTATTATTATTATTATATATGCAAAATAATCTATTTTCTATATGTTATATATTAAAATTATATTATTATTATGTATATATATGTATAGTATTCTAATATGTATTTATTACGTATATGTTTTTTTGGTATGTGAAACATGTTTTATATATTATGTATATAGAAATTTTTTCTACAACCCATATTTTACGTATAACTTGTTATATTTTCTATGTTTTTATATTAGATATATATATATATATATATATAGATTTCATGTATATATTGTTGTTTGTGCATATTGTTATGTTATTACGTTAATTAATATTTGTGAATAAGTTAGATTAATATTTATGTATGTATGTTTTGGATATGTTGCATTGTGGTTTTTATTTAGGTTTTATTACATGTATATATGTGGTTAATTATTTCTTGAAGTATGTTTTTCTCCTTTTTCACATGTTTTTTATGCTTTGTTATTGTGATATATCGTGTTTATGTTTTTTATTTGTGTTTAATGTCATGATAGTGTTATATGTATATCATGCATTTGTATTTTTTTTTTCTTATGTGTTTAAGCATGTTAGAATTAATTAGTTTAGTTTTGGAAGCATGTCTTTTGCATGTTTATATTTATATTTTATCTTATTATTGTAACATGTCATGTTATTTTCGTTCATGCATTTCATTTAATATTATTTATTTATTTACGTTAGATTAGTATGTTATAATGTTAGTATTTATCTTGATTATCGCATCGTATTTATTTATGTTTGTCGTGTTTTTTAAGTTTGCATTACAGATATATAATTGTCAATGCGGTGCCCTTTTATTCGAGCGTAAACGGGGCCAGTATCAGGCGTAGTGATAGTGGTTGGGCATTTACTCTCGAATAACGGGGCCTTTAAAATCTACTCGCATTTATAACCGAATTTTAATCTAATCGTCACTTTAATCCGGAAAGTTTAATATTAATAAAGCGGTAATTATAAAAGTACCAATTTTGGGCGGTGTGGGGGTGCTAATCCTTCCCCATCCATAACCGACTCCCGAACCCAAAGTTTTCAAAATCTCTGGTTTTTTACGGTGTCCGGTCCACCTTGAGTGGCCGGTGGCGACTCTATTTTTAAATAAAACGCGGGTTTTAAAAAATCCCACGGAATACAACACTTTCAAAATAAAAAACAAAATAAAAACATCATTTTTAGTGAGAAAAAAACATCGCTACAGAAACTTCCAATTGAGCCTCTAAGTCTTATTTTCTTTCAATTAAATCATTTTATAAGTGTTAGAAAACACTCTAAAATCATTAAAAAGTAAATTTTTATAATTATAATTAAATTCTCTCATTGTTGATATTTACCTTGATCATTTTTTAATTTAGGTATTGACCGGTAGAACAAATATATATATTATTCTTGAGTTTGCCGGTGGAAAAGAACTCTTTCATAAACTCGTAAGAAATTTTCACAATTATAATAGATATTTTTAATCAATTTTAATTTATTTATTTTCATTTTTATTTAGAAAATACTCTAAATATCATTAAAAAGACTTTTTATAATTATAATTATTATTATGTTTTACAATAAGTTGTGCAAATTTAAAAAAAAAATCACGACCGCGACACCCGTAATGACCTCAATAGCCTCCATTATGTCTGCAACCGCGACGCGACCGCGAATGCTATTTAAATCCCTGCCTGTAACCAAGATTTGGTTTCCAAGCCTTACTGCCTTAGTAGTTTCGAAACCACCTAGAGGATTTCAAAACCTCTACTTGAAAACTCACACTTTTGACTTTTTGTTGACTTTTGAAGGAGTGTACAATATAGGTATTAAGTCAAACAATTTAAAAAAACGTTTATTCAAGTCGAAATTGTATTTTTGACAAATTTGAATCGAATATATTAAGTTTACAAATTTTTGCAAATTAATCCTTTTAATTAGATCAAAATCAAAATAAGTCTAACAATTGCACCATAAATGACCAAAAGCCCCCCCAAAAGGGTAAAGTTCACAAATAGTCACTAAACTTTGGTTAATTATTCAATGTGGTAACCATACTTCCAATTGCTTCAATGTTACCATTAAACTTTGTGATTTGCTTCAATTTGGTCATTGAGCTCTTAACAGACGTTAAGAAGATGATGTGACAGTTAACAAATTTTGTATTATAGCATATTTAGTCCTCCATATTTGCACATTCAAACAATTTAATCCTAATTCGATAAATAATGATAAATTTAACCCTCAATATTTACACATTATTTCAATTTGGCCTTATTTTTAATTAAAAATAATTTAACCATAAACCCTAAACTTAAAACCTTAAATCTATAAACCCCAAATCTATAAACATAAAACCAAAAACCCCAAACCCATAAACTCATAAATCCTAAACACTAAAATACTAAAACCATAAGCCATAAGCCATAAACCCAAAACCCAAAACCCCAAACCCCTAAACCTAAACCCAAAACAACCGCCGTCGTTGATGTCGAGCAATACGTAGATAGACGAGCCATCATTGACGTCGAGCAATACGCTACAACCTTTCTAGGTTACTCTAGGATTTGGAACATGAGCCGATTCAGGTTTACTCCCAGACATGTTAAATCCTTTATTAAACAAAGATTTGCTCTTATTCTGCCGAGTGTTTAAAAGAATAAAATTTACAAACAAGAATCTGAAGAAGAACTTCAGTTCACTAAAAAGATTTAGGTATTGCATAACATAATCTAACTATTTAAATAGTTGGCATTCCAACATTCAACTTTCCCAAAAGGAATAAAACCTTAAGGCCTAGGGTTTAAGTAAAGCTTTGAAATAAGGGTATAGTTCTAAATTAAAACATTGTTTCTACTTGTGTTTATGTATGTGGGTGAAGGGAACGGTGGTGGCGACGTGCTGTGGGAAAGAAGGGGGCGAAATGCAAACGAGGGGAGTGAGCATGGTAATGGAGAACATGTAAGGGAAATGGTTGAATGAGAACGGTAGTTTAGTAATTTTGGGAGGGGAGGAGGAAGGGAAATAATATACGATGGTTTAGGGTTTAAGGTTTAGAGTTTAAGGTTATATGATTTTTAATTAAAAATAAAGCCAAATTGAAATAATGTGTAAATCTTGAGGGTTAAATTTATTATTATTTGTCAAATTAGGATTAAATTGTTTGAATGTGCAAATGTGGAGGACAAAATATGTTATTATACAAAATTTATTAGCTGCCACGTTATCTTCTTAATGTTCGTTAAGAGCTCAGTGACTAAATTGAAGCAAATTACAAAATTTAATGATAACATTTAAGCAATTGAAAGTCTGATTGTCAAATTGAATAATTAACCAAAGTTTAGTGACCATTTGTGAACTTTACCAAAAAAAAATCTGACATTATACTATTTAGAGGTTGAAGTGTAATGACTAGAATCTAATGAGCAAGAATGCACTGAAAAATCTCCAACGCCGCCACTTTGACTGAGCTGATAACCCGACGTTTGAATGGGAAAAAAAATAGGATATGATGCCGGTGGTGAAGAAGAAGACAACGACGACGATTGTGCATGCGAACCTACCGATGAAGAAGCTGAGAAAACTATTTGGTCGTATGAATACATGGGCTGATTTTGCTGCTGCTGTTGTCTTGGAAAATCACAGTTGAAAGGACCCAAGAAAAGCTGAGAATAGTCCAGATATCCGCCAGAAGCTTGAGGATTTGGGACCATGTAATGAGACTGAGAGTGAACGATTGGGTCGGTTGATGTTGGAACGGAGAAAAGGGTGTTTGGGGAATTAGAAATGGGGGAATTTGTTGCTGTTTGATGGGGTGAAGGTGTTCTGAGTTTGACGTTTTCAGGGAAATTGAGCTTGGCTTTGTTGCCTCTGAACCGAAGGGCTGCTTCATCGTAGGCCCTGGCTGCATCCTCTGCCGTGTCGAATGTGCCTAACCAGACTCTAGCTGCTTTGAAAGGGTCACGTATCTCAGCTGCCCACTTGCCCCATGGCCTCTGTCTCACTCCCCTATACCTCCTCCTCGACTCTTCTTTGTTGTTCACATTGCTGTTGTATTCGTATGTCGGGACCAATTGTGCTGTCATGTTTGCCTCTGTCGCTGCATTTATATTGCTCTTTTAGGATTACATTTTGTAAGCTTACGACAATAGCATTTAATATTAGTTCAAATTTTCTACTATGTTGCTTACCTCCTACAGCTGCAGCAGATGAGCCTCCATGTGGGAAATTGCAAAACTGCGTACAAAGTTTAGCAACAGACTCAACCGCAATCCCTCCGCCACCGCTGCCGGTAGCGCCGGCTTCCTCTTCTTCTCTTCCTCTCTTTTGCCCTCCAAATCCGACTGAAGAATTGATATCGTTAGACCACCGTCCAATATTAGTTGAACCAAAACCACCCGAGTTTTCATTTCCTGAAAGCTCCTCATCGAATGCAGGTACATCGCCTGCTACGACATGAGTCAAGGCTGAAACCATAACCGACATCTCCCTTTCCCTACAAACATCTGATAGCATCAATGACGACGGCAACGATGGCCCTTCTCCTCCCATCATCATCAACTGATACATCGAAAATCCTTTATTGTCTTGGTCGATGACTCTTCTTTTCTTGGTCGCCACCTTTTTATTTCTCTCACACATGAAACAATATATATGCAGTAATTAAAAATAAAATCTCTTTTACAAAACAAAGTTTTTTTTTTTTTTGCTTCAATTCAACAGCAAAAAACAGACTTATAAAGGCTACACGAGAAAGTATGTCGGACACTCACCTGTTGACTCCATTAAACAAATGACAATCCAATATAAAAGCTGCTTCTTTTATAGGCGTGTGAATAATTTTACAAAAGAAATATTCGAATTTTGTTCCTTTGAAAATAAAAATGTTTGGACGTAGGACAAGTGTGAAAGGAACATGAGAACAGGCATGTTATTTTTTAAAAAATAATTTATTATTTTATCGAACATGAAAGGGAAACTAGTCCACTAGACCTATCAGCTTTTGGGCCCAAATAATAATTTATTGATAAAATATATTTTAAATGGCATATAATTAAATAATTTGAGGCATATTTTATCCTAATTTAATTTTTTATTAGTAAGGTTATATTTGATCAGTTGAAAAATGTGCATAGGGTTATAAATTAATGAAAAATTATTTTTCATCACTTAACTTTAGACATTAAATTTTTTTGTCATTTCTTTATTTTTTAGTCACATAGACACCAATTTAATCTATAACCACTACTTGTCGCGACCAGTCATCGCGTCGATCATCATAATTGATGGTTGTTTGACTTCAAAATTTTCAGGTCACCTTGTTTCAATCCCATAAGTCTGAATATGATCTATATTTCACATGATTTCTAAAGAGAATTAAGTCCATCAACCTTTATTAATGCCTCAAATGAGTTATTATCTTGACACGAGACAACTACTCGCGACTCATACATGATGTTAATGACTTAAACCATCTCAACACTAAATCGACCATCATCCATTATTCAAAAGTTTAAATCATAATGCTTAACTACAAAAGAGAAGCCAAGAAACCAACAAGAAAAAAGAAAGGAAAATGAAGAAAAACTTTGGTCTTCTCTATTTTTAGTGATCGAAGTATCATTTCTCAAATCCCAAAGGTAGAAGAGTCTCACTCAAGAAGAAGAACGACATATCTCGGGCACGTCATGATCTAGCGATTGAAATGGTAGATCATACAAAAATAATGACGAATCTTCAAGTGAGATTATGCGGCTTTTGAAAGATTTTTGGTGAAATCTAATTTGAAAAAGGGGAAAGAACGACAAAATGAAACTCTTGGTGTATGGTTTAACTGTCACAGGCCATAGAAAAGCAGCAATTTCACAAGGGAATGGAAACAACAATGCTAGGCTTGTAGAGTTTGAGGTGTTTTCTAGTTAAACGAATACCTAATTCATGTTCAAAGGGGCGAAACAAGTTTGGTGAGAATTTTTTAGACTCATTGGCTGTTGTTCACGGCGATCAACGTTGGTCGAACACGACAAGTGGTCGTCAAAATCTGAACAAATAGAGATAAAAGAGAGGAAAAAAAGAGGAAAAAAAAGAAAAAGAGAAAATTGGATTTTATGGGATCCAAACGATGTTGTTTTTGGTATGAATATGGTTTGTTTAAAACGGCGTCGTTTTGGTGTTATCTGTCATGTCATAACACCATTAACTATATAATGGTCAAGTAATATAAATATGAGCAATTTAAAGATTTAATGATTAATTTAATTTCTTTTAAATTTTAATGATCAAAATTAGAGTGAAAAAAAAGTTTGACAATGAAAAAAATAGTTTACCTATAAATTAATTGAGGATAAAGATATCTGGATCCTAATGGAATGAAACTTTTTAAACGTTAGGTTAGTTATATATTAGAAATTTAAAAGAAAAATCAAGTTTCACCTTTTGTATTTCATTTTTAAACAAAATATTAAAATCTGTGTTCTTCTATTCCTTATTATATCAAACACTTGCAAAAGGCTTTATTGACGGTGCAAAATTGTTTGTATTATTGTTTAATTTCAAAAATCACAAACAAAAATAAAAAAAATAGGGAAAGAAAAACAAATAAATAAAAGAGTGGGTTAGTTTCAATGGGACAGTAAATTGACCATTTCATCACCCAAAAAATTCTTCATTTTTAGTATATATTTGTTAAACTGATTTCTAGACCCTTTCAATTCCACTTATCCAATTCCAATAAACCCAACGTGCAAAATCCCTAATTTTTTTAAAGTAAGTAGTCGAAAAATGTACAGTGAGTTTTTCAGTAGTCCTTTTTGGGGGTCGTATTGAAAATGTCAAACTACTTGTAAATGATGACGTGTTGTTTTTTGATTGGGGAGAAGGACGGTGGTGATTGTCAAAGGGTTGACTCGAGTCAAATGGAGTTATCAGTAAGACGCGATTAGTAGTTGAATAGATTACGTGGGGCCTGTGGGACCTTCTTCAGTTTCATCAACTTGTCTGAACGACGTTCGGTCGACATTGTTCTGTTTTGTGTGGTTTTCATTCTTTCAAAGTTTTTGTTTTAAGCCCCACCATTTCATGAAGTGTTCAATTAACCCCCCTCCAAAAATGTCCCTTCCCAAAATATGGCAACATGAACCGACCCTTGATCATCTATGGTTATTTCTTTTATGATACTGGTTCCAGACGTGTATAATATGAACGATCGCATAAACCCTAAGAAAAAAAAGTCACAAAATAAGTTCTGGACTAGTTATAAATCAAAAGATTAATTATAAATTAGTGATAAAATATATGAAGAAAATAAAATGTTGTATTTTATAAGTTTTGAGTCATATTAGATTATTTTTTATTCAAAAGTCAGTCTATCACATACACAATAAGTTAACAAATATTTATTTTTTTAAATCGAGGATCTCATTTTAATAAATTACGCATAGCTCAATAAATATTTAATCCACCCTGATACATCTAATTCGTACTTAGAATTATGTTATTCATGGTTTAAGTTTCTTTGATCCCAATCAAGTATTAATCAATTATATAATTATTAAAATGCTCATGATTTTAATAATATTATATTATGTTTCTGACAACCGATTAGTGCTAAAATTTCAAGCTTATCAAACATATCGACTTGGCTTGCAATTATTTAATGTGAAATATGAATGGGAGTGTTATTTACACAGCACCGCAATTGAAATAGTGAAAACGCACAATGAAGATAATGTCTACGTACTTGTGTGGCCAAAAAGTGAGGGAAGTCGGTCCAACTTGTAAAATAAGAAACGGTACAACTCAATTTCAGACCACATTAACCCCAAGATACATGTATATATTTTAAAATGATTCCGATAGTGTTTTTAAAGGAACTTGATTCAATCCTACCAACATGCAATTTGCAAATGCAAGTAAGATTCTTTTTGTTCATATGAAAAAAATAATACTAAATTAATCACCGAATCTTACAATTAATTGTATTTTTAAGATCGGTACGGTGATTAAACAATGGTAGTTAGTACACACATAGAATCTTAAAACCATTAAACAAAAGTATATCAAATCTATGTCCGTACTCAGTGCACAACCTACGTATTTATTTATCAAAATAATATTTGAACTATTCTCGATTTCATAGTAAAATTTAAAGATAATTTTAAAATGCACTGCATTCTCAAAGAGAATTTAGATTTAATCTTGGAGATAATATTGTTGGCAGAGATAATCACAAACTCTAAATATCGACTATAAAACAAACATGAAAGATACAAGAAATAAATATAAGGAGTAGAATTAAAGTTAAAATATCTATTCTAATGGGGATATAATTACATAATTAATGTTTAGGAGTAGCCAAGGATGCAATTTTCCCTTCTTGGTAAAACAGCTAAAAGGCTTAAATGGTAACATTTGAAATTTGCCCATTTGATCAAAGCCTAAGGTTTAGACCTTGGATCGAGGGAAAGAACCACAACCATATAAATAAATATCAGAAAAAAAAAATTAAAAACCTAGATTAATTGGTCTATTGAGGTGAGACACTAGATTAAAATAAAGGGTTTGAATCATGACATTATGAATATAATAAATTGAATTGAGAGAGTCGTCTTATAATAAATCTACGCAAAATTCGATTTAAATTAGTCAGTCAATAAATTGGATGTCATGGTAATTCTAAAAAAAACAAATAAAAAAAGATTTTGACGATGGTGAATTAAAGAGGTTGAAATAGCAAAATGAAGTGAAAATTATTTACAAACTCAAATTAGGAACCGTCGAGTACTTAATTTTATGGTTAATTAAATTTCATATTCTACATGCTGTCAACTCGCCATCCCTCACCCTTAAATTTCATATGCTACAGGCTTTGTCTCCTTGTAAGTACTCAACGGTTCTTAATTAACCAAAATTTTTTCAAAATTTTTTAACCAAACTAAAAACAAATTGGTTAATGCGGCCGGTTTTCGAATTAACCAAATTTGTTATAAAATTTTGGGTAAATCATACAATTTTACTTAATTATGCTAAAATGATCTTTTTAGTCACCGAACTTTCATTTTATGCATATATAGTATAATATTACTCTACAAATATATGTTCCCTTCAATTTTGGTTTCGGGGAAACTGCTCTTCAGTCTTTGGGAGTAAAATTAGGGTATTGGGGAATGGAAGAGAGCAGTCAGCGCAGGTGTTGAACGATCTTTGTGGATAACCTTTCGGATTAAATCCATTGGAATGTGGTGTGGCAGGTTTTTGATCGTCATGGTTAGGTGGCTGATGTTTTTGTGCCAGCAAAACGTACACGCCATGGTTCGCGATTCAGATTTGTACGTATGAGCACGGAGGATGAGGCGTTGCGAGCAATTGAAAGGCTTAATGGTAAGTGGATTTATGGAGCGAAATTGAGGGTTGAATTTGCGATGAGAGAGACGCGGGATGCGTATTGGAAACGAAAGGGATCGATTAAAAATGAGAGACGCTGCAGTATAGGAAGGAGGGACAGAGTGGATCAAAAGTCGAATGGGATGGTTCAAGGTGTAAATGATGAGGGCAAGATAGGGATCCTGCAATGCTGCGCCATGGCATGGTGCCGAGTCACATTTGCAATTGCGACATTGGCTAGGGAATTAAAAGAGGCAGATCTTGTGGGGTTTTCGTTAATGAGAATTGCCAGATCACGGATGTTGTTGATGTTCTCTAGTATGGATACGTGTCGGAGAGTCGTAGAGAATGAGGCATTGCGCAAATGGTTTGCGAAGGTGGTGAATTCGGATCCGTCGTATGATAGAGGTGGTCGTCGTGCCTGGCTGTCGATCAGCGGTTTGCCAATGTACGCGTGGTCGCGTGGTACTTTTGATAATATTGTGTCAAGAAGGAGAGTATTGATTCGATGCGATGATTTAGTGTTGGAACCTAACTCTTTTGAAAGGGGTAGATCCTGATTGAAACTGAACGCCTATAACGTATTGAGGAGATCATACAGTTGGATGTAGAGGGTGAGATGTTCCTGGTACGGGTAGTGGAGTTTGAACTGCTGTTGGAATCTCAATTGTGTTTCAATTACGAGCTGGCGTACGGTTTCGAGGCTGATAGCGAGGATGAAGATAATGTAGGGTCGAATGAATTGTAGAGGGATCAATTGGGGCGGGTTGGCTCTAGGGAGGATGAGCAACGTAACAAGGACATTGCAGAGCATGTTATGGTGCAGAAGTCCCCTGTGTGGCAGTTAAATGCGTTATGGAATGAGCCAAGCTTGTCGGATGAGAGGGTTACTGAAATCCCATCTTGTTCAGGAGGTTGGATATCAGATGAAGAAGTGGGAATGGTCTCGAGGGAAAATCCACCATCTCAGGTTGGGAATAAATAGATTGGATTAGATGGTATTACGTTGGTGGATTGTCCGGTGGAGTTTAAGTCGTTGCTGGTACAAGCTGGGGAAATTGGGTCATTAGACGTGAGATATGTGGTACCTGTTGAGCCTATAATCGAGGAAGTTCAACCTAACGTAAGTGCTATGAAGTTGCTGGACTCGGTGGTGCTTGTTAAGCGTGGAATTAAAAGTAGCAAAACGGGTGTTGGGAAACAAAAATTTGAAAAGAATCTAGGGAAGGAATCGAGTGGTGAATCGGTGGGTGAGGATCAAGAGGCGTTGCGTCGCGAAGTGGATGCTATGCTTCAGTTGAGTAAGTTGATTGGGGTTCAGACGATTGGGAAGGAAGATGATATTGTTCGCGATCTTCGTCGTGTTATCTCAGAGAGTGGGGCGAAGCTTCGATCATGCGTATAGTATCATAGAATATTCGAGACTCGAGTATCGCAATTGGGTGGGTGTTACATTCTCGACGTAGACCTTGGCGGCTCTCTCGCTGACATCTTAGCTGATGAGGGTGTGAGGCGATCGAGCATGTTTCTTGTGAGTCTATGAATTTTTTGGGACTGGTTGTTTCGAGGATGGGTGTGTGTGGCTTCGATCAGGTGTAGGGTGCGATGTGGTTGGCAGCTTGGTTGCTTCGTTGGGTGCGCCTTTGTGCGTGCGTGGAGGTGCATGGCGTTGTAGGCTGCTTTAAGCTTTGTTGTGTTGTTGAGTGGTGCTGTGTTGTTTCGAGTATGAGACGCGGTTATGTTTTCTTTTATTTCGGCATGGGTTGGTGTTTTGTGCGGGTTTGATGTTGTTCGGTGTCGTTTGTTCCAAACTCTGTTGTGAGTTATAAGTGTGTTATGTGTGTTTGGTATAGGCTATGTTGTGGCATGTTGCTTAGTTGGTCTTGCTTCGGGTGTTTGTCCCTTGTTTTGTTGTCGTCATGTGTACTCTTTTCCTCCGACTAGGATTATGGGGGTTTTTAACGAGGCACGTACCGATTGTTTGTGTATGATTCCTGGCAATAAAATCATACTTGCTGAGCAAAAAAAACTTTCATTTTATGCTACTTTGATAAAAGTTTAATGACAATTTTATAATATATCAAAAAATTTAATGATTATTTTATAATTTTTAAAAGTTCAATTACCAAAAATAAATATATGTAATATATATAATATTTAATATATAATAATTTCAGTTAATTCGTTAATTAACCGATTTTGAACTGGATTAACCAATAACCGAATTTCCTAAAAAAATAATCGTTAACCGAGCCTACATAAAATTAACCGACCGAATTAATCAAAAAAAAATTAGTTTGGTCGGTTAATTCGGTTAAAACCGAATAATCCACACCCCTATATATAGGGATTATAGTTAGTTTAAGCATTGTAATTTATTCTCAATCGATGTCAAATACAAAAATTTAATTGATCTCAACTTTTAAATTGAAAAAAAAATGTTACAATACACTCAGACTTATGGTCTATTGAATATTACAACAACAACGAGATTAACCGAATTAATATTTATTCAACTGCTTTAATTTAATGTTGATTATTACATAAATCTTAAAAGTCAAATAAATTGAAACCCTATTAAGCAATTGGTCCCATATTCCCAAGAGCAGGGTCACTATCGTAGGATATCCCCATGCTCATATAGCATGTTAACTATATATAAATATAGCCCAGAAATAGACATTGATATTAATTACTCAATTTTTAGTTGACTTCTTCACAATGCCTTCAAACTAGTTTCCATCTTAAAATATTTTTTTAACATATAGTTTATTATAATCTTTATATTATCCAGACTCTTCCTCATTCATAAGTTTAAAAATATTAAACGATTAAGCATGATCAATCTCACATCCTCTTGTATATTGCATCAACGACATATCAATGGAGTTAAATTCAATCAACATCTTAAAGAAAATAATTAGAATCGAAATCTACCTTTTCTAATTTATCTATTAACTCCCTTATAAAACTCGAAACCTTTATCTGATAGGGATTTATCTAAGAAATTAAAACCTAAAATTCTTATTTGGATGTAATAAAAATGTGAACGTATTTAAATAAAATGATAAATTTTACAAAATAAAAATATTATATTAACCTAAAAAATAATTCCCTTCATATTGGTTGGAATTTGATATTTTCATAATGAAAACCAAATTAATTTCTAAACTACCGTTCCCTTGGAAACATTTGATGCAAGTGATTGTTTGATGGGTGGATGAACTACAAATGATATGAATTTATTAACTTACAGCTATTCAAAAATAATGTAAAATAAACACCTAAAAGTAAACTAATTTGCTTCACAATGGCACATTAAAGACTTGACCAAGAAATTCATATATGTATATAATAATAATAATAATAATAATAATAAATAATAATAATAATAATATAAAACCTTGGTGATGAATATACTAATTGCTCTGAAAATTTTTCAGTTGAAATATATAGATATAAACACTAAAAAAATCCAAAGCATTGCTGATTAAAGAGGTCAAATAATAAAACAAGTTTGAATTAGCAACCAACTCAAAGGTAAAATATTATATATGTATTTTTATATGTATTAGATATACTATATATACACTAAAGTTATATATTATATAAAAAGTATATATACTATAGAATTATTTATATTGAGCTTATGTATATTATATGAAATAATAATATTTTAAAAAATTAAATCCAAAAGATCATTAGTTAAAATAGAGTGAAAATGATCAACAATCTCTAGAGCAAGCGGTTAAAAGTTTTCATTTGTCATCTTTTCCTCCCCTAGGTTGTGAGTTTTAGAACTAATAGGAGTAAATTTTTCTTTCTCTTTTCCCCTCCCTTAAGTAAGAATTATTAAAAAAAATAAAATAGAGTGAAAATGGAGTCAAACTCATGGAAAAGTTATGTGAATGTAACCAATACTCATAAAAATAAGTATTTTCAAACATCGAGTAAAAAGGGGCCTCACCTCACCCAGCTCCATTGTCTACCTTAGAATTTCGAACTTAACTGTGTTATGTGAAGTGGACCACCAAACTAATATATATATATCACAAATACTATAATAAACTAGAAATATGCATACCCACCCTCCCATTCTAAGTGAAACGAAAAAAATATATACTTTTTCGGTACCAGTAAAATTATCATTTTTATGTTTTAAAATTGTCATTTTGAAAAATTCAACCAATTTTTTAACACAAATTTACTTTTCTATCCATTTTTAGTTTTCCAACAAAAACAAAAGCTAACTTTCTAAAAGCAAATTTATTATTTTAATTATTTTACACCATATAACTTTTTTTTCATAAAATTCCATAAAAAGTCAACCTGTGACACAATTAGTGAGACAAAAAGATTATCATTTTAAAGAGCAATGGTTGACTTCTTTTTAAGAAGTTGGAGTCTTTTACCCTAAAGAGCATTAAATAAAAAAATTGAAAATATATTACTACTCTCGATGCATTCTTTTTACTTTTTTTTTTTCAGGAAACGTGATCAATATTATTATCAGTGTAGATATAAGAATTTAACATGTATAAAGAGTAATTAAGTGAAGTCGGACTCTGATATGTGAGGCCTAAAGGCTTCAACAATGAGAAAAAAAATAGGACCAATTGCAATAGCCCGCCCCATAAATGTTGAACCAAGAAATATAAACATTATTCAAGCATTACAATTTTAAAGCAAAATGGGATTTGTGGTTCAAAAGTTTGGGCCAAGCCCATTTCTAAAAGGCGGAACTTCAGGCTTGGAATTCATTAGTAAAACATTTTCCCTTTGTTAGATCTGGGCTTGGAATCCATTAGTGTTATTAAACATAATAATTAATGACAATAAATAAGCAAGTTTCCATGCATAATCTGCCATTGCTATACAAAGAAACTGCGTGACTTAGATTTTGCTGTGGACACCAAATTCCCTTTACTGCAAGCTTAGCTCCCAAAGCTTCAGAAAGGAACCGCTACACTGCTTAGCTCTCACAGGCCATGCACTCTTCTCGGTTTGTAAGGGAACATACCATTTGTGCCATTTTTGTTTCATCATCTTCCACTTTTGGCTTTTCCTAAAATAACACAATTTTATATCAATAGAATTCACAGACTTAGTGACATTCTTGATGCTATGCTATGTAACTTCAACATCACTTTACCTTAAGCATCGATGTATCAACGGTGAATTTAATTGCATCAGCTGCAGCACGTGATCTTAAATAATACATTCCTGTCTTCAGACCCTGAGTGAAAACAATGAATCAGCAACCATTATGCAAGCACTGGCATTTACATTTGTTTAATCAAAATAAGCACCAAGTTGTAATACCTTGGACCAGACATAAAAGTGCAAGGATGTAAGTTTTCCAAAATTAGGTTGGTCCATATGTATGTTTAAGCTTTGGCTCTGGTCTATGTAGCATCCCCGATCAACAGCCATATCAACCAAGGTTTTTTGCTTGATTTCCCAAACAGTCCTAGTAAACCAGAAAGACATTATAACTTCACACTAAAGAGATAATGAAAGAAAAGAAAAGAGGAGAGAAAAACGTGAATTCAAACCTGTAAATTGCTTTCAGTTCATGAGGTATTTCTGGAATATTTTGAACTGAACCGTCGGCATATATGATCTTGTTCTTAATAACAGGCGTCCAAAGACCCATCTCAGTTAAGTCATGAAGAAGATGCTTATTCACCACCACAAACTCCCCACTGAATGAAAACAGGAAATAAGTTTAAGCAATGGACAGCAAATAAAGGGTAGGATATGCAAAGAGGGAGCCAGGACAAACCTCAGAACTCTACGGCTGTAGATATTGGAAGTATATGGTTCAAAGCACTCGTTATTTCCGAGGATCTGGCTAGTTGAAGCAGCTGACATAAGTGCTACCAAAAGTGAATTTCCCACTCCATTCTTAGCTATGCTGTCCCTAAGAGCATTTCAACAGTTGTGAGCAAAACAAGTTAGCAAGATATTGCAATCACATCGAAATTGAATAACCAAAATACTTATTCTTACTTGGCATGCATTTAAAGAATTACCAAAATCACATACCTTACTCACAGGACTCCCATTATATGTCTCATAGGATCCCTCTTTCTCGGCTATACTGGAAGAAGATTTCAGAGCATGGTAGTATATGGTCTCAAATATGTCCTTGTTCAGCTGCTGAGCCTGAAAATCAGAACCACTAAACTATCAGACAAAACAAATTCATTTTGAAAGATATATCCAAATTCATATATTTGTGTTCAATATACCTCAGGTGAATCAAAGGCCATGCCAAGTAAGATAAAAGTATCTGCAAGCCCCTGAACTCCAATACCTATAGGCCTATGACGTAAATTTGATCTTTTAGCAGTTTCAACTGGGTAGTAATTAACATCAATTATTTTGTTAAGGTTTCTCGTAACAATCTCGGTAACCTGTCACAACAGCCCAAAAAACGCCATCACAATCATTGTTAACAAATAATATCAAAGTGACATCATGCACCAACAAAGACATTCATGGTGCCATCAAAGTGATACACAAAGATGGATGAGACATCATCTAGCAATAGATGGATGAGTGCATTAGCAAGGTAGAGAATCTCACCTCTGCCAGTTTGTCAAAGTCAAAATATCTATTCTGAGAACCGCTACTGCCAACAAGCCTAGAAGGATGAGACTCCAGAGGAACCACCTGAAGTAGATAAAATGGTCAATACAGTTAACCAAATTAAAATGCAGACTCAGAGAGAGCAACTATATACTGCATAAGCACCATATGTCACCTACCTTTTCCCTCACATATCTTGGCAGTGCAATAGATGCCAGATTGCAAACAGCAGTTTCTGTTGGACTTGTGTACTCAATTATCTCAGTACACAAATTTGAAGACTTAATGGTGCCAAGATTTTGCTGGTTGCTTTTTCTATTGCAAGTATCCTAGAACAAAAGTGGGGTAAACAAAAGGTTAAGAACACAATACTCATAACATAAATACCCCATAAAATACAAAGCTTGCTTGGACAAATCTCCTTAAATAACATGTAAGGGGTCCCAGTTTCTATCTGGGATTTCAGAATCTCAAACCACAAGTTTTGTGCTTGGACAACCTTCTTTGTCTTGCCCTAAATATTTAACAGAATCTTTAGAGGTGAACTCTAATTAGGAGAAAAATTTAAAAGCATTAATGAGAGTTGAGACAGTATTAACCTCTCTTTCATAACGAATATAAAGCTTCTCAAATTCTTCGCCCCAGCAATCTGCCAGTCCTGGAGCTTCATTAGGACAAAGTAATGACCATTGCCCATTACTTTGAACCCTTTGCATAAAAAGATCAGGCACCCAAAGGGCATAAAATAGATTGCGAGCCCGGTGCTCTTCCTACATAAGCAAAAATTACACATTATTGAATGTGATATACAATATCACAACAAATTAGGCAAAGAAAATACAACTTAACAAAATAATGCACCTCAAGCAAACAAACTTAGACTACATAAAATACCTTTCCATGGTTTTTCCTGAGGTCGAGAAACTCAAACATGTCAGCATGCCATGGTTCCAAATATACAGCAAATGCACCTAAATGAATCAAAGACAATTCACTTAATAAAGAGATAATCAACCATTGTCAGAAAACATAGCATAGAACAGTAAAACAATTCAAGCATACCCTTTCTTTTCCCCCCTCCTTGATCAACATAACGAGCAGTGTCATTGAACACACGCAACATTGGAACAATGCCATTAGATGTACCATTTGTTCCACGAATGTAACTACTTGTAGCTTGAATATCGTGAACTGAAACACCAATCCCTCCAGCTGATTTGCTGATGATAGCACATTCCTTCAAAGTGTCATATATTCCCTCAATACTATCATCTTTCATACACAACAAGAAGCAGCTGCTCAACTGCCAGAACATAAGTCAAAGTAAGTAAAAGAATTTAATGAACAATGGCATTAAAGTCAAGCAATTTCCCATCATGTTTGTGCACAAACTTACTTGAGGTCTTGGAGTTCCAGCATTGAAAAGTGTGGGAGAAGCATGAGTGAACCATCTTTGAGACATCATGTGATAAGTTTTTATAGCAGAATCAATGTCATCCTTATGAATTCCAATTGCAACCCTCATTAACATGAATTGAGGCCTTTCTATAACCTTCCCTTGGACTTTCAAGAGGTACGACCTCTCAAGGGTTTTGAAACCAAAATAATCATAGCCAAAGTCTCGATCATATATGATCTCACTATCCAACAGAGCAGCATTCTGAAACCAGAACAATTACAAACTTTAACTATTAATGTATAATTCATTGCATAAGAGATTAAACAATGATAGAGTAGGTTGAAAACACTCGGTACTAAAGACAAGGCTTTAAAAGTGGAAAAAATCCACAGCGTGAAGCAAACAATGAAAAAAAAATCCACAAAACTAAGGAAGGCATTAAAAGTGGAAAATATTCTGAATTTCATAGGAGCACAATTTTTGCAGTCATTAATCTAGATAACAGATCTATATTACAAAATGGATCACTTCCATTCAAAATTCCAATTCTACAAACACGCCAAGATCTGGTAAGGCCACCGCAATTTTGGCAGTGACCAAGGGAAAATAAAATTATTCCATACAAGGTAAATGGTTTACTTTTTGAAACTAGACTTTTCCGTATGCATCAAAAAGTCATCAGCAATTGGTGTAGATAACTAAACCAAAAGCTAGCTAAAAGGTTTATCATGTTTCAAAATGGAAAAGAGTCAAAAGTGAAAAGGGGTGACAAAGATAACCATAGTACCTTCATGATGATCTCATAAACATCATCAGCAATCAAAGGAGCCTTCAGTCCAGATCTCTCATTGAAATGATTGTACATGATTTCAGTCCTACATTTATAAACCGAACATTCTCAAAACATCAATGGATTCACTTTCAAAAAATATACGTATATATTTTAAATTAAATGGAAAGCGCTTACGTCTCAGAGAATGACTTCCTGGTATTTTTGTGTAAATTCGAAACAACAATCCTCGCCGCCAACGGCAATCGCACATATTAATCAGTAAAAGTTCCGCATGTTTCTAATACTGTTTTTTCAAAGAATAGTTAAATAAACTTACGGAAGCATAATCAGGGTGGTTAGCGGTCATAGCGGCGGCGGTTTCAGCAGCCAACTCATCAAGCTGGCTAGTAGTAACCCCTTTGTAAACACCAGTGCAGACCTTCTGAGCCACAAGGACAGGATCGCAGTGCTCGATACTGAGCCCATAGCTCAGCTTCTTCAGCCTTGCCGTTATCTTATCAAAATGAACTGCCTCTTGCCTCCCATCTCTCTTAATCACTGTCATGAATCTGGATGGAAATATAAGAGAATTGGGGATTTGGTCAAAAAAATTCTGGAGGTTCAGAGAGGGGCGGGAAAATTGGGAATTCAAAGAGAGTGTTATCAGAAGAAGATACTGGAGCACGTGAGGAAATTAAGCCAAAAGTAGAAGAAGAGCAGAACGATGTCGTTTTCAGCAAATTGGGAGAACCAGTCACAATTGGGCTCAAGCCAACTCATGATCCAATGCCAGACGGACCTCGAAATGATACAACCCATTACACTATTGATCCAGCTCAGATGAATGTTGTTTAGACAGCATGCTTTGAGAAATTCTATTCCGAATTGTTAGGAGTTGGTTATGCCAGCTGTAAAAAAAAATTTGTAAGGGTACAATCCAACGTATGTATGAGAAATGTACTGTGCTGAGCATGTCATGTTGATGAATGAAAAGTGAAATTTTTTTCTTCTGAAATCTACAATTCTTCTACATTTTATGTGCAACCATTGCAATTGGTAATCAGAGCCATACTAAAGATCCAACGACACACTAGGACGACCAAAGAAATCGCAGCAAATGGGTGACAGCACAAACTTAACCACCTTGAAAAAACAGGTGGATGAGCTGAAGGAAGGCAAGGGCACCATGGAAAAAAATGGACCAGATAGAAACTAAGCTGGAGGAAGTTCAAGCGGACTTGAGGAAGATCATTGCCGTGTTCATCAAAGAAGCTGGAAGTCCAGAATCTGTGACACCAGAACAAAGCAGTCAACCACATATTGCGGCTCCATCAAAAACAGAGGGTAAGAAACCTGTTCAAGTAACTTTTATTGATGATAAGGAGAGATATTCAATGAAAATTGATGAACCATGTATTATAGCCCCTAAACCACATATTATTTCAGCCTCTAATGAAAAATGGAAATTTGGAGAACAATAGCCAGAAAAAGGAAATAGTTCCACACTCCAAGAGAATCCTAGGATGGAAAGGGTAAATCCAGAGAATATCTGGAATTCTTTAAACCTTAAACCTAAGATTGAGTTACACTTGTTTGATGGAGAAAATCCTAGGGGTGGATAAGGAGATGTGAGAAGTATTTTTCCATTTTTAACATACCTGAAAATCAGAAAATGGAAATAGCAGCTATGCATTTGACTGGAAGGGCAGAGACATGGTTTGATGGATATATGATGCAAAAACATAGGATTCATTGGCATGAGTTCATAGCAGATTTATGTCACAAATTCTGTAACAAAAGATTTATGTCATCAGTAGAGGAGTATCAGGATAAGTTTGAAGAACTAATGCCTTATATGCTACAAGTAAATGCTTCCTTGAATGAGAACTACTTTGTATCTAGTTTTGTGAGTGGATTAAAGGAAGAACTCAGACACAGAATTAAAGTTCATCCTCCAAAAGACCTCTCAGAAGCTTTCAGTCAGGCCAAATTAATGGAGTTATCCATAGAGTACGAAAACAAGAAGCATAAGTATCCAGTGAAGAATTTTTCCCATACTGGGAAACAAGAAAACAACAGAATCTCAGGATCTCTACCGCCCAATCAGAGTAATAGACAGTCACTCATGGAGTATAGAAGATCACATAATCTTTGTTTTAAATGTGGAGAAAAATTCAGTCCTGGACATCAGTGCAAGATTAAACAGCTGAATGTGATGGAAGATAAAGATATGCAAGAGATAGAAGAGGAAGAGGATGAAGAAACTCCAGAAGGGAAGGATGATGAAGGGGAGAAACAGAAGGACACTGAATTAGAGATTTCTATGAATGCTCTGACATGGAGCATTGGATTCAACGCCATCAGAATCCCTGGATCTATTAAAGGCAGAATGCTTAGTATATTAGTAGACAGTGGGAGCACACATAGTTTCATCACCCCCAACTGGTCTAAAGAAGGAGTTGAACTAGTTCCAACACCACCACTTTCCATCACTGTGGCCAATGGAGAGAATTTGACTTGGAAGATGCATGGACAAGAGTTTGAACATGATTTCAGAGTCCTAAGGATGGGGGAAGTGATATGGTGTTGGGGGTGGACTGGATGAGCAGATACAGCCCCATACTTATGGATTTAAAAAAAAAGACACTAAGCTTTGAAAAGGATGACAGGCATGTGGTGTTACAATAAGGAAAGAAATCAAACAATGTGAAGATAATTTCTGATAAGAGAATGATGAAGTTGACAGAAAAGGAACCAGATTGCTTTGGAGAAGTATACTTGTTGAATCTGGAAGGAGAAGGAACTGAAGTACCCAGCCTCTTGGAACCTATTCTAACAGAATTTTCTGATGTCTTTGAAGAACCAAAAGGACTTCCATCACAGAGATCCCATGACCGTGCAATTGTCCTCAAATCTGATACTCAACCCATCAATTTAAGGCCTTACAAATTTTCATAGCACCAGAAGATAGAAGTTGAGAGGCAAGTGGCTGAGATGCTAGCTAATTCAGTCATTCAAACAAGCAAAAGCCCCTTTGCTGCCCCTTGTTTGATGGTCAGGAAAAAAGATGGAAGCTGGAGGTTTTGTGTGGATTACAGACAATTGAATTCAGCTACTGAGAAGAATAAATTTCCTATTCCCATTATTGAAGATTTACTAGACAAATTAAACGGTGCTGTATATTTTTCTAAGATTGACCTTAGATCAGGGTATTGGCAGATTAGGGTGAAAACAGAAGACATTCCCAAGACTGCTTTCAGAACACACCAAGGGCACTATGAGTTTAGGGTGATGCCATTTGGATTGGCAAATGCACCAGCCACTTTTCAAGCTTTGATGAATGAACTGTTTGAACCCTATTTAAGAAAGTTTGCATTGGTTTTTTTGATGATATCCTAGTTTACAGCAAGAATTTGGAAGAACACAGCAGGCATGTAAAACTGGTTCTGGAAATCTTGAGGAAAAATCAGTTGTATGCTAAAAGGAAGAAATGCTTCTTTGGGCAAAAACATGTTGAGTACCTAGGGTACATCATAACAGAACAGGGAGTGGCCACTGATCCAGAAAAAGTAGAGGCAATGAGAAATTGGCCCTTACCAAAAACTCTCAAATCTTTGAGAGGGTTCCTGGGCTTAACAGGATACTATAGGAAGTTCATAAAGTGATATGGGGAGATTAGCAAGCCTCTTACTAATATGCTGAAGAAAGAAGGGTTCCACTGGTCTGAAGAGTCAAGGAAGGCTTTTGAACAATTAAAAGAGGCCATGTGCAAGGCCCCTATTTTAGCTCTGCCAAACTTCAGCAAAGCATTCTGTTTGGAAACAGATGCGAGTGCTAGGGGAGTAGGAGCTGTTCTGTCTCAAGAAGGAAGGCCCATTGCCTACTTGAGCAAAGCTCTAGGCCCTAAGGATGCTGATCTTTCGATCTATGAAAAAGAGTATCTTGCCATCCTCATGGCAGTGACCAAATGGAGACATTATCTGGAAGGGAATTCTTTCATTATAAAAACAGATCATGAATCTTTGAAGTATCTGTTAGAGCAGAAATTAACAACTACAATACAGAAGAAAGGGTTGGCAAAGTTGTTAGGATTGGATTACACAATCCAATATAGAAAAGGAAAAACTAATGTGGTGGCAGATGCCCTATCTAGACAAGGTGAAGGAGATTCTGAGTTGTGGAGCATGACTGTGACTTCATTGGTACCAGGGTGGGTGCAGGATGTAGAGAAGAGTTATGAGAATGATGCCTTGGCTCAAGAAGCTATCACAGTTTTAACAGTGAACAAACAATACAAGGAGGGATGAAGTTTTGCAAAGGGAGTACTGAGATTTGAGAATAAGATTTACATTGGAGAAACGGGAGAATTAAGACAACAGCTACTGAAAGAATTACATGACTCCCCTCAAGGAGGTCATTCAGGAATACAAGCAACTTATCACAGAGTAAGGAACTACTTTTACTGGCCAGGAATGAAGAACATAGTTAAACTGCATGTTCAACAGTGTGAAGTATGCCAAAGGACTAAAGATGAACACATTGCCAAACCAGGACTACTGCAACCTATTCCAATTCCCACTCAAGCTTGGGAGGTGATAACTATGGACTTCATTGAAGGCCTTCCCACTTTTTTGAAGTACATTTGTGCAATGGTGATCATAGACAAATATACCAAGTATGCACACTTCTTGGCTTTGTCTCACCCCTATACTGCGATAGGAATTGCTCGAACCTATCTGGACCAGGTGTACAAGTTACATGGTCCCCCTAAGATAGCTATCTCGGACAGGGATAAGATTTTCACAAGTCTGTTCTGGAAAGAAATGATGAAGCAAGAAGGGACTACAACTTATTTTAGTACTGCCTATCATCCAGAAACTGATGGCCAAAGTGAGAAGTTAAACCAATGCCTATAACAGTACCTGAGGAGTATGTGTTTCCTAAAGCCTAACAGTTAGGCAAAGTATTTACCTCAGACAGAATGGTGGTACAATACCAACTATCACACTGCCATAGGAATTACCCCATTTGAAGCACTATATGGGTACAAACACCCTACCCTAATGTGGAACACAGAGTCTCCAGTCCACAGTGTGCAAGAAGAGAGGGATGAAAGGAAACAGATGAACAAGCTATTAAAGGAACAGCTAGAAAAAGCACAGCAAAGAATGAAACATTATGCAGACAAGAAGAGAACATGAAGACAATTTGATATTGGAGATGAAGTTTACCTGAAGCTACAACCTTACCGACAGACCTCTTTGGCTCTGAGGAAGTATCTGAAGCTTGCTGCGAAATTCTATGGACCCTACAAAATCAGACAACGCATCGAATTAGTCGCGTACAGGTTGGAATTACCAGCACACTCTAAGCTTCATCCAGTATTCCATGTTAGTTTGTTAAAGAAGAAATTGGGACAGGGGAACGTTACCTCAATCGATCCGCCCGAAACGACTGAAGATGGGCAGGTAAAGGTTTATCCGGCGACCATTTTGGATAAGAAGATGGTCAAACGACAGAATCAGGCCGTGACGCAATTACTGATACAGTGGTCGAACCTTGGCGCAGAGAATGCCACATGGGAGGATTACAGTGTGTTGAAGTCTCAGTTCCCTGATTTTGATCCTTGGGGACAAGGATCTGCTGAAGGAGAGGGAATTGTCATGAATCTGGATGGAAATATAAGAGAATTGGGGATTTGGTCAAAAAATTCTAGAGGTTCAGAGAGGGGCGGGAAAATTGGGAATTCAAAGAGTGTTATTAGAAGAAGATACTGGAGCACGTGAGGAAATTAAGCCAAAAGTAGAAGAAGAGCAGAACGATGTCGTTTTGAGCAAATTGGGAGAACCGGCCACAATTGGGCTCAAGCCAACTCATGATCCAATGCCAGACGGACCTCGAAATGATACACTATTGATCCAGCTCAGATGAATGTCGTTTAGAAAACATGCTTTGAGAAATTCTATTCCGAATTGTTAGGAGTTAGTTATGCCAGCTGTAAAAAAAATAACTTGTAAGGGTACAATCCAACGTATATATGAGAAATGTACTGTGCTGAGCATGTCATGTCATGTTGATGAATGAAAAGTGAAAATTTTCTCTTCTGAAATCTACAATTCTTCTGCTTCTGATATCTCCTTTCTTCTTTACATTTTATGCGCAACCATTGCAATCACGTACATTGTTAATCCTTCTCTCTCTTTTTTCTGAGCAATTTTGTCGAACGGGTTTCAGGCTTGCAGAAAAAGAGTTACCATAAGCTTGGTTTTATATAGCGTGATCAAAGAGGCAACAAACGGTTTTGAAATTTGGGACTCTGGATTTTTTTTACTAGGTTTCCTCGTGATTTGATTTTGGTTTGGGATTTTTTGAAATTTTCGCGCCGAATGGATAAGAATTGGAGCGTTTTGAATGGTTACAATTTTTTTTTTGTCATTTTAACAATTTTTCTTCTTTCCCTCGTAATGCGTTTGTTCTTGTTTGGGTTTTTGTCGCGTGGGGTCCACGTTTTTATTCGGTCTCCCCCCCAATTTTTTACGCGTTTAAGATTTTTTACCGAGTAATTATTTGATATAGAATAGCGAGAATTTTTATATTACTGGGCTTCTAAAATTAACACATACTTGTGTTAGAGTCTTAAAATTTAATTTTTTTAATTTTAAACTTTAAATAATAAAGTTTATTTTCAAACCTTAAAATTTAAGTATTTGACCACAAATATTAAAATTCTAATCTCTAAACCTTAAGATGATTTTTGAATCGCGAAAAATAAAATTACTAAGGGAATAAACTTTTTCAAAATCTTAAACATGCGTTTGGTTTTCGAAGATTCTCATCAACATTACCAATAGTTCTCACTTTAAAATTTATATCAAAATTCTATTCCCTCCATTTTTATGGGCATTTGACAATTTATTCCCTTTAGGACAAAATTACCCTTGTAAAATATGAAAATTTCAGCCCAGTCTTTCCCTATGACGTAAACTCAAAGAGACAAATGATGGTTTAATTATGCTTTTAGTCCCTGAATGTTTTAGATTTTTATAATTTATTCTTCTAGTATTTCTTTTTAGAAATTTAATCATTTAATTTTTTTATTTAAAATTTTAAATGCAATTAAGAACATACGTAATATATTTTTGTTAGATTTTTATCTAATACTAAATTTTATTATATTTAAATATTAATAATGTCATTATTTGATTATCAATTAGATTTTAATTAAAACATAAGTTTTGAAGAATGTAAAATTACGTAAAAATTAAAAAGTATAATTTTCACGGTATTTTTTAAATTTCTTTTTAAAAACTAATATCGTTTGATACATAAATATAAATATAATTTACATTTCCATCACAATTCTCACGTTTTAGTATAAACTAGAATTTCTTTTAGAAAATAAAAATAAAATTTGAACCCTAATATAATAATATCAACATATTTACACCATTATAAATAAGTTATATTTTCTCAAACTTAACTATACCGGTGTAAATATGTTATTTTATCAATATATATCACAAGGATAATTTGGTAAAATATACATTTAAGTAATCTTATATTCTTCCGACCAAACAATGTCATCTTACATTCCTGTCAAATAAACCAAACAAGGTAATATAACATTCTCAGTAATATGCCAGGTAATATTACATTCCAGTAATCTTATTCCTAAAGATAATCATCTTTTTTCGTGAACCAAACACACCATAAAAGTCATACGTTTATTGAAATCAGATTTTCACCACCGGTGCATATAATATTTTTAAAAATTATAATTTTTATTTTTTGTGTTTTGTCAAAAATACTGTTGAGTAAATATTTAGTGTTTTTGTAAATTCTGCTCTGTCACTGTGGGGACTCGAAACCATCTCTTTTTCGAGTGCTCTTTTTGTGCAGTAATAACTAATATGATGTTCTCTCCTATCTATGTGTTCCCTAAATAGACATATTGGGGCATGAGATTCAGAAGTGGGTTGGGCTATTCGGTGCATGAAGGGTAAAATACTGTTGGCATTTAGCCTCAAACTCGCGTGGAACGCTTCTATTTACTTTATCTGGGATGAGGAACAAGAGTACATACACAAATCAAACTAGATCGGCTCATGAAATTATCCGTATAGTGAAAGATTGTACAGATTAAAATTACAAATAAAGATTTATATAGATACAAAAATGTTTATTCATCTCTTTGTATAACTTGGGGACTTACATAAGACACATTTTATAAGTGTCCTTTGTTTTTCTTGGATAATACAAATAACTTTTTTAAAAAAATATTCTTGACTAAACTATCCATTTACTATCATTAATTATTTTAGATTAAAAAAACAATGTCTAAAATGATATTTTATATGTTTTAAAATATCTATTAACACCGATATTCAACATAAGAGTTTTAATTGAGTTGAGCAGCTCTCAAATAGTTTCATTCGGTCAAAATTCGGTTAACGCTCGACTCGAATTGATTTGAATTGAACTCGAGTTCAACTCGAATCGAACTTGAGTTTGAATCAAGACCTTAACTAGTCGAACAGTGCCCAATTCGGTTCGATAAGTTCGTGAGCTGCTCATTATTTTTTTGATAATATGTTAGATTGGTGTTTTTTAGGATTGTTACTTTGAAGTTCAGATTTTGGAATTGCTTCACGCATTATTTTGATTTTTTTGTTAGATTTGTTCATTTATGTTTACATTAAGCTTTATACAGCATTACTATATTTTACATTTGCTAAAAAAAAAGATAAAAATTATGGCGAGCTTAATGGGAAACGAATCAAGCAACGAGTTTTTTTTAACGAGCACGAGCCGTGCAAAAAATTATTAAGCTTATCAACTATCAAGTCGAGCATGATTCAAACAATTTTTGAGTCTAGTCGAGCATTGCTAGGCTCATGATCGACTCGCTCGATAAGCATCTTAATCAAACACTTGAATTTTAAACTAAACAATTCAAAATTAATTTTTCAAATTATTTCTTTCTACAATTTTAAAAACGGTATCAAACTAGTCCTAAAAATAAAAATACTCGACCAAAAACAAACTTGAGTTTGATTTAACAAACAAAGAACGTGATTAAAGTTTCTTTTCTATCTTAAGAGTAATAAGATTTTTTTTCTTCACCAACGATTTTATTTTACTTTTTTGAAATAAAAATAAGATATATTTTTTACAATGGCAAATTTTTTTTATTAAAACATCATGGAAGATATTATAAATACATGCATATAGAAAGAAGAATGATGATGACTAGTCCACCAAAATCTCATAGAAAAACCAAAAAGTGCAAAGAAAAATAAATATTTTCATAGAGATTAGCATATCATCAAAATTTAGAAGCCTTCCCGAATCTCATTATCTCTGTCCAAACGAGACGCATCATTAGATGAAAAAGGAGTCGTAAGCGAGCCAAACTATCAGGCAGATTGCTCCGCTACCCATGACTGATTACATCGGCAAACAACCATCAATCGAGTGTGGATCTATCTTTCAATGACCACCGACAGAATCAAAATCAGAAACTAGCATCGTGAAGATCCATGTGCGAGCATCAAACGATCACTAAGGTATGATGAAAATCATGCCAAAACGACAGATGAAAAAGTAAAGAAAAAGCGTGCCACAAGAGCAAAGAAAAAGCGTGACACAAGAGCATAGATTCTTATTAAAATAAAAAACTAAAAAATTTAAAATACCGACGATTGACAATCAATATCTAGATGATTGTAGATTGACGGCTAACTCAAAAATAAAAAAGAATAACGTAAATTATACCAATAGACATTAATGTTTGCGTATATTATTTTATCATTCATAATGTTTTTTGACAAATCTTAAAAATAAGATAGACTTTTTGAACAAAAATTCTAGTAGATCTAAAACCAATGATCCCAAAAAATATAAGAGAACAAAGATAAATAGCTTAGCCAACCGACCAAATGTACGTACTCTTATAATTAAAAATTTAAAAATAATGTGTCATTAAGATTATCAATTTATCATAAAATGAGAAAAACTTCAATACACAGTTTGTGTAAACTTTAGTTTACACAGACCTTTTAGTTTTAGGGGTTAGGGGTTTAGTTTAGGGTTTAGAGTTTAGGGGTTTGGGTTGTAAGATTTAGAATTTAAGGTTAGTGTTTAGAATTTAGGGTTTAAGGTTTGGGGGTTAGTTTTTTAGGGTTTAGGTTTAATTTTGATTTACAGTAGAAATAGGCAGCTTGTGTAAAATTTATTTTACACAACCTGTGTATCAAATTTAAGCCCATCGTAAAATATCACTCTAACATTAATTCTCATTAGATTTATGATATGATACATTAACATAATTATAATCAGTGGCAGATCTAAAAAAAATTTAGGGTGCACACAAATCAAAATATTTTTTAGAGTGGGCACAAGTCATAAAAATTTCAAAATTTCAGGATGGGCATTGGCATACCCATATTTTGTCTGGGGTTCGAATATATTACAGAAATAAGGCCAAAAATAAATAAATAATAGATAATAAATAATAAATAAATCCCATAAATAGTCTAAAATCAATCTAAATGTCCATTTACATAAAGTGTCCAAAAATCCTAAAGCCCAAATACAAATTAAAGCCCAGTTGAAAATACAAAACCCAATCTGATAATCATTTTCCCGCCCAACTACAGCTCATTTACAACCCACTACCAGCCCAACAAACACAAATATCAGTTTTCCCGCTCAAATCCTGATCTGAAGGGACACGTGTCAATCTCGGATTCGTCCAAACTATTTCACCCAGATTATGGTTTTGCCTGATGTCACTTCCCATTTACCTATATAAAGGGAGAGAGAGAGAGAGTGTCGGTGGGCAATAATGACAACCATTTATTAAACTATTAAATAATAAAAACTAATAAATAATAATAAGTATAATAATGAGGAGAGAGAGTTTACCTTGGAAGCTGAGCTGGCACGATAGCTGAGCGGTCGTCGCCAGGAGGTTCATCGGTCACCGAAAACTCACCGGGAATGATGACCGAAATTACCACGGCTACCATAACGAAGGTAATTTTTCCTCCAGTCTTTTGTTTCCTACAAAAAAACCTAAATCATGTTAGTGTAGCAAAAAACAGTAGTAAAAATAACTAATAAAAGGATCGAAACTTATCTCCGATGGTGGCCGGAGTTAGTTTTCATGGTGGAGTCGAAGAGAGAGAGGGTTTCAGGTAGCTTTTAGGTGGTATAAGGGGGTCGATTCAATCGAATCAGGGCTTAATTTAGGTTTTTCGATAAAAAAATAATGTTTTTTTGGATTTTTAGGGTTCGAAAGAAGCTCCGGTGCGGCGGCCAGAGATCGCCTCACGGCGGTCGGCCGGCGGTTTATGGTGGTCGGAGGTCGTAGGTGGTTGCCGGGAAACTCATCGAAGGTTGAAAGGTATGGTGGTTGAGGATTCAACGATAGCTTAGCGGCGACGTGTGGCCGAAGAGGATGATATTCATTGAGTTCTTGAAGAACTCAGATGAATATTCATCCAAAATGGGTGATTTCAATATGTTTTTAGGGTTAAGTATGGGAATAGGACATTTTTTAGAGAGATAGGCAAAGAGGGGTTCGGTTAGAGAGATGAGGAAATCTAAAAAATGAAAAAAAAATAAGGAGAAATGATGGGAGGAAAAGTCTTTAAATATTAAAGGCTATACGGTGCGTTTTGAGAACGGGTCGCCTAGGATCCACGTGTTTATTTTCACGGGTCAGATCTCGGGTCCGCATGTTTCTTTTAGATTTATAGGATTCTGGCCCTCAGCTTTGATTGCATTTTAATTTAGACACATTTTCCCCTTAGATCAAGCCTCAAGTTTTGAAATTCATTCAACTAGATCCCCATACTCTGTAATTGAATTTCAGTTTGTACTTCTTTCAATTGGGTCACTAAACAATTTGTAATTGGGCATTTAGATTTTGTAATTTCTTCATTTCAGTCCCCATAATAATAAAAACCAGTTTTATGTTTTAATTTGTTTTCAATCTAATTATTTATTTAATTATTTCATTTAATGCAATTAATTTATATGTGTGCATTTTTAAAACTAAGCATATAGTATATTTTATTAGACAATTAAAAACACTTAGATTTAATAATTGTTTAGACCCTTTTAGTTTAGGTTCTCTAATTTGGATTCAATAATTAAATAGGATAGATCATTGTAGTTAATTGAATTTATGTTAAATATATTTTTAAAATTCAAATTTGGATGATGTTCCATTGTTTACAATGGGGTGTTATCTCAACATGGATTTTGATAAATATATTTAATATATGTTTACACCTATAATTGAACTTCAACTTAGTTTTATAATTAAAATTAAACAATTAACTAAATACATTGTAGTTAATTAAATGTATATCAAATAGAATCTTTGAGGCTCAAATCTGGATGGTGTTCCATTGTTTACAATGGGGTGTTATCTCAGCCTTGGTCATAAAGGTGTATATTCGATATACATTTTCACTTATAAAATTGATTAACTAAATTGTTAGAGCCTTAATTAAGACTAGAACTTTAATTAATTAAAAAATTAATTAATTAGGAATATGATTAATTTAAAGGCTTTAAATATATGGAAGGTGTTCATGAAAATGACATTTTCTCATAAAAGACATTAAACTAATTAATATTCATAGATTTAAATAATTAATTAAATAGAGCCTTCTTAGGAATAGAACTTAAAATTGACAAGACAATAAAATATCATTCATTAAAAACCTTTTATGTTGGAAATTTATTTTTAAATACGAATAGGGGTGTCACCTAACGGGGTGCTTTTAATCTCGTATTCGAACAAAATGAATTTCCTTATAAAAGGTTATCTGCATTCAGAATTTAAATTAAATTAATAATTATGAGATAAATTAAATTCAAATAATTGTTCGAAATGCCACGTAAAATTAAAGGTACCGATAACGGGCGTTCGTAGGGGGTGCTAATCCTTCCCTACACGTAACCGACTCCCGAACCCAATTTTTAAGACAGAATCTCTAGTTTGGTTTTCCGGTGTCCGGTCTACCTCGAAGTGATCGGTGGCGACTCCAAAATGTTTTTCAAGGATAAATAAAGGAAAATTCGATTTAATACGAAAAACCCTAAAATTCCAAGATTAAATTAAAAATGGCTAAAACCCCTAATTTTCCAAAAGATCAATCGCCAAGCTATTTTTACACGATTTCAAAAATGGTCGCGATAGGCATAAGTTATAAAAAAATAAAAAAAATTAATGCCAAATGTAAGAATTTTGAAAAGTTTAGAGTGGATATAAACCTACCTATACATATATGTGGCTCCGCCTCTGATTATAATGTCAATATACTAGAAAACCATATGTTTACGGTGTCAAGTTTAGAAATTAAGTTGGTTTTACACTTCATTATGAATTTGTAACTAAACCTTTGAATAACTATAGACGTTTTAAGTAGCTCAATTATTAATTTAGTTATAAATGAATTATTTTTTAAGTTATAATTTATTTATTCAATTAAATTTTTATAATCAATAACTATTAGAATAGATGGAAGACGGTGATATGACATAATATAATAATAATAATAATTATAGTTTTAAAATTTATATATTCTATTAATTTGATCATTATTTAAATTTTTTTAATAAAATCAAACCTTCGTATCTAAAAATTTAATTAATTTAGTCTTTATTATTATTATTATTATTATTATTATTATTTGTTTGTTCTCATCATAGAGATACAATGAAGCGGGGATTCATGGTAAAGCAGCGAATAGAGAGTGTTATGTCTTAATTTGTCTTTCTGCTTGTACAAAGGATGGAATTTTCCACACGTTTTCCAGCTTCCATAAAATTTCTAAGACAAAAGCAAAATTAATCAAGGGAAGTAAGCTAGCTCAAGCTGTACTGGAAACATATTTTCTGACATGGAGCCAACATCTACCTCTGTAAACCCAGCTGCCACTACAGCCATTTTGGGTTTTAGCGACGTTAACTACATTGAATTCTTCATAGTATATATGTATATATATATTAATTGAAATAAAGTGAGCTCTTGCTTAGAAATGGACCAGAAATTAAGGACCCAACTAACTTCATGATCGTGATTACTGATTAATGACCCAGACCCAGAAGAAAACACTGATCAAAAAGCTTAGTTCTACCCCTAATGAGCAAGGGAAAAGAAACAAGTCTTCATTTTCATTTTTCCCTTCCAAAAACAAATTACGAATCCCTCTTCACAGAAATTTGTCTAATTTAATAATATTTATAGAGAAAAGAACCCATTAGGGTTTTGTTCAATACCATGAATTATTGCCATAGCTAACCTTCACAGGCTTTGTCTCCTTGTAAATACTGTCAAGGAACCGATACTTCCTCTTCTTAGTTGGTCTCGAAATCTCTTCTTTCCCAAAGATTTCTTCAAATATTGCACTAGTTATCTCACATTGACTTTGTCTAAAGCACCCCTCACTCTCCATCATCTGTGCTTTGGTTTTCTTCTTGTTGTTGTTGCTGCCATCGCTGTTGATGCTGCTGCTGCTGCTGTTATCTTCATCACTAAGTTGCATCAGCTGTTGAGCCGCGACCGCCATGTCCGAGTCCGACATCAGAAACAACAACCTTTGCAACTCAACTGAAGACTCTAACTCCGTCGACATTGAATTTGAACCACAACAAAACCAATGGTTAAATAGCTTCCTCTCTTCGATCTTCTTCTTGTTTTTGTTTTTGTACTTTGGCTTGGTTTGGTTAATGATGTTTGTGAAGGGGTGTTTTTGCTTTTATGTGGTAGGCGTAGAGCGCGTTTTGAGGGAACGTATTGTATAAGACAGATAAATAGATGAAGTTGTAAAGCAAGAAAATGTAAAAGTGCAGTGCTGAAGTTGACTAGAAATTTCATGGCGGAATTAAAAAAAATAATTTATATATTCTTTTTGATTCAATGCTTCCAAGACTAGTTTTGACATAAAACATCCTAAAGAACTGTTCTAGATCGTTAAGCTATCAAATTAAGATGGTTGATTTGGTCTAGATTGATCGAAAGCTTTTTTTTTTTGACAGAAATTTGATCGAAAGCTTTTGATTGGGGGAATTATGAATCTTTAATGTTGAAGGTGTCAAAGTTGTGGAATGGTTTTTTAATGGTGTAAAATTAGTTTTTTTTTCTTCTTTTTTTTTAATGTTGCCGTTATTGGTTTGGTTCATAGGATGTCATTGAAATTGACAAACATGGTTTATAAGGCCATTCAAAGGAAATATTGACTAGGCTTTTTTCTTTTATTTTTTAAATAAAAAATAATTATTGCATTTTGCTACAAAAAGAGTGAGACTGAAATCTTTCTCAGGTTCAAGACTGTTTCATAAATATAATTTTAAAGAATAATATAGTTTTGAAATAATAAAATGAAATGTGTATTAAGGGTGTGGTTGAATATCACAGTGTAAGTACATGAAAATGTTTATATGAGAAATTACATGCGGGTGTAATTAAAAGAAAATTTTAGTTCCTGTTTAAGTTTGACTTGTAAACTGTAATTACCAATTGTAATTAAGCATTCACATCATTTTAATTTCTAAAAATAACTTTATTATAAGATTGAAGAGTGTAAACTGAAGTTTACACGTATCTTTTAGTTTTAGGGGTTATGTTTTAGTTTATGTTTAAAGTTTAAGAATTTAGGTTGTAGAGTTTATTATTTAAAAAAAGTGAACATTTCGTGTTTCTGCTTCCATTTTGACAAATCCAAGCAACTGTGCTATTTGGAGACACCTTCAGTTTTTAATTAAATGAATGGTTAGTGTTAATTTTTCCTCTAGCTTATAGAAAATTTCACTTAGAGCATTCACTGTAGTTTGTTAGCCCTCATTCAATTTCAAAAGAAATAACTGAATAATCCTGCGCCCTCAATTGTCTATTGAAAATAGATTAGTGTAGTGAAGGTTTTAAGAGTTCCGATATCTAATGCTATCATGAATCACTAAGAAAGTAGAATTTATGCTTGCTTCACTTTGGAGATGGCAGCAAAGGTCAAATCCTCGAAAAAAGTTAAGTCCCACATCGCACTGGAAAAGCAAGCAGCAGTTTTTCCTCATGTTTATGAAGCGACTTGTAGCATTGTTATCAATTCAGTGCCTTGCGGTGAGCACATAGTGAACTATTCTTTCGCCTTTTATTAAAGAATACCGTGTGTTTTCTGAGTAGTTGTGCCTTGTCCAACCGTGTATAGGGCTCATGGCTTGATAGAGAGAAATATGTTTTTTTTTTTTTAAATTCTTATGTTGGATTGATCCATAGGTAAATGTATGTGGTTTAGGTACATCATTGATTGGGGCAATAAAGGCTGTCTTAGATTGTGTGCCTAAGACACTTGTAGATCAGCCTAATAATCTGTCTGTCTATCTCTACATATATGAGAAAACAATATTATTATAAAAACTATCTAAATGAACATAAAAAATGCTTGAAATTAAAACACTTTCCCCTATTTATGAAAATGCTTGAAATGAGGATACATTTCTCTCGACCAAGCCATGAGGCCTTATACATGGTTGGATAAGGCTCAACTACATTGCGACCCTATACAGAGGATGGCCATAACACTCTCCACTCCAAGTGGCATACGCTTATTTTTGGAAGGGAGTTCCTTGTTGAATACTCCTACCCCAGTCCACTCAAAACTCTATACCTAGTCCGATTTCTTAATCCTGTCCTGCCATTAATCCTGTGAGAAAGGAGGCATTGTGGTGGTCGGAATAGGTGACCGGCGGTGGATGTAGGAAAGAAGGTGAACTGACAGTTAGGGATTTGGTAAAATAAAGAGAATGAATTCTGGAAATTCTATTATTAAAAATGAAAATGGATAACAGGTTGTATGTCCATTACACTTGTTGGGTTTATATAACCCAAACTAAAACCAACTATTAACAAACTAACAAATTGATAACTACAATTTTAACTAATTAACAGAGGAGTCCAACTTCTTACTTTCTCTAACATTCACCTGGCTTCTCAATCTTCTTTTTCTTTTGCCTCTGAATTTCTTGAATCAATGAGCTGCATAGTGAGCTGAAAATTACACATCGAAACTAGAATACTTGATCTGATTCTTGCTGCAGAAGAAAAAATTCCTTTCTTTCGTTCACCCTACTTTCATTCTTCTTTCTTCTTCTTCAGAATTTCTCGAGTAAAAAGAAAACACAGAGCTGAAATTGTAAGTGCACAGAGAGCTGGAAATATAAGTGGACAGTGAGCAAGTTCAAAAAAAAATTGGTAGCCTACTTCACTCGTTCTTACTTAGGTAGGTGAAACATGAATCGAAAGTATTCTTCATTTTTACTTTCGTTTTTCTTCTTATACCTTCCTTTCGTTCTTCAAACTTCCACATGTTTGGTCTTCATCCACACTAATCTTTTTCTCACTTATTTAGAAGCAAGGCGGTTAAGCTACATGCTCCCGGGTGCAATCTGAAGCCTCTCTTGGGTAAGAAAACACCATCTTTTGCCTGGTTAACAGAAAGCGAGGCAGTATGAGAAGAATTCCAAACTGATCTCTTGAGTAAATGAACCAAATCAAATAAACTTTCAGCACTAATGGACACAATATCCAAACTTGAGCACATTCCACTTGTAACCAATAAGCACATAATTCGGCAGTAACACATACTTCAACTTTCAGAGAAATGACATCAACAATCAGCTACCAATGTATTCTCGATTGAATACTAATGAATTTTAGCTCATTTTAAAACAACAAACAATCTAGAAGAATAAACTAATCTGTGAACTGAGTTGAAACAGAAAATTCAAGACAAGCTAGTAACAGTGACATATTCAGCTAAACTCATCAAATTACTTTCACCAGAACTTGGAACGAACAGCTTGGTTGATCCCAACCATATATCTATCAGCAGTACTCCTCCCAAAAATTAAGTGCAGAGATCCACAACAAGCACAATATGCAAGCAAGATCAATACCAATGTTGGTTAAGCAAACCATAACGCCTCAGTTCAAGAATCCAGAACACTAGTCACGATAGTCAGATTTTCTATGAATCAATCAAACTCAAATCTAGCAGCCAACAATAGAGCAAGATGATAAAATCTCAGCAAGAAAAATAAAGATCACAGCAAAATCACAAGAAGAAATCGAGACAGACCAAGTCATGAACATCAGAGATCTAAAGCTTTCGTCAACAATGGTGGTGATGTCAGAATCAGTCGCATGCAACAAACGGACAAGTGAAAAGGAACAATCAAGAGCCAATGAAGAGCAACGGAGAAAGTGAAGCTTGCATGGAAAATCCCAATCGTCGATTGAGAAACTGCTTTTTGCAGATTCCACGATCTGATATCTGACGCCTCTAGATCAGTGAACGTATGACTCTTCAACGGCGATGAGGTTGAAAAAAAAAACAGTGACCGAATCGCAGGATGAAGTAGCGACCTCCGATGAAACTAAGAGGCACGCACATGCAAGAATAAGAACGATTTGAGTAACAGAAACGATTTCAAGATTTGAAATCGGAGAACGATTGAAGAACTGAGCAGAAAACGCGATGGAGGATTTCAAGATCTGAAATCAGAGAACTCAAAGAATGCAGCGGAAAAGAACTCAGATTTGAGAGGTAGAAACGAAGAAGAAAAGGCACCAGGATCTATGGCGATTGATACCATGTGAGAAAGGAGGCAATGTGGTAACTACAATTTCATTCAGAGTTTGCCTTTAAAACTGCCAACTGCTTGTACCAGTGCATCTTACCATATCTTAGTTTGAGAACAAACTTTACAAGCTTTCAGAAACTGTTTTGAAAATCAACATTTAGAAAAAAATAATCAATGGATCTCTGGTTTCCTCTTCAACACTGCATAAGGGACTTTCAGTTGATACGTGGTAATAGCCTTATGCATGAAGTTTACTTCTATCAATGTTATTAACAGAATGGTGGCAGACAGAGGTTTTGAAGTTAAAACTGATATCTTCATTCAGATTCTTATTTGAATTATATTTCAACATCATTGGTTTAATGGACGCTAAGAGTCTCAACATACCATTCTAGGTTTTCTGATTATATTTGAGAGCTCGATTAGTCACAATTCGAAACCCACATTGATAATACAGTTAAGAGAAAATGTGAGGAATGCAAATAAAGAATAAGCATGGGCTACCTTTGCAACATACTTCCCTGGACGAGGTCAATGGGCGATCAACAAGCCCCATGGCTTATGCAGGTGGCCCTCATTGCACTTGGAAGGTGCACCTGTCTAGGGTTTCCCCAAGTGGGAGAGCCTATGTCATTATTTGTGGCACCGAGGAAGGGTGATAACTATTGGGCTCGAAGCTCGTCGAGCTCAAGCTCGAATTGGACAATTTGAGCTCAGCTCGAGGCTCGAGCTTGGCTTGTTTCTTTCCTTAAATTGCTTTTAAATACTGAAACATAAAGTATATATATTTCGAGCCTGTTCACGAGCTTTTCGAGTCGAGCTTGGGTCGGCTCGACTTATTAAGGTCTCGAGCCGAGCATGAGCTCAACCGAATCGAACCTGAGTAGCTTGCGAGCCGATCAGGCTCATTATCGCCCCCAGTTCGCGCTACCCCTCCCTATTCTTAGTTCAAATTTCTCCGTTGTCTACCCATTAAGGTTGTATCCAACTTATATCCTGTATTTGTATCCCTCTCATGTCGATACATGTGCCCTCCATTTGGATGAATTCAAGCAATATTCAATTTTAGGGTTAACAGGGATCTAATGAACTTCTGACAACAGAGGGGAACATATGTTGTTTGATGGCATGGTATTTAAAAATACGAGGCAGTGGAGGTTTGGAAGGTAGTGTAATAAAAAAGGAAGTAAAATTTGGTCCCTCTTCAAAAACACTCGTTTATGGTTTGGTTAGTTGGCTTTGATCGAATGCCTATTAGGGATAGGGACATGCGGCTTTAAGTCAGTTCCCCATCTGCCTTTGGGGAACATTTTAAGTTGAAAATGGATAACATTTTAAGTTGAAACCGAAAATATTATGTTCTTCGTAACGAATTGGTTGTAACCGATAGACTTACCAAATGTGTACTCTTTAGAGTATACTAGATAACATTTTAAATTAAAACCGAAAATATTATGTTCTTGATAACAAATCATGTAAATTACATAACTATTCTAGACTACAACCGAAAACAAATTATGTTGTTCATAACAAATCATGTTAATCATATAACTTTTCAGATTGTATGTAACTCCCTAGACCCGCCTATGCGTTACACCTAATTCTAGGATGTCACATTAGGGGCACAAGAGAGACCCACAGTAAAAATTCAAATAAAATTCTTTCTTTCTAATACATTTAAAAACTATAAAATAAAAATTCTTTGTCAGAACGTCATTACAAAAACTCATAAATCAGAAATCCAAAAAGTATATTACAGACTCTGACATAAAATAAGACACGACATACATGCCCACTAACTGTACCATTATCGTACTCCGCAAGCAACGTTGAGGGAACTTCTAACACTGATGTCAGTCACTGAACCATGATAAAACTCTTTTAACCTGCGATGGTAAAAACAACGTGAACTTGGAAAAGCTTAGTAATACAAAACTACCAAAAGATGTTAAAGGCACACATAGGTATATGGCAAAGCATAAAGCTGTCATAGTGTTCCGGGCAACAATAGACTCCAATGATGATTCGACAATTCAGTAAAGCGTTATATTTGAAGATAACTGAATTGTTCTTTATGCAATCACTGAGTATCAAGTGAGAAACCTATAGTCTGAAGAATAAGAAGAGAGATAGATTACAGAAGTTGAACTAGAGAGTTTAGTTTGTTCCATTTAGTGCAGACTTGGAAGCATCAGAGTGTTTCATACTTTGATAAATCAATTTCGTAGGGTAGATTTGAAAGAGACATAAAGATTTTATTTAATACCTAACTACCCTCCAACTGAACTCCAATATGCAGTTCCCCAGAACTGCATGTATAAAGGCATTAACCCAGGACCATTGGCGTTGGTGTAATCCTAAGGGGATACCTTAGGTCTAGTAAGAATCACCCTAGCTGAAGCATAGGAACCTGATACAGTAGGAAGTATAGGAACCGATACAATAGGATCACCAGCTAGATCAGGACTGAACCTGAGAAACTTCATATCCTATCCCAAGTACCCTAGTAGAATAGTCTAAGCAGTAAATACAGTAATTAGTAGTAAACAATAATAACAGTAAACAATAGTAAGCAATGGTAACAGTAGATATAAAGCCAATAATTATTTTCAGTGAAACAGTAACTAGATAGCATGTTTTTCATATTAGATACAAAGATATATTTTAGACAAATGAAAGTCATGGTTTAGATCAAGAGACATTCTTGGGTTCAAAACGGAGATAATATTCATGTGCATTTGAAACACACCAGATAGAACAATTTATTTTTCAGGAGCACTTCGCAATCACAAGAAAAGGACATTGATCTCTTAACAAATTCAAATTGATTTCAGAAGAGAGAGATCCTAAATACAAATGGGGTTTGGTACTAAAGGCTCCAACCAGGCATTGAAAATTGATACAAATTGATACGTAACTGACTCCCGAACCCACTTTACAAGACAGAATCTCTGGTTTATTTTTCGGTGTTCGGTCTACCTCGAAGTGATCGGTGGCGACTCCAAAATGTTTTTTTAAGATAAATAAAGGAAAATCTAATTTAATATGAAAACCCTAAATTTTCAAGATTAAATTAAAAATTGCCAGAAAACCCTAATTTTCCAAAAGATCGATCGTCAGGTTGTTTTTCACACGTCCCGATTTTCAAAAAATGGTCGCGACAAATAGAGAGACGGAAAATTCATAGAAAATATTTCTCAAAATTATTTAGAATTTTCAACAAGAAAAATTCTCAGAAAATGATTCTAGGTTTTATTTAGAATTTTGGTATTTTTCTAGTGTTCATAAATTGATTGGTGTCCACATACCTAGTGGCAGAACTTGGGTAAGAGTTTGGGGGGACAATTTAATTTTTTTAAAATTTTTTAGGCTTAAACTAAAATTTTCAAATTTTTTGAGAGTTTAACCAAACATTTTAATAATTTTGAGAGATTTAATAACAACTTTTAAAAATAGTGAGAGGGTATTTAATTAAAAATATTCAAAATTTTGAAGCTTAATATATTTTTTTAATTTGAGGGGGCCAAATTAAACTTTTTAAAATTTAGGGGGTCAAAATCTAATTTTCCAAAATTGGGGGGGGGCAATGACCCCCTAGTCCCTTGTTAGTTCCGCCTCTGCACACATCTAACATCCGCGAGTGTGAGAATAGCCAAGAAGATCTTTTGGTCGGAATTTAAATCTAATAGAAGTTAGGATCTAGAAAACAATCCAAAGACTTACCATGAGATTTGCGTCAAGCATAGAATATCATCGCGACATTAGATTCTCAAATACAAATTTACTTGATTATGTATTGTATTTTTTGTATTAGATATCACGTTTAAAAGAAAATTTCAAAAGCTTATGTTGTGTCTTTTTCTATTTTTTTTAAATCAAGACTATCAATAGGCCTCAGAGCTTTGGTCGTGATTAATCTAATACACAAATCTTCCTAATCTTTTCTCTCTATTCTATGTATTGATTCAAATTGATAGAGAGTGACATCTTAGGATTTATGATATGTTCATTTGATTGTATGAAAGAATGTATAGATGAACTTTATTTTTAAATGTTATTGCCAAGGTCATGGTTCCTAAAATTAGAGAAATTGTATTTAGAAATCTATGTGAGCTGGAAACGGACTAGAAATTTTGTAAATAATTGATACAAGAAGATCAAGGCACAAACAAGTAATTTTCGATAGACTCATAGGGTTCCCAGCGATTTTTTTCATATTATGTTTCGATATAGCGATTGATATATGTTTGATGTTAATATTTGAAATTAAAATAAATTCAGTATTCTGAATATCATGGTAAATCAGATTTTGAAAATGATGTCATATACATGGATTGTGAGAAAATTGACAAAAATTCTAAGATAAACTTAGATTTACTATTTTCTTGATTTGATTGAATAATTGAAATTCGTTTGATGTGATTTTTTGGAATTGTAATAATTTTACTATTTTGAACATCATGATAAAATCGGATTTAAAAAACAAGATCAATAAGAGGACAAGAATGTAAATCATCCTAGACTTAAGGGTTTTAGGGGAATTTTTGAATGTTGTCTAAATGCTTATTTGAACTCTATTTGACGTGAAACTTTAGATTCTTCACATAATTAATATTTTGAACATCATAGAAAAGACGGATTTCAAAAATGAGCTAAAACGAATGAGAGTCGATTTTTTGGATTTAGGCTAAGTCTTATGTGTTAAGGAATTTTGAAAAATTTTGAATTTCTTATTTTCATGAAATTAATACGTGGAATATGAATTAAAATAAGCCCAAAAGATTGAAGACAACATTTGAGGTGATGTTTGTGATGGTTCTTGACGGCTCGATTCATATCCAAGGAGGTTCAAGACTCAAAGTATGTTTTGGATGAACTTCGTAATATATTTGCAACTTTTTCTATTTTTCTAGGATGGAACCCTGCAAATATTGGGTGAGTATTTTATTATATTATTCATGTTCTTTACGATAGATGAATGACTGAAAATAAAAGATGTCATATATGAAAAACATGACATTTAGACTAAGGGCATGTGTCACTCAAATTTATCGAGATTTGATCGTTCATGGATACTATCTTAAAAACCTTAAAACATTTTTTTTAAATATTGAGTGGGAGAAGGTCCCTAAACAAGACCTGCGACCTCCATTAAATATCTCTATGTGAAAGCACAATAGCGTCTCTAGTCGAAAAGAGTCGGTCGCTCCCTAAGGTAGGCTCTACCACTATCGATATACTAGGTGGGATTTCCCTATTTAAGGGATAAAAACATATATAATTCGTTTGGGTTTTTACAAGGTTTATCCAAGTAGTCTATAAAACGTTGGACTCGTTGTGTTAATGATTATACACCCAAGATTGATTTAATTACTAACTCCCCACAGAACTTTGCTAATTTAAATCAATGGCCAAACTGAAATGAATATTAATATGTGAGTATATTCCTAGAAAGGATTCATATATTAATTGGATGGGTTTCCATGTTCTTATTGGCTACTTTATGGATTGTCCCAAGATGAACATAAAGTAATGGGTGTGAGAATTATCGCTGCAAATGTTACATAATTTTCAATGGTTGCAAGTAAACATGATTGCATACATGTTTATTATTTTTGCAAAAATGTGAAATTATGATATTTGTTTGTGCATAAGTAGATAAATTTATGGAAACTTATTTATGTTTCAATTTGATATGGCACCAAAACCTCTTATCAATATTCTCACTAAAATTAATTTAGCAAATAAGGACTAGAAAAAGAAACTGATGGGTGTCGAATTCGTCAAAAAATAAATACCTACTTGTACGAGAGATTTGTAGTAGCGGCAAGTATGGTCGATCCCACAAAGAGCGGTAAAAGATTAAATTTAGAGAAAAGTGCAAAAAAAGGGGTTTGTGTTTAAGCAAAAGTTTAAGAAAGCAATTTAAAGTAAAGATGAGTTTAGATATGGTTGAAACTCTAGCTAAGGTAGACCTTGGTGTATTAATCCAGGATTTCGATCATTGATCTTCACAAAAAAATAATCCTGCATAAATCTCAAATAGCATGGTTATAAGTTTTAACTGATAACCTACAATTAAAATCTCAATCTCTCTTACTTAATAGAAAATCACTTAGTAATCCATAAATGATTAACTCTTATTATCAAGATTAAAATCATTAGATAACCCACATAAGAATTGAAATCAATCAAATAGCCTTACCGTATGAAAATACCCAATGTGCATAATCTATCAAAGCACTAACGTGTTACTTATCAAGAATATGAATTTATATCTTCAAAAACCTTAACTCGGGTTTTCTTACCACTTGTATCAGTAACCCATGATTGGTAGTAGCATATATATAACCCAATATACACATAAAGAATAAGCTCAGAAGATATAAAAATACTTTTAGATAAATGAATATAATAAAGAACAAGAAGCCTCACTTAGTACTTGAATTAATAACCTTGAATCTAAACCTTAACTAGAAATGAGGGGTTTAGCCACTCGTGGAGTTGGCGGCGGCAATGAAGGTTTTTGTTGGGTTTTTGTGGTTACTTGGAGAGTTGATTTTTTCTTCCCCTTATGATCCTATTTATAAGGAAAGTCATTTACATCAATAAGGTAAATGAATTACATTAAAGTACAAAACCCTAATCCTACAATAAATGCATCAAATACAATAAAGTAGAAGTCCACTTGGAGTAGGATTTCTTCTTCTCCAAGGAATTCTGACCGTGCCCACGCCTTATATGCTGAATGCTACTAGGTTGCATAATAAAATCTCCCAAATTGTGCTAAAACTCCTCTTTTATGCATGAAGCGTTCTTTAACCATAAAAACACATGTAAAATCAAATAGAAACCAAAACAAGGGCTTTTAGATAGATTAGTGTGCTAAAACATAGGACTTTATATATGAAAAAAAGCAAATATACGACTTATTAGAAACTTAAACATTGCTCCAAATAACAAGAAACACAAGGCCGACTGTAGAGAATACTAGGTCACAAAAACGAAGAAAGGTAATGAACCTTTAGTCATTGAGACTTGTTTAGTGTAGGATTCAAAGGATTGCAGGGTCATTGATTCTGTAATCAGTAATCATGTATGTATTTCAATGCAAGAGTTCAAGAAAATAAGAAGTTTGTTTGATACGAGCGTCTCGTTCTGAATCATTGATGGAAGCAATGTACTTGCGGAAGCAATGAGAGATTTACATCTTTATTTTGATGATTTAGATTTTTGGTGTTGGAGGATTTTTTTATGTTCGTATATTTAGGAGGAATTTAATTTATGTGGCATGTTTAATAAACGATGGTTTCTCTATGACGTTTAATAAAGGGGTTGTCCTTCATAAAAACAAAACACTCTCGAAAACGAAGAAAGGTAATGAACTCTTAGTCATTGAGAGTTGTTTAGTGGAGGATTCAAGTATTTTGGGGTGATTGATTCCGTAATCACTAATCATGTATGTATTTCTTTGCAAGAGTTCAAGGAAACGATAAGTCTGTTTGATATGAGTGTCTCATTGTGAATCATTGATGGAAGTAGTATACTGGCGAAAGCAATGAGAGACTTACATCTTTACTTTGATGAATTTAGATTTTTGGTGTTGGAGGATTGTTTTTATGTTCATATTTTTAGGAGGAATTTAATTTATGTGGCATGTTTCATAAACGACGGTTTCTCTTTGATGTTTAATAAAGGGATTGTCATTCATAAAAACAAAACACTTATATGTCATGGATGGATGGAAAATAATATATACTTTATCAAACCTAAGATGTATTCATTTCTTGACACTAAACTTGTGAATAAAATGCCCAAAAACTTCTCACTTTATTGAGGCGTATCTTTGGCATCTAAGACTTGGACATATTAACCAACATAAAATCACTAGACTTGTGAGAGATAGATCTTTAAGGTCACCTAATGAAGTCAATATCCCACAATGTTAATCTTACTTGGAAAGAAAGATGACCAAGAAATCTTTTAATTCTAAAGGTATAAGGGCTAATCAACTCTTGGAACTTATACACACTGAATGTGTACCTAATGCATCACAATGGTGAAACTTTTGATAAATTCAACAGTTTTGTGCAAAAATGTAGAAACGATTAGATTTAACCATAAAAGTACTTCATTTATATCAAGGTGGGGAATATTTTTTAGATTAGTTCCTTGGATACCTCATAGATAATTGGATATTATCCCAATTAACTACACTAGGAACTCCACAAGAAAATGATGTGGCTGAGAGAAGAAATCGAACTAAACCCTATTAGACATAGTTATATCATTGCTAAGTTATTTTTAATTGCCGCTAAGCTTTTGGGTTTTACAACATAAAAGGCTTGATATCGTTTGAATGATGTACCGACTAAAGATGCACTTAGAAATCCATTTAGGATGTGCCATGACAAGAAGCACAATATAAATCATCTTATGATATAAGGATGTCTGACTCATATAATGGATAATGATGCAAAGGAGTTAGAGTCAAAGGTCACAAGTATGGATGCTTGTAGAATACCTTAAAATGACAACAAGATGATTGTTTTATAATCCTAGAGACCAAACTATACAAGTATCAATCCATGCAACATTCCTCAAGAAAAGTTACATAAATGACTTTAAACCTCGTAGTAAAGTTTACTTGAGGAGTTGGTGGGAAATAAAACAACTCTATAGGTTTCTATCTTAGATTCAATTCTAAGTAGAAGTCCTACAAACAATCAATAGCATAGGGAACTTTGATGTAGCAGGAGAGTATCTAAAAGACTGTATTTCTTTATGTACGATGTTCAGATTCACCAAACTGAAATCATTGAACATGTAGAAGATGATCCACCCACATACATATATGTTATTCATGAGGTTGATTCCAAATCTTGGAAGAAAGCAATGGATGCTGAAATGGAATCTATGAAATCCAATTCAGTTTGGGAACTTGTAGACTTATCAAAAGGGATAAAACTCATAGGGTGTAAGTAGATCTACAAATAGATACAACCTAGTGGTTACATAAAAGAAGGTCAATAACAAATGTTTGTAAGTTGTAGAGATTCATCTATGGACTCAAACAAACATTATGATCATGAAACTAAAGGTTTGACCAAACGATCAAAACATTTGGTATTGAGAAAAATGTTGATAAACCTTGTGTTTATAAACATATAAAGGATGGTATGATGGTCTTACTAGTCCAGTATGACGATGATATTCTACTCATTGGGAATGATGTAGGGACATTTTTATTAGTTAAATTGTGGTAACTCATTTGTTTGATATAAAGGATTTTAGATGAAGCTAACTATGTTTCGGGCATTCGAATATTTAAGGATCAAAAGAACAAGATGATAACTTAATCTTAATCTTTATTGAAATTTTTTGGAATGGTTACTGCAAATATCTGACTCAAAGAAAGAAATATAATTTTATGTATTTTCTTCTTTCTTTGGAATATTGTGCAAAATAGTAAAACAAAGAAAGCACGTGAGTAAGATATTTGTTGTGGGATATTAAATAAGTTTCAGATAAATTCTAAAACGGTATAGTTATCATGATTGTACGGAATTAAAATTGAATTATGTTAAAAATATTTAATGGCATTTTCGACTTATGCGTAGGCCGTGAGAAATCTTATGTATGCTATATTTAAAAAATATCCAGGCATATATTTTAAGTGAGAATAGTAATATTGATATTAGGCAAATCTTGGAACCAAATGCGAGAAATTCATGGTGCATATACTCAAGTAAAAATAAAAAAATTAAATAAGCTTTACATAAACAATAAACTTGTTATGATTTTACAAGATTAGAATTAGATTATGAAAAATATTTGATTTGGATATATATTAAGGGATTATATGTAAGTATATTCCAAGAAGGTACTGACAACCTTAAATATACAAATTTTGACATCCAGATATGTAGGGATTTGAGGAGTAATATTGAACAATGTGTTTGTGGAAGAATAATCAAATAGTCATTTGATTTCACATGATAATACTTAATGATCAGAAAGGTCATAAGAGATGAAAAGTATATATAATCTGATTGCTAGGAGTTTGGAAAACATAAGGGCGTATGGAAATGAAAAATATGACTTATTTACTTCATTAGGTCAAATGGGAGACTGTTGGAGTTTTGTGCCATAAGTGAAGTATTTTATGTAATTACTGGATCATTTGGAATGAAATAAAATAAATAAAATTTCTATATGTTATTTATAGACTACTTTGTTATATACATTATTCTCAAACTTGATATTACATGTAAAGTGATAAGCAAATATTGGTTAATTGATTACCCATGGTTTAACTAACACTACACAAAATGTACATATATCGACACTTAGTTATACTAACGAACAAAAGTCTTCGGTATAGACAATATATACCGACGTACATAATCAACCATTGGTATATGGTTTACCTATACCGATGGTTACTATAGTTCGTCGGTATAAATTACATCTATACTTACGGAAGACAAGAAACCGTCAGTATAGATGTAATTTATACCGACGAACTATAAGAACCGTCGGTATAGGTAAACCATATACCGATGGTTGATTCTGTGTGTCGGTATAGATATAATTTTTAACAACGAAAAATTGTATCTATCGATTTAGGTAGGATTAAAATTTCCGCAGGGTTTGATTATTTTTTATATTTAATAATACATATTTAATTATTTATAGATTAAAGTAAACTAATAAAAAATCTATAAAAAAAAACCCCTCCCTATTACGTTTTCAGTTCATCCAAAAATTGAAATCCCTAAAATTAGAAATTCATTTTCCTCACGCTCGACGCTGGTCCCTGCACGACTGTACCTCCAGATAGCTCTGCTCTCTCGCGCTCGTCAACGGTCATCGCTTCAGTTGCTCATCTCGGCTCCAAGTGTCCGGTGCTAGAAGACACACGACCACCCACCCAAGCACCCACAGCCACAGCCCTGAGCCCACAGGTAATCGTCGTTCACTTTGATCCTTGCTTTTTCATTCTTAGAAGCTGATTCATACATGTAAGTAATATAATTTCCACTGGCGACTGGTGCGAATTCCTTTTTTCTATTTTGGATCTTTAAGGTATGTGAATATTGATCAAAATCATGGCAATAGCATGTTTTACTATTTTGTGGAATCTGAACGGAAGCCCTTAGAGGATCTTGTTGTTCTTTGGCTCAATGGACATGGATGCTCCAGCTTTGATGAATTTGTTTACGAGCATGGTATATTGTTATATGAAACAAAAAAGGCATAAAGCAAAAAAAAAATGACTTGTTGAATGGTCATTTTGACCTGTATTCTTTTTTAGATCAATTCAACTTTCAACGTTTTATTTTGGGTTAAAATAGCCTCTCTGCTGAAATGACGTGATGAACCGCATACTGACGTGACAATATCACGTAGAGAAACGTGTTTGACTTGAAAAATGTTATATCAATCAAAAAATAATTTTATAAAATTATATAAAATATAAAATATTTTTTTTGCTGACTTATCATTTCGTCAAATTATTTCAAATTATTTTTCATCAATTTTCTAACAATTTTCACTTGCATATTTTGGAGGTATTTTTTGACTTTATGCCAAAAAAAATGTTGGAGGTATTTTTTGACTTTATGCCAACAAAAAAATGTTTCATATTTTTCATCTGGCATTGAGATATTTTATATCTACCTCTGACTTTGACAATAATCTGTTTTCCATCTTTGAATTGTTCATTGCAGGGCCTTTAAATTTTGAAGCAGCAAAGGCAAATGAGAGTTTGCCCCAATTGCATCTCAATCTCTATAGTTGGTCCAAGGTTGTAATTTTTACTTTTGTTTGATAGGAGAATTGGTTTAAAAATATATTTCACATTCTTTTTTTACTTTTCATTTTAAGTCTCCAACATCATATATTTAGATTCTCCGGTTGGGGTCGGGTTTTCGTATTCAAAGAATCAAAGCGATTACATCACTGGTAACCTACAAACTGCCATTGACACCCATGCATTTCTGCTCAAGGTTATACAATAAATATTCTCATTATGGCTCAAGTTCTTTATTTGCTAAGATACTTAAGCATCTGTTGTGTGACATTGGTTTGAGCTATACCCCGAGTTCCTCTCGAACCCATTTTTTATTGCCTGAGAGTCGCATGCTAGAGTATATGTACCTACTCTTTCTTTAGAAGTAGTTAAAGGTATATGTATATCCTGTTAGTTTAGACTTTATTAATTTAAAAGGATGAATCTAAAGTACAATATGAACCTTTTGCAGGAATTGATGCTCACACAAAGTTTGTTCTTAATTTCAAGGTACGATTTTCTCTGGATACTATTTTGACTGATTTTAAACTTTGAAAACATGCATTCTAGCTGCAATTTGAATATGTTACACAAGCATATTTGGTGGGGGACGGAGTTACGGATGATAAATTTGATGGCAATGCTCTTGTTCCATTTGCTCATGGTATGGGTTTGATCTCATATGACCTATACGATGTGCGTGGAGCTTTCCCCGATGTTGATATATCTTATTTTAGTGCTAGTTCCTTTTGTCTTTATGACACTAGATTGTTCATTCAGTGACTCCTTATGCACTATAGTGCACCTAATAACCTAAGTCTGTGTACCTCAATCACCAAAAATCTTGAACTTTTACCAAGTTTTCCTTTTGTTTCTATGGATTTTTCTTGAAAGTTTCTTGATTATTTTGGAATTTAGAAGCTATTGCATTCTAACTTGCTATAAGTGCTAGACTAAAAAAGAAAGGTCATAGTTCTTTTTCCCAAAATCATAGTTCTGATAGTTCAATCTACATATTTTTCAGGAGGCTAAAAATGAGTGCAAGGGTAATTGCAAGTATCCACGAGTGAATTTGAATCAATTGAAGACAATTGTAACATTCAATCCTTACCTTCAACAAATCAATAGAATACATATAGAAATGATCCGAGTGCACAATAGAGGATGATCTTCGAATTATTTTTAACTTTTATTATGTACGTTATTAAGAAACACAAATATTTGCTTGCACATTTCTTGTGCTTGTAATAGACTCGTACATGTTTTAGTGATTATGTATTACATACTTTTTTATTCGAATATCAAACAATATTTTTTCCCTTTTTAAAAATGAAACAATTTTTGTTATAACTTTATCCAACATTACAAAAGCATTAATAATTTTAATATTTTAAATAAAAATAATATTAAATAAAAAATAACAATAGTATTAATAATTACTAATATTTAAAATAAAAAATAAGTGCCAATTAAACATATACCGACAGACAAAACCACCGGTATATGTATCTTATACAAATCTACATGATACATACACTGACAGAGACAATTGTCGATAAAAGTTTGAATCAATTGGGACGAAAAGATACACTAATTTATCGGGGTAGGCCATACCTATACCTGCGGATTTGTCCGTTGATATAGGGTCCCAACACCTATAGCGACAGTTGTTTTCGTCGTTATAGAGATATACCGACTAGCGCTTGATTGAAGGTTGTTTGTCTGTCGTAATATTGATTTTGTCAGTCGATAAAGGATTTTGGACTATGTACCGATGGATTTTAGGTGATTTACCGACGGTTTTCTATCCGTGAATATATGCCATTTTTTGGTAAAATATAGGTAGCATTATAAGGCTGATTATAATACAAAAGACAATTTATATTAGTTGGTAATCTAAACGTTTGTAATTCATAGACTACCAACGAATTTAATCTAAACGCTGTCTAAAGTTCAAATATTGAGATTGCTTGTCTTGGCTATCGGAGCGGTAGACTCCCGAGTATAGACGTAGACTAACAACACATTGGACTGGACCTAATATGAATTAAGATCTTAAATTCGCTTAAAGATTAAATTCACTTGCGACGTTCAAAATATATTTACCTTAATCTTGAGTAAATGTTGGAGCATGTATGTGTGTGACTTGCATACTTTGATATATAAATACCTGATATGTCTCGAAGTAGTAAGTTGATGGATGACATGTTTGATATGTGACTCATTCATGATGTGAATGCATTTACAAATATGGAATCATAGCTCAATTAAAGAGTAAATGGTACATTATCAACATAATTATAATGGTTTATGAAAATGGAACGTGGGCACGAGTCATTCATCAAGGATTAATGATTATTATTACCACTTTGTGTAATAATTATTTTCATTATTTTGTTTACAATGGAACTTTGAGATAAAAGTGATCAAAATGAATGAACGGATTCATTTTGAAAGGATCAAAAGTATCCTATGAAGATGATATATTTAGGGCAATATCTTGGACAAAAGCTACATGATAAGCTTTCAGTAATATTATATGTGTGTGAGTTCAGTCTTGGTACTATAATAGAATGAGTTATTGACTTAAGTAATGAAGATATAATTAATTGATGAAAAGTTTGGAATTAACTACATATTATTTTAGCGCACGTCATATAAGTTCAAATGGTCACTTCACTAGCTCAATTTGACTCAATACAAAATGCTTGATTAAATTGTGAACTAAAAAAAATGATGGTTGAGAAATAGATTGTGAAAAAGTATTTTTTTTAAGTAATTGCATTTTCTCACATATAGAAGAGTTAAAATATTTGGAAATTAATTTAATAGCTTTAGAAAATTATTTAATTGGTTTTAAGTAGAATATTAAATTAATAAATTGTTATTTTGAATTAATGAAGTTGGAAATTAAAATAGAAGATTAAATAAAGTTTTACATAAATTTTAAGGCGATAAAGTTATAATGATTTTACATAATTAAAATTAGACTATGTAAAAATTATTTAACGGGTGAAGATTAATTTTATCATAATTAATTATTTTATACAATTAAAGTAAGACTATATAAAAATATTTAATTAATGAAAATTAGGTTTAAGGGCATTTTAATAAGGCACGTGACAATAGTGCGCATGTAAGATTTTTTTATAGATTATAAAATCATACTTATTGATTAAAAATTATTTAATTAATTTGGGTCTATTTTAATTATTAAACATTTAATTGTGTAATTGATTTTGGACGGGATATTTAATTAAATAATGTCTACATCAAATTTAAATTATAAAGGGCCCAATGTAAAAGAACCTATATGCCCCACGTGAATCCAAAAAAAAAAAGCTTATTTTTGCAAAATTCAATTTGAAATTGAATGTTGTATGCATCAGCCATCACGTGGAAAGCAATAATTGAATTCAATCTGAATTTTATTTTGCGACGTGTAAAGCTACATACACGGAACGTGGAGAATAAAAATATACGGTATGTCTTAATTATAAGTTAGTATTTTGTGTTTTAATTGGTTTGATGCTCTTAATTATAAGTTAGTATTTTGTGTTTTAATTGGTTTGATGCTCTTAATTAATGCAATTTTGTTGTCTCTTCCTATAAATAGATATATTTGATTTAATTATTTTGTATTTAGAGAACTTCTACAAAATTTTATACATATACAAGAATAGAGAGGAGGGAATTTTTAAAAAATAATTCTCGGAATTATTTAAAAATTTTAACAAAAAATCTTGAAAAAATAATCCTAGGATTTTATTTAGAATTTTGACATTTTCTAGTGTTCGTAAATTGAATGGAGTCTACATCTAATCATCCGTGAGTATTAGAATAGTGAAAAAGATCTTTTAGTTGAAAGCGTAAATGTAGCAGAAGTTCGGGTGTAAAAAATAATCCATAGACTTATTAGGAGATTTGCGTCAAGAATAGAATATCAACGTGAGATTAGATTCTTAAATATACATGTACTTGAATATGAATTGTATTTATTGTATTAGATATCACGTTTAGTTCGTTTAAAAAAATTGAAAGTTTGTGTTGTGTTGTGTTTTTTCTAATACGAGACTATCAACCAAAACATTAATTTTTTTAAAAAAATCAATAAATAAAAATGAACACTTATTAAATAAAAGTGACTATTACAACAGTTTACCTTTTTTAAATAGTCTAAATGTAATTACAAGGTAGTATATGTTCATATATATTCTTAATCCTTTGATAATGCATACACACCTTGTAGACAGAACAATTGAACCAGAGGCGGAGCCAGGATTTTCGTATAGTGAGATCAGAGTAGGGTATGAAATATGAAGGATTTCTATACCACTATGTTGGTAATGCTCAAGGGTGATAGAGTGTATCATCCCACATTAACACGAATCACACGGATATTATATTTTGAACACCAAAAATGATTTCAGCTCTATTGTATTTATAAGCGGTTCTGAACTTTCTGGATAATGGTTTGAAATTTGTATCGTTTTAAATACAATTATTACCTGGTTAATTGAGATAAATTAGTGATTAATCACCATATTAATTTGGCTCAAGTGACGTGTTTTCAGGTTATAATTTGAGCTGTTTCATTTGACTATTTGCTTGATAACCACAACAAATTGCAAGCTGGTTTTGAGCAAATTGAGGAACGGTTTTTAATCTAATTGATTGGAAATTCAATCAACTTTTATATCACAGTCGTTTGAGTGTATTTTAAGGATGTATTTGGACTATTTTCAGTCCTTATTCGTATGAAACTGCAGCAATCTTATTTTAATGGTTTAATTGTTGTTATTAAGCAATTTAAATCAGAAGATTTTTTTGTCTTAATTACCTTTAATGTATCGGTATAAATGAGAGAACGTTTTGACTTTTTAGCCCTATATTTTCCACTATAAATATTAGCTCTGTTAGTTCATTTCGACATCAACAAAACTTGAAAACCATTGAAAAACCTTTCCAATCTTTTTTTCTGCTGCTTCCAAAATACTTCCTTCCTTGAGTTCTTCGGTTCAAATATTAGAGAAGAGCAGTACCACCGATTTTTACTCTGAAATTTGGGTGTACAAATTTTCAGAGAGTCCGTATTAACCTTGGGGGACGATCAACCTATAGCAGTAACTACACCAGTTAGGGCGAATTTGTTTCTAAGACAGTGGTGCTAATTACGACATGGTTTAATCTATTTTCGGTTATTTTTATTTTATTACCTGTTAGTGCTAACGCCCAGTTTTGCAGTATATTTACCAACACACTACAATAAGTATTGGTGACCTCATATTCAAACAAATCAAGTGAGATCAATTCTAATAGTTTCTATAAAAAATATGATACAATTATAATATTTCTATATAATATATTTTTTAATGAGATCAATTGTATCCCTAATTTAACCTGTACATTTGCCCATAGATTGAACTCTTATCTATTATAATAAATATTATCTATTTTTTACTGTGACTACTTTTTGAGTTCAACTTTACTCTTAAAATTATAATATAATTATACATAAAATTTTAATTTCATTTTATAGAAGTGTGTGAAATGATTAAACCACAGAAAGCCACGTGACTTCCTACAAAATAAGATTGCCTTACAATCTTTTTGATAAGATCAACAATTAATTTGGATAAGACATCCAAATATGATTGGAATATGATACTGTAGAAATAACTACAATTGGTCATAAAAGATATCTTTATCACCATATCAGCTATCAAGGTTACTTTGACTATATATATATTAGAATTCAATAAATCATCCTAGTAAAAAAAATAATATTGATCATAAAAAATTTAAATTTAAATCGTTTAATTTGTAAAGTGTATGTATCTTATCAAACAATTAAGAATATTTATAATAAATATTATATTATAATTAACTTAAGACTATTTAAAAAATATGTTAATATTTATATATTTCAATCAAGTTTATAGCATATCGATAAAAATATTATTTTAGTTTTAATTAACATTAGATCTTATATTAATCTAGATAATTTTTTAAATGCTATCATCATTTAAATGTTATAATCATCATTAAAAGCGACTTAAGGCATGAATGGAATGAAGATGATTGAGGAGCTGACCACAAATGCCGAGCAGATTCAAGATGAGTTATTGAGGGGAATACTTAGTATAAATGCAGGAACAGAGTTCTTAAGGCGATTCCTCCATGGCCAAACTGACAAGCAACTCTTCAAGAAAAATGTGCCCATTGTTACTTATGAAGATCTGAAGCCCTACATTGATCGGATTGCTACTGGGGAGACACCAGATATCCTTTTAGCAGAATCTATCACAGGGTTCTTTATGAGGCATGAATTTGATTGTTTTCTCTGTTTCGGTTATCCCTTTGCTTCGTCCTAATTTTTGATCTATCATCTGTTTGATAATATGCAGCTCTGGGACTTCAGGAGGGCAGCCAAAGCTGACGCCGGTCACTGCTGAAGTTGCTAAGATGTGGGAAATATTTCGTACCTTGTACGAGTCTCCTGTGATGAAGTAAGGAACCTATCCTCTGTTAATTTTAAATTTTCATAATTGTATATTGGCCAGCAAAAGAGAACTTATCGGTTTATGTATTTGGTTTCAAAGGCAGTTTGGTGACATAAACAAAGCCGGTAAAAGAATGGAATTCATGTTTGCTAGACCAGAGATTGAAACTCCTAGTGGCCTCAAGGCAACATCTGTTACAACAAGCATATACAATGGGAGTGGGTTTAGAGCCATGTTGCCTAAGCTTTACACAAGCACCGTTGAGACTATCTTTTGCCCAGAAACCCAACAGAGCTTGTACTGTCAATTGCTTTTTGGTTTAATCCAACGAGACGAGGTTGTCATGATCGGCTCAACCTTTGCATCTACGGTGCTAAGAGCTATCAAGTTTTTAGAAAACCACTGGCAAGAGATGTGCTCTGACATAAAAACAGGTCAAATAAGCCATCGGATCACAGACTCAGGATGCAGAAATGCAGCACCATTGATCTTGAAGCCTAATCCGGTACTGGCTGACTTGATAGAAAACATATGTAATTGTAAATCATGGGAAGGAATGATTACAAAACTATGGCCTAAAGCAAAGTATGTCGGTTGCATATGTACGGGTGTTATGAAGCAATATACCGCAGAACTAGAGTTCTATTGCGCAGGGCTCCCTTTAGTTTCAGCTTTATATGCTTCCTCGGAAGCTCACTGTGCGATTAATTTAGAACCTATATGCAAACCTTCAGCTCCCAAAATAAGACATAGTGACCTGGTGCTGAGGAAGCTTCGGCATAGGTAGTATACTCCGTCAAGACGAACCCGAGTGGATCACGAAGAGTCTTTGCTTCTGTCACAGCCTTGAAGAGGTCTTTGCTTCTGTCACAGCCTTGAAGAGGTCACAGCCTAAACCCTAAATCATTGCGAAGAGCCTGATGCAAAGACAATGGTAGAATGTTGCTTTAGAATGGAAGAATCATTGCATTATACATATAAAATCTGTAGGAAATAGAATATAATAGCACCTTTGGAGATTAGGGTTGTGAAACAGGGGACTTTTGAGGCACTAATGGATTACTATGTGTCCGAAGGAGCTTCTTTCAGCCAATACAGGAGACCTAGTTGCATTAAATCAAAGGAAGCATTGAGGATATTAGATTCAAGAGTGATAGGAAAATTTTTCAGCCCTAAACCACCTTTATAATTTAGTTGCAGCATTTCTTGTTTAAGATTACCTAATCCTTTCAATGTTTAAAAACTCATTTTGAGAATAATTTTTTCTTGCTCGGCACTTTGAGAATAATTTAGATTATTCTTTGTGAGTTTCATGTTTAATGTTACCTTCATTTGTTTCCTATGAAAACTTCAGTAGCAGATACACATCTAATATTGTTTGTAAAGACGATCCTGTTTTAAATGAATCAAACTTTGTATTAGCCTGAAAATTAAAATAGCATTAGTGTGAGATATATACCTGTTTGATGAAAAATAATATTCTTTTAACCAATTTTAGTATTGGTTGTCGACCAGCAGGTCTATTATTTTTTTATATTTTAATAAGAATCTCTACTTTTGTGGCACACGTTTTTTCTGTCATTGTGAAACATTTTTCTTTAATTTTTTTGTGGTTCGTTTCATCTGTCCTTGTGGTATGATTTCAGCATTCCTTAGCGGTCGGTTGGTACTCGTTCAGAGATTTTCACGACACTAATCTTTGATTATGGTTCTGTCGGTGGTCTTAGAAAGTTTGATCCCTGTTCGGTTGATGGTTGGTTGCTGATGTAACCAGACTTGAGTAGCGGAGCAATCTGCCTGATAGCTTGGTTCGCTTACCAATCATTTTTACCCCGTAAAACGTCTTGTTTGGATAGAGACAAGGAAATTCATGAAGGCCTCTGGATTTTGGTATGCTAATCTCGATGAAAGTGTCTGCTTTTCTTTGCACTATTGTAAGATACTTTTAGTGCATTTGTCCATTTTTTTCTCTTTTTGATGCATTGTATTGTATTATATTTCATGGTGATTAATAAAATTCATATGCTATTGTTAAAAAAACTTGTTTGATGAAATTATAATATATAACTTTTTCTTTTAAGATTTAATATTTTGACATTAAAATTAGGCTTAAAGGCCCATTTGACCCCTAAAGTATTTTTCGGGATATTTTGCCCCCTACACTAAAAATCGTGACCTAATAGGCCTCCTCCGTTAACCTTCGTTAAAAAAATTATAAGGGCCAATCAGAATGTACCACGTGTCATTTTATTAACAAAAAATAATCTAACTTAAATAAAAAGGGTAATTTCACGTTAAATATGCCATAATTTATTTTTTATTCATTTTAGTCACTAACAAATTTTACTTTATTCGAAGTAAACTCCACGAATCTGTTGAAGAGGCTGCACTGGCAACCAAGCTTTTGAAATCAAATTCCTTTTTTTCTCCTTTCAGTATGCAAAAAATTTCCTTCAGCAAACATGAATTCATGACCAAAAAAAAGACAATGTATTAAAATTGCAGATATAGATCATAACCTTATTCCCCCATAACCATGTTTTAATCTTAGATTTTGCAGAGAAACTGAAGCTAAATTCTGCACATATAATTGCTTTTACATCTTCAGCAATGTCAACTTTCATGTTGCTCAAGGATAATAAAATTATGGACAAAGTGGTAGGAGCAAAGAAAGACGAGCTTAAGCAAAGGACGAATTTTTACTTGATTTTCCAATTTGATTATTGTAAATTTAATTTTGAGGTAAGAAATCATTTGTTTGATGTTTTTTCTAGTTATTTGAGGTTTTGAAATAAGAGTCGTAAAGTCAACTTCATCTCCTTTCAAGCTTGTTCATGGAGCTTTAATGATAATTTTAAATATTGGACCTTATTTGTTGTTTTTAAAATCTTCTTTAATGATATAAAAGATATTCCAGGTAAAAGAATTGAAAAAGAAGCATTATAACAAAATTTATGACAAATTATCCTTTAAAGTTTCAATAATAATTCGGTAATACAAAAATCAACTTTTTTAGAGTTTTACGAAAGACCCAATCTACAAATCCTCCTCGGCCAGATCGATTGCAGTAGTGGTGGATATTGCGGCCCTGGTGAGTTTTGGTGTTGAAACTTTTTTTATAGGAGACTTATAAACTTTTTTAAAGTTTCAAACTGTTTTTATTAAACGTGTTAACTGGCTATGGAGACCCTAGTGAGTTTTACGGGGATATAGCGTTGGAGCTGTTGTTAAAATTTCTCTGTTGAAAAAGATGAAACGAGAGCGAGATTTTTTAATAGTATAATATTTTTAAATTTATTTTCTTTAATTAAATTTAATTTTTATTTAATATTTAATGAGTGTTGCCATAATACATTTTAATTAGTTAAAAAGAAAATTTTTTAATTAACAAAATATCACCATATTTAAAATTTTAGATTAAATTGTAAAAAAAGAAAGAAATGTGGGGTGAATTTTAGGTTAAATCAAATTTTAAGCACTAAAATTAACAAAAATATTATCATATTAAAAATATTGAGCTAAATTATAAAAATTAGAAAGAAATAAGGGTCACTTTTGGGTTAAATAAAGATTTTTAGTAACTAAAATGAATAAAAAAATAAATTTCAGCATGCTTAACGTGCAATTTACCCCTTTATTTAAGTCAGATTATTTTTTTAATAAAATGACACGTGGCGTGTTTTGATTAACCCATAATTTTTTTTAACGGAGGGGACATATGATGTCACGATTTTTAGTTTAGAGGCAAAACATCCCGAAAAATATTTTAGGGGACTGTTCAAAAAAAAAGTACATGATTTAGGGGATAAATGAGTCTTTAAACCTTAAAATTAAAATCTAATATTCTATCTTTAAAAATTGAAAAAAACTTAATTAGTATATATTTTTTAATTCGAGAATTTAATTTATTTATTTATTTAGTACATCCACTTATGTGAATAAAAAACTTAAGAGCTTATTAGTTAACTTATTTTTCAAAAAGTTCAGAGGCTTACCCTTGAGCTTTATTATATTTCAATTAGAAAAACATTTTCAATTTATATATTTCAGCCTTTGATTTTCACCGCGTAACCCCGACCCGTAGACTATTTCTGATAAACCCTAAACTTCAATTTTTTTTTTCATATTTCGCCCATCACAAACATAAACACAGGGAATTCTATTCCTTCCTTCGTTAATTCTCTCTGATCCGAATCGCCAGAAACACGATGATCCGAATCGCCAGAAACCCAAAACCTCTAGCAACTCTGACTCGCCAGTTCCTCCAACGCTGCACCGTCAGCGGAACAGCCAAAGGCAAATCCAAACTCAAAGCCGGCCAACCGTTAAAACGCTCCAAAATCTCCACTAAGAAGGGCAAAGGCGGCATTCCTATGGACGATTCCCTCTCTAAAGGTGGCCGAGTTTCCGACGAGAAGCAAAGGCTCTACGAGCAATGCCTCAATGCACCCACTCCGGTCCGTCACCTCTCACCGAAAGAGCGTGCCCGAGAAGCCGAACGGGAAAAAATGGGATTAATAAGCAAAGAAAGGCAACGGGAAATGGAAATTTTGAAGAAAGGGGGAAGAAAGGCTATGGGAGTCCCTGATGATCCTATGATTATGGGAACTCCTGGGCTGGATTTGATTACATTGGGCCTTGTCGATGCTGATAAGATCCCCAAATACGAGCTAACGGTGGAGGATGGCCGGAGATTGGCCAAGGAGTATAGTCGGGTTTTGATGAGGAAGCATAGAGCAAGGCAGGCTGCTGAGACTAATTTGTTGAGAATGAAAAAGGAGGCGATTGAAGCCTTGCCGGAGAAACTTAAGGAGGCGGCTATGATACCGGATTTGACCCCGTTTCCGGCAAATCGACTTATGGCATCTTTAACTCCACCTATTAAAGGGTATATTGAGAAGGTTAAGGAAGCGGCTAAGAAAAGTAACACCAAGCAGAAGCTTAGGTGAAGGCAAGGTGGAAGGTATGCTCTTTCCCCCTTTTCCTTTTTTTTCTTCTTCTATTTAGAGTGTTTTTACTTAAAATTCATATTAAAAATTCAATTTTAAGTGAATATATATGATACTCTTTTTTTGTGTGCTGGTGGGGGGAGAGGGGGTTGAATTTTATTCAATTAGAACTCAGAAGCCAAAGATGAGTGAGTTTTGTTGGTTTGATTATATCAGTTATGCATCACTTTGAATCTTACTTAAACTATTAACGTTGAGAGCTTTTTTGATGGCACTATCATTCACTAGCTTTGGACTTCAAATTGATTTATTGAAGGTGGAACCTTAACATAGAATCGATCGAGTGTTTTACTTGCTAGTTGCTGCCATTCAAAGCACAATTTTGTGAAAGGGCTTGCATGTGTGCCATCCCATGTCGTTTTGTATATGCTAGTTGCGACTGATTTAGATAAAAAAAAAAGTTTCTTTATACATTTTGGTCTAGCAAGTACGTCTGTGATGTCAACGTTTCTCAAAAAATATATGTGCTACATTAGTTGCTAGGAACCCGTATCGGCAACCTGCCAATTTTTATGCATCCTCGCTATTCTTGTGGTTCTACAATTTGGGTTTTGATGGTTTTATACGATGAACTCGCTTGTTTTAATGAATATTGTTCTCACACTAAATCTTTTGTGGCTGCAGTAGGCAGGGAGAATCCTCGCTTTTGAAACTGATGATGAATTACAGCTGCCTTGGTCATGATATGTTGTTATCCGAGCACAGGTAGCAAGTAGTATCACACAATGCTTTTGTCTCTGAGGGCTTGAATGTTATAATAATCCGATGGCTTGAATTGATGCCTTTTTTAAACTGTATTTCTGTTTTAAAAAGCCTACTAAGGTTGTCTTGAATTTGACCTAGTTTCTTCTTGTGTTGAAGAAGCTTTAGAATTTTGTTGTGCAAGTGCGATTTGGGACTGGATTTCTATTATATGATTCAACTTCTTACCGACCTTTTGAGCTTTGTGTGTATTCACTGGCTGGAATATAATTTCGGACAAGTGCTGGACACATGTACACAAGGAACATGGGGAAATAATAGAGTTTTGTTTGAAGGGAGGTTACTTTGGTACGAAATTTCATTTTCTTTTTTTATAAAATACTTAAACTACTCGCAATCTCTCCTAAATTCTTAAGTTAATAATTGGGTAAACTACAATGGAGGTCACTCAATTATGGGTAATGTTACATTTGGGTCACTCAATTATTAAAAGTTACATTTGGATCACTCAATTATGAGTAAGGTTATATTCTGGTCACCCAATTATTAAAAGTTACACTTGAGTTATTCAACTAGGGGTAAGGTTACATTTGGGTCACCCTTCTTATATAAATATATATATATATATATATCAATTAATGATTTCAAATGAAGCACTCTAGTGTTAACAAGGGTATACAAGTGATTTGGAAGAAAAATGACGAAATTGATGTATTTTTTTTAAATATAAAGGATGACCTAAATGTAATCTTACTCATAATAGGGTGACCCAAATATAACCTTTAATAATTGGGTGACTCAATCGTAATCTTACTCATAATTGAGTGACTCAAGTGTAACTTTTAATAATTGGGTGATCCAAATATAACTTTACTTATAATTGAGTGACATTTGTTGTAGTTTATCCAAAATAATTGTGCTTAAATGCATGTAAATTTATGACCTTTAAACACCAATCAAATTAAAATTCAGTCGATTTATGCGAACTTTCATTGGAAATACATTTTTTTAAATAAAATACATAAATACCTGTATGCAATTTAAGATTAATGGGAAGTTGACTTCCTTTTAAGCCTAATGTTTTTTTTACTATTTGGACGTACTTATTTTGACCACTGAACTAGGCAATTCGTCAATCAGGCCATCAAAATTTTAAATTGGTCATATTTTGACCACCGCCGTTAAAAAACTAACGGATAAGTGATCTGCTAGTTAACAAAAATTTATAAAATTATATATTTAGTCCATATTATTTACTTATTATATCAATTTAGTCAGCCATGGATATGGAACTGCCGACTGGTAATCTGAACAATGTTAGCACACCCTTGTACTTTTCAGTGCTTTAGTTTGCTTGCTTACGCTTGGTTGATCTCATATGGGCTATCTGACCTGATTATTCTCCTATCTATTTTCCTTTAACTGCTGTAGACGTATATATATTTATTTCAACAAGATTTGCATGTTGTTTTCAGCTTTAAAATATTCCACCGCAGTCCCTGTGATTTTACTTCAGGGGCATATGTTTATCGTCGCCTCTGGCTTTTCTCAAGATTTGTTAACTAATCCACGAAGAAAAGTTATCTAATCCGTTAATTGTTCATTTTTTTCAGGTAGGGAAATCTTGGCATGTTTCAAACTTACAAAGCTAAAGAAATTTCATTAAAAAGGGGAAGAGTATTTAAATCCTCCATGAACTCAAGCAATGGTCCGTTAGGGTTGTTTTTTAAGACCTTACAAAGAAGGTGACTCTGGCGTAATACAAAAATCGTGGACCACTTTATCCCCAACTCCCACCATTATAATATAATAAACCTTCAAAACTGGTCCTCACACCACACTCGACCCCCCCCCCTCCCCTCTTTTTTTCTTTATATAAATACCAAAGTTCATCATCATTCAATTCTTGTCTCCAATGGCTTCTTGCGATCTTTGTCAGAGGCAGAGGATTTGGGCATTAATAGCTTTAGCCGAGGAAACTTCTTGCTGGTGCTGTGTTTTCATGTTGGTAACCCTACTGCTATTACTAGACTGTTTCGACAAGCTTGTACGATTACAAACGGCGGCGACAATGAGGTATTCATGTCAAACTGGTGAATTCGGTGCTGGAGTTGGACCGAGTATCATCTGCTTGGTTGCTTATTTTTTAATTAAATTAAAATTAAGATCAAATTGATGTAATAAGTAAATAATATGGACCAAATCTATAATTTTATAAAATTTCGTTAACTGTTACGACATCCCTCCGTTAGTGTTTTACCGATGGTGGTCAAAATAAGATCAATTTAAAAGTTTGATGATCTGATTGACGAGTTACCTAGTTCGGTAGTTAAAATAGGTACGTCCAAATAATTCAATGGTACCTGAGTAGTTTATTTTTTTTTTTACATATAAGCCTAAGGCCTTTGATTGTAAACAACTATTGGAGACTTTTTCACGTTTTTATGTTTATTTAAAATATGAGTTTTCGTAAAAATTTTATTTATATATAGATTTAAAATATTATTAACTTGTAATTTTTAAAAAGGTAAACTACACCAAATACAACTAAATTTTAATTTTTGTATAAAAAAATACCACTGAATTATAAAATGTTACTATTATACCACAAAATTTTATTTTTATGGATGACAAATGGGCGGGACGGGTGCGGATACCCCTTCCCCATATTCATATCCACCTAAAATTTTCATATCCACCACCTACCTACCACCCACGAACGGGTATAGTTTTTAAATCCACACTCGCCCATGTGTGTATATTATCAAATCCATTCCCACTACCCAACTCATACCCGCTCGTGCCCAGCTGTACCCGCCAGACAAGCAGCCACTAATATCGAATTATGTAAAAACAAACCATAGACTTTTGTAAAGAAGAGTAAAACTTCACATACTTTATTGATTGATAAAGCGCATATATATATATATATTATATAATACATTTACACTAATATAAATTTAGCTACAACTAAACTAACTAACTAACTATAGCTAATTTAACTAAAGCACATTTACACCGGCATAAATTCTACTTTACATCCTAATTAATTCAAGCTCAATCATAAACCATCATTTTTTCAAACTAAATTAATTGAGTTCAAAGTTTATAAACTTAAGGATTAACGTAGATTTTAAAACAAACTAAGATCTGAGTACATAAAACACCATAATAAAAGGCATAATGAAAATCTACAAACATAAATGGTCCAAAGTTCATATGGTGGGTAGCTAGTGGGTGAGCGGATGTGGGGTGGGTGAATGCAGTGCGGGTAAGGTCTCAAATCCATCACCTACCCACTACCCACGGCTAGGGGTGTATACGGTTCGGTTTCGGTTTAATTCGGTAAGCTATTTTAGTAACCATCGGTTTTTGGTTCGGTTAACCTCAATTTTCGGTTTTTCCATATTAACGTTAGTTTTTGAAATTTTGTATTTTATTTTGACAAAATAGCTTTATTTGATGACTTTTAAACATTAAAAGTTAGAGTTTTAAAGTATTTTTCATAAATATTTATTAAAAACTTAATTTTTAAGTAAAAAATAATAATTAAAAATGCATCTATAGTATTGTAAGTATAAAATACTTATTTTTACATTATAATATAACTATAAATTAAATAAAAAATCAAATTCAGTTCGATTTGGTTAACCACGGTTCGTAAACTTATGAACCATAAACCGTCCAAACGCCTCGGTTCGGATCGGTTTTCAGTTTTGCGGTTAACCATGCTCAGCCCTACCCACGGCGGTATGACTTTTCACATCCACACCTGCCCACTACCAACCAAACTCATACCCATCCCTACTTCAACTGGGGTAGGTGCGATGCGAAATCCGTGAAACTGTACCCGTCTACCATAATTTTGTTTTTTGCTACTATTATGTCACTTGACCATTAAACTGTAACGGACCGTTAAATGTAAAACGATGTCGTTTTCGTATAGTTGCTTTGATGCCTAGGATAAGCCAAAACGACGTCGTTTTGTTAGAAAAAATTAAGAAAATACTATATTTATGGAGGCTTGAAGCAATAACCTCTAATATGGAAGGTTTGCACCAATCCACCAGATCAACTTAAAGATTTTGTGTAAATCTAACGAAAATAGTATATAAATAATTCCATAGTTGAACTTAATTTTATAATATTTATAATATAATTTTATAAATATATTAACTTTATAAATAAATATTATTTATAATTTATATTACAAAATAAAATATGATTTATAATATATACAACTAAACTCTAAACCCCAAACCATACATGTAACTAACTAAACTACAAACCCTAAGCCCTAAATATATATAATTAAATATGAAATCCCAAACCCCAAACCTTAAATATATAATTAAATCCCAAAACATAAAATTAAAATATTATTTATAATATATATTAGGATTTATAATATGAATTATAAATAATATTTTAGTTTTAAGGGTTGGGTTTTAGGATTTATGATTTAGAATTTAGCTATATATATATAGGGTTTAGTTACATATATTGTTTAGGGTTTATGATTTAGTTATATATATGGTTTAGGGTTTGGGCTTAGGTTTAGTTATATATATTATAAATAATATTTTAGTTTTATAATATAAATTATAAATAATATTTATTTATAAAGTTAATATATTTTTAATTAAAATTAAATTGATTGAATGTATAAACTTAGAGGACTAAATGTTTCATTATAAAAATTTTCTCAACCGTGACGTTAGGGGTGAGTAAAACTCGGCTTGATTCGAAAAAACTGATTTTTTCGACCCGACTAGAGGCAAAAAAAAAAAAAAAAACTCAACTCATCTTGATTTAACTCGAAATTTCATAAACTCATCTCGGCTCGAATTTTTTTTAAATAAAGTTTGAGTTATAAAATGGAAATTCGAATAAATCAATTTTTTTAATAATTAGTGGATTGATTTTTAAGTTTGAGTCGTGTCCTTCAGTTTTTTCTAATATTTATATCGATATAAAAATATGAAGAAATATGTGCCACGTATGAAGAAATATGAATATATATATCTTATATGATAAACAAAGTCGTTTAAATTGAAATCAAACCGTGCTATAACATGATAAATAATTACAATTAAATTTTTATAGGAACTCGAAAACTCGACTCAAATTGAAAAAGTTCAAATAAAATTTGAGTTGTAAAATATTATGCGTTAACTTAAATGACTCAAATTTTTTTGACTTAACTCGATTAAACGTTCACTTCTACACCATGTTACCATTTTACGACAGTTAATGAGTCTATAACTATTTTATAACAAAAGAAACTAAAATTTAATGTTATTTTGTAATTTTCAAAAAGTTAAAAATCATTTTATGATATTTAAAATAGTTTATCGAATATTTTTAACTTTATCCTTGTATTTCCTCCCTTTTCTGCCAGGTCTCCATTTCAAATCTTTCCTAGGGTTTCAATCTCATTCAAATCGCTAAATCTTCTGAAAAGCTTACCTCTTGGTTCCGACACTGTCAATCGAGATATGGCTCGAAACGAAGAGAAAGCCCAGTCGATGCTCAATCGATTCATAGCCCTAAAAGCCGAGGAAAAAAAGAAACCTAAAGAACGCCGCCCTTTCCTCGCCTCCGAGTGCCGTGATCTTGCCGAGGCCGACAAATGGCGTCAACAAATCATGCGGGAGATCGGCCGCAAGGTCGCCGAGATTCAGAACGAAGGCCTCGGAGAACATCGACTCCGCGACCTTAACGATGAGATCAACAAGCTTATACGAGAGAAGTCTCATTGGGAACGCCGTATCGTTGAACTCGGCGGCCCGAATTACGCCAAGCACTCCGCTAAAATGACGGATTTAGAAGGAAACATAGTGGATGTTCCGAACCCTAGCGGACGTGGCCCTGGCTATCGGTATTTTGGAGCGGCGAAAAAGCTACCAGGAGTCAGAGAGTTGTTCGAGAAGCCGCCGGAGTTGCGAAAGAGGAGAACTAGATATGATATTTATAAGAGGATTGATGCGAGTTATTATGGGTATAGGGATGAAGAGGACGGGGTTTTGGCTAGAGTGGAGGGGCCAGCGGAGGCAAAGATGAGGGCTGAAGCGGAGGAGGAATGGCGGAGAGTGGAGGAGATTAGGAGAGAGGCAAGGAGAGGGGCCAAGGAGGTGGTTAGCGTGGGAGCTGCGGCGAGGGAGGTGCTGTTTGAGGAAGAGGAGGATGTGGTGGAGGAGGAGAGGAGGGAGATGGAGGAGAAAGAGAGGAAAGATAAAGAAAGGGAATTCGTTGTGCACGTGCCGTTGCCCGATGAGAAGGAGATTGAGAGGATGGTTGTTGAAAGGAAGAAGATGGAGCTTTTAAGTAAGTATGCGAGTGAAGGGTTGTTGGAGGAGCAGACGGAAGCCAAGAACTTGCTTAATATTCATCGGTAGAATAGATGCCGGTAATGTTGTATCTTTTAATCTAGAACTTAGATGATATCGAATTATATAACCTTTCTGTTTTGGGAAGATTGCCTTTAGATTGAGTTACAAGAATGACTTCCCCATATGCATCTTGTTTTTTTTTTTGTGTGTGTGTGTGTGTGTGTGGAAAAGAGCTGACAAGTCTTTATATTTGCAAATTCTGATATTGTTTGCATCTATTATACTCGTGATGTTAGATCTGGATTTGATTACATTGGTATTATTCTTAATCTTGTGATAGCTCTCGTTTGTTATTATTGCTGGTGCTATCATACCTTGCCTGTTTGATCGTGTTTAAGATTATAGGAAAAGATGTTGGCTTCTTCCTGATGCTACTCTGAGCAGTAGTCATTCACCATTAGTTTAGTTTGGAAATAATGTCGGAATTATTAAGTATGAAAAGTACTACTTAACATCGGATGACAGATATTTCCCTTGGCTTCCGAGTCTTTTGCATGTTTAGAACACTTTGCGGGCACTTGTAACAAGTTTTTCTAATAGTATTTTTAATCTAACAATATATATAACTTAAGATTGTACTTAATGTTTAGGGTAGCATGATCTATGGAGTTCCTATATATTCCAACTGATCAAATTTTATTGGAAGAAAAATCACATACCCTTGATGGTTGTTTAGGTATTATAACTTGTTTAAGTTCTTAGACTTTGTCTATACCTTTCATGCTTTCACTCACACAAACCCGGTTTCATTTAAGTTTATGGTAGCATTTGTTTTTACTACTGACATTTGATGCCTTACTGGAAATTGACATTCCACCTGTGATCTTTATTAACAAAAGATGCCACCAACTGTAAAATCAAATATTAGTTTGAACTTACACTACAAAGATCTGAGCTGACTATACACATGTAGCATGAATTTATGTCTAAGAAATTGATGCTTAATATACTTTAGTTACAGATCTTATTAACTAGCTTTACCATATTTGACCATGCATTGGATTCTTTGATTGATTTGCCACGAGTTTAGGACTGGGATCTCAATTCATCTAGGAAACACCTTGGACAATATGATGTAATAGTGTAACGAATAGTTGTTTCATTCGTTCATTCTCTACTTTCTTTTCTCAAGTGGGAGTTGGAATTAATTCCTGTTTATCAATTTTTATCCTTGTTGGAGGAAGAAACTTCTGAACTTGGTTACAGAGTATATTTTGTACACAGCACGGGTTAAATATTTTATGTTAAAAGCAGTTCCGGGTATTGGTTTACATGGTCCTAACGAAACAACATTAAGTTTGAAACATTAGCCGATCAATCAGATCTTGTAGCTGGAGATAGGTATAGGGCAAGTCATTATTGTCATTCAATAGGCCCCTTGCTTCACCCCGTAATGTTTCACTATTCCTGGATTTGGAGACGTAGATTGAACCGAGGATGATATGTTAAAAGGTTGTGTTGCTGAAGATGTCACATTGTCATTCTTTCATCTGGCTGAAAATGGTAGCATCTACCAAGGAATATCAATGAACTCGAGTATTGTCATTGCTCAAAATACACTTTCTTTTCTTCAAAGTGTAGCAACTATTTTTTTCGAAAGCCGCTACGAAAAATTAAATAAATCGTGTACGAGGATGTTTCCCGCTTTTATTATTTAAGAAGGGAATTCTTTGAAAACTCGGATTTTTTTAAAACATGGAGTTGTCACCGGCTACTTTGGTAGGCCAGACACTATAAAAACAAGAACCAGAGATTTTTTTAAAAATTGCGTTCGAGGGTCGATTACATATGGGAAGGGTTAGCACCCGTTACGCCCAAAATTGGTACTTATAGAGTTTGTATCGTAAATAAAAACTAAATTTAATTTAAAAATTAATTCCTAAAATGCATGTTTCGAATATTAATATGCTTCAATATCTGTAGTATCAAAGTTGATGACACCCCGAAATCGGGATGACACTTTCACTATGATACCGGGATAAAGGCCTAACACTATATGTGATAGAATAAATGCATGGACAATAATAAAAATATGATAAGAAATAAACATGATATATAAAAAGGAACACATATATAAAATGCAAATGCATACGAACAAAAAGTACAAGGCATGAACAAATAAAATTCTAACAATGAATGTAAAGGGGCGCGAATGAACAAAAACGCGAACAACAAATTCAAAAGATAAAACCATACAAATACAAAAAAATATATATATATATATATATATATATATAAAAGTTATACTTGTAATAATATATACATACTATGCGACACATTAAAAATAATACATACCAAATACTGCATGACATATTTAATACCACATATATTCTAACATATGGTTAAAAACACCACATTTACTATATACATATAACACTATATATATAAGGCAGCAAACAAAACAGAAACAGAAACAGAATACATATACAAAATTGAATAAAGTGAAGAAGGTGGGGATTGATTAAGTAAATATACCACTAAATTTTGGGCTTAAATGAGAGGTGATCTAAAACCAGAGGGACCAAAAGAATAATTAGACCATTAGAAATTTAATTAAAACGAAACAAAGAATGAAATTAAAAACACTTGAAAACTTGCAAGGACCAAGGGTGGAATTTGGAAAGGCGGAAGGATAAATCTGCAAAGGAATTGGGGTGGAGGGACTAAAAAAAATTAAACCCTTTTTTGAAAGTTTAAATTCGGCTTAAATTAAAGACTAAATTAAAAAACGTTCAAAAGTTACAAGGATTGAAGGACGAAATTAAAAATGCGGAAGGACCCCCAACGTAAATGCTAAAACGCGTTGCGGTTTATGTTTCTATTAATCCATTTTAGTTTTTTAACTAAGTATAAAAGACACATATCACCAAAAAATCAAACCTTTTCATCTTTTTAAACCGTCCCCAAAAATCCCCCTTTATTCTCTTTGAAAGGGATGAACACCACCCCATGTTCATCCATATCTGAGAACGAACCCAGAAATTGATGAGCTTTCGTCATGCACACCGTCGTTGGCCGCCCTTACCTGCGCCGACGAGCACCAAAACACTGCCCAAAATCACCTTTTTATAATCAAAACCATATCCAACCCCCTTTTTATTAGATTTGAACCAAAAAATTTTAGAGTTCTCTCCCCTTTTATTTAAAAAAAAGGCTTGAGCCTTCACTGGTTCACCGTACTCGGCTAAAAGTGAGGGTTTATCACCGCACAAGACCGATACGACGGCTAGGTAAATTCTTCCTCCGATTTCTCTTTTCATTTTGCTTTTTTTTTTTTATAAATGCATGCAAAGAAAAATTATGAGATGGATAATACCTCATAAAAGTTTTTTTATTGCTTCTGATGATAAAAAAAATGATTACAATGGATTCCTTTTTCTCTCTTATATATTTGACTGATTGGTGTACACCCATAAGCAAAATTAAATGAAATTGTTGTAGATGATTGTTTGATCTGACTTTTTTTCTTTTTTATTTGTTTTCAGACATGCCTGGTTGTTGGGAGAAAATCGGTGGTCGTACGGCAGCATCGCATTTTTTGGCGATGATGAGAGCCATCGATCTAGAAACGTGGCGACCATCGGTGAAATGGAAGACAAAGGGTCTCTCAGTTAGATTTAATCTGGGCTGTTGATGTAGATCTGGATCAACGGTCTAGATTTGCCCAAAGATGGTCGACCGAGATGCAATATTGGAGTATGACGTAGAAGCGTTGGATTGAGCCACGTGGCACAAGGAAGGCTGACGGCCTCGCGCTTGCACGCCACGTGCGCGTGAGAGACGAACGGATACACGCGGCCAGTTGGAGAGCATCTCGAATTAATCTGGACTGTTGGATCTGGCTTGATCCAATGGTTCTCCTTCGGCTGCGCACAAGGATAAGAGGAAAATTAGGATTATGATATTATCTTAAGGCTAGGGTTTTTTAAGTTAATTGGATTGGGCCGATCGTGCCTTGTACTATTATTTGGGTCCTAATTTGTTTGTATTTGGACTGAGACATTTAATAATAAAGGGTTTTTAATATTTCAGATCTGTTTTAATATATTATTACTACATATAATAATAATGATTATTAATAACAACAACAATAACATTATTAATAATAATATTAATTAATACTTACAATATTAGTATACATACATACATGCATCCGTACATTAAACACACACATTCATACATATTATATATACATACATACAACATGAAAATATAGATACGTATACATATATATATATATACATATATATACATGTACATACATACGCATAGAAGACACATTCATACATATATTATATTTGGAGGTAGATCGAATTTAAATAATACTAATATAATATAATATGATACAATCCGGACAAAAATGAGTGATTACACCAAATGTTCAAGCTATTTTTGAGTTCAAGATTCTTCTTCTGACTCAAAATTTTGTATGCATTATTGATGATATTATGCATGAATTAGACATCGCTTTGAAAATTCTTCAAACTAAATGATTTCCACAAAGAAATCTAGTGGGTTTGGAAGGGAGGGATAGGAAAATCATATCGATAACTGCATTTTCCTATGGAAAGCATGAAAAAGAATTATTTAAAAAAAAATTGGAATAGTGGATCCCTATGTAACCTCTCAGTGGCTTTCTCTTGAATCAAGAATAAGGATGGGCACGGGTCGGGTAGGGTTTTTGGCTCACCCGAACCCGACCCGAAAATAATAACCCTAAAACTGAACTTGATATCATTCTCTTAAAAACCCGATTCGGCCCAAAAATAAATGCTCTAAACCCGACCCCGACCCGATCTGACCTGTAGAAAAAAATTGAATTTTTAGGGACCTAATTGTAAAAAAACAACTTTATGAGACTTAATTGTAAAACATAATATTTTAAGGACTAAGTTGTAAATAAAAATTTAATTTTATGGACCTAATTATAAAAAAAATTATATAAAGAGGGAGTATTATTACAAATATCCCTAAAAATTTTAAGGGAAAATTACACTATTAGTCTCGGGTCGGGTCGAATTTTTTTCACCTTAAACCCAAACCCGACCCGACCCCAACCTTAACAAAAACCCGACCCAAACCCATTTTTTCACAAAAATACCCGACCTGATCGGGCCGGGTTGAAACCCGTCTAGTCCGGGTGAAATGCCCATCCCTATTCAAGAAGTTAGTTACATGAGATGCAACAAGTTTCTCAAATGAAAAATAAATAAAAGTGAAGGAAAACTACAGAAACTCGTGGGGAAAGATAAACCAGATTACTCTAAGCTATCAAACATTCCATTTCCATTTCCATTTCCCTAACATTCCACTCTATTGTGCAAGTGATAGTAAATGTGTACATTGAAAATAATTTTTTCATTGCTTAGATGGTTTTGATTTTATGAAAGAAGGATAGTGATAGTTCATCCTAATTGATGTTAGATAAATTTTTTATTTTATTTATATTGAATCAGTCAATATTTTTTTTGGAACATATAATCATACTGAACCAGTCAATATTTTATTTATATTGAATCAAGCAAATTTTAGAATTATGACAGGTTTTTCTTTAGAACTGTCATGGGTGTAGCCGGTTCTAGGTCGTCATTGTCCAATCCAGTCCTCCGCTGATGGAGTGGCCGGGTCCAAGCTCTCGTCGCCCTCAGATCCTGCTCTCCGCTGATGGTGTAGCCGGTTCCAGGTCGTCATTGTCCAATCCAGTCCTCCGCTGATGGAGTGGCCTGGTCCAAGCTTCCGTCGCCCTCAGATCCTCCTCTCCGCTGATGGTGTAGCCGGTTCCAGGTCGTCATTGTCCAATCCAGTCCTCCGTTGATGGAGTGACCGGGTCCAAGCTCCCGTCGTCCTCTGATCCTGCTCTCCGCTGATGGTGTAGCCGGTTCTAGGTCGTCATTATCCGATCCAATCCTCCGCTGATGGAGTGGCTAGGTCTCAGTTGCTGCTATCCTACTTATCCGCTAATGGTGTAGTAGAGTTCCAGTTAATATTTATGTTTCTCCAACTTTACTGATTTTCAAGTTTTCTTTATTAATGTTGTAGCTAGAAAACAAATCAAAAAAAAAAAAAAAATGAAAAAAATGAAAAAAATGAAAAAATGAAAAAAATGAAAAAAGAAAAAATGAAAAATGAGCTTTCAACCAAATTCTGATCATGCCTTTTCGTCAGAGTCGTAGCTTGATCACTTAAAAAAGAGAGAAAAAAGAAAAAGAAAAAATATGAAAAAAAGAGAAAAAAGGTAAAAAAAAAAAAAAGAGAGAAAAAAGAGAGAAAAATTGTCAGTTTTCTGATCTTGCCTCTTCGTCAGAGTTGTAGCTGGATCAGACATCAGAACTTTCACCTATCGGTCTATCGGTCTTGGCTCCTCATCGGTGTTGCACCTGGATCGAATTTTGTAGACCCTGCCTCTTCGTCGGTGTTGCAGCTGGGTCGAACTCTCTTTAGGTATTAGTTTATTATCAATAATGTAGCAAGTGGAACTCGGTTTGGCTTCCCCAACAAACAACCCCCATTTTAAAGGCTTTGCTTCCCGAGAGTGACAAGGTGGATCAACCAAAACAAGAAAGAAGACATGCGCTGAAGAGAATGAAGATCTACCGAAGAAAGAAGACACGCGTCAAAAGGAGAGAAGTTTAGCCAGATAAAACAAAAATGAGTGCTTTTGATCTTTGCTTTGTTCTCGTTTCACAAGAACAAGCAAAGAGGGGTAACTGTAATCACTTATTTTTGTACGGGTTTTTAGTATTTTTTAGTATTGTTGTAATAATATATATAAATAATAATAATAAAATTAATAAAAAAAAAAAAAAAAAAAAAAAAAAAGAGAATTTAATAATAAAAAGGGGAGGGGAGTGGAGCACAAGGCTCCACGTCACCCTCCTCACCCCTATAAATAGAAGCAAATTGAATTGCAATCAAGCAATTTGAAGGAGGCAATCGGCTGGGCTTGGCCAAATAAGGGAGCTTAGGCTCCCGGCTAGCCCAGGATCGGGGCAGTGTCCTCGGTCCTAGTCGGTTCGATCGGGGTCCTATTTTAGGTCCGATCTAGTTAATATTTTTGGAGAGGTCGTGGTAGATCTCGGTGGAGTCCATCGGGGTTAAATCGCTTCGAACTCCTAGTTAGGTATATTTTCTTTCCTTTTTATTTATGTTGTAATTTTTATATTTTAATGAAGTAGTAGTTAATTTAAAATTGTGTTTTTAATTTGTATGTTTATCTATATTTTAGATTAGTATGCTTTAAATTTATGTTTTAGACTAGTATTTTATTTATGTTAGATATGTTTTTATTTATAAGTTAGATTAATATTTATGTATGTATATTTTTAAACTAGTATTTTATTTATGTTAGATATGTTTTTATAAGTTAGATTAATATTTATGTATGTATGTTTTATATTAATATTTTATTTGTGTTAGATTCGTTTTTATTTATGTGTTAAATTAATAGTTATGTATGTATGTTTTAGATCAGTATTTTATTTATGTTATATTAGTATTTTATTATGTTGGTATTTATTCATATTTTTATCGCAATGTATTTATTTATATTTGCCATGTTTTTAAGTTTGCATAACGAACATATATTTTGTCAATGCGGTACCCTTTTATTCGAGCGTAAACGGGGCCAGTATCAGACGTAGTGATAGTAGTTGGGCGTTTACTCTCGAATAACGGGGCCTTTAAAATTTACTCGCACTTATAACCAAATTTTAATTTAATCGTCACTATAATCCGGAAAATTTAATATTAATAAAGCGGTAATTATTAAAGTACCAATTTTGGGCGGTGTGGGGGTGCTAATCATTCCCCATCCGTAACCGACTCCCGAACCCATCAATTTGAAATCTCTGGTTTTTTACGGTGTCCGGTCCACCTTGAGTGGCCGGTGGCGACTCCAATTTTTAACAAAATACGAGTTTTCTAAAATCCTACGCGGAAATCATCATTTTCAAAACAAATACAAAAACACTTCATTTTTTTAGCGAGGAAAAAAACATCGCTACAAATATCATCGAACCAAGTCTCGCAGGCCTCGCTCTGTTCGGGCTCGTCCACCCCCTCGGATGGCTTGACTCGATGTGGGCATGCTCGCAACTTGTGTGGCCCCTTACATTGGTAGCACTTTAGTTGCTTCTCTTCCCTCAGCTTGGTCGCTTTGACACTCGCAATCGCACCAAGTCTCGTCACTTCTTCATCCGACTCCTCAGACTCATCGCCTTTGACAGCATTAAGACGATCATTCTTGGGGCAATCTTTCATCATGTGCTTCCCTCCACAGATACTACACACAAGACCTTCCCCATCCTTGACTCCCCCACCATAGCCCTTGCCTCGGGGCTTGAGGGACTCCGCCATCTCGAACTCGGCTATGGATTCAGCTGCGGCCATAGCCTTGGAGAGTTCCTCGACTCCCATCCTCTTCAGCTCCATTTTAGCCCATCGCTTAAGCCCGTTCTTGAAGATAAAGAGGCCTTCGACTTTAGTGATGTCCGTGATTTGGAGTTTGAGTTCAGTGAACCGTCTGACATACTCCAGGATGGAACCTTCATGCTTGAGTTCGTGCAGCTTCTCCCGAGCCTCCTGTTGGGCGTTATTTGGGTATAATTGTTCTATGAACTCAGCCTGAAACTCTTCCCAAGTCCCGATGGGAATATCCTTGCTCTTCTCCTCAGAGCATCTGCGTCGCCACCATAAAAGTGCAACGTCAGTTAAGTAAACAGAAGCAAGGTTTACCTTATCCGCATCATCCTTGATGCTTGTAGCACGAAAGTATTGTTCCATGCTCCACACAAAGTTCTCCACGTCCTGGGCCGATCTAGTTCCACTAAACTCCTTCGGCTTTGGCACGTCTAACTTTGGTCTGATTGTTGCCGTGTTTAACATACCAGTCACGGCAGCCTTGTAAACTTGAAGCTCTCCCTTGAGCCCCTTAATTTCCTCCATCATCTCCACCTTCAAAGCCTTTAGCTCAGCTTTGAGTGCATTACTCCGTCTATCCGCACTGTCGGCACACTGGTCAAGGTCTCGCACGTTGTTCTTTAGATCCTGCACGCTGCTTTCGAGCTCCTCTCCCGAAGAGTCCAGCTCGTCAAGACGTATTCTCACAACGTCAATCTCCTCTCGAGCATCCTTCATGGATCATTCGAGCTTTCCCACCCTTTCTTCCAGCGTATGCACAGTGTTGCTCGAACTGTCTCGCTTTCCATCGTCAGCCTGGGTCTCTGCACCCTTTTGTGCTGCAACGTTCCCTCCATTCTTTGCCATCTCCAATCAGTGTTTGCGCTCGAACACTCGCTCTGATACCAACTGTCACGGGGCTAGACTTCTGAACCAGCCTAACGTACGGCCTTAGTCAATGTTCTTAGACTAACGACTAAGTAAGCCTGAAATCCTTCTCCGGAAGATCGAATATTTCCAATGCACACAAACACAAGATCGTTCAAAGAGGAAACAAACAAAAGAGAAAGACAACAAGAACAAAAGAAAGAACGCTCAAGAACGCGAAGAACACTACAGAGTGTTTTTAGAGTAAATGCCAAGTGTATTACTCAAATGATGGATGATTACAATTGAGGTGGGGAGGCCTCTATTTATAGTTGAATCCCCATACAATGAACGGACGAGATCGAATCACACTAACGGTTCAGATCGAAAGCCACCTACCAAATCTACACTAACTAAGGAAACTCTATCACTATGAAATTCTTTCCTTAAGTTTGTGTTTACATTGAAAGATATTCTTATCCCTTGGAATATTCCCTGATAAGATGTCATCTATTAATTTACCAGGCTCAATGTATTTGGGCTTTCTTTCAGTCTCCAACGATCGGACCAAGTCTGGTGGTCGTCTTGGCAAGCCTAGAACCTCTTGGGTTGCTTGTTGCGAATCTGTCTCGGACCCAAATGTGCGGGCCGTGACACATAGCATAAAACTCACGGAGCCGTGTGGTGAGCACAGAGCGAACTATTCTTTCGCCTTTTACTAAAGAATACCGTGTGCTCTCCACTCTAAGTGGCATACGCCTATTTTTGGAAGGGTATTCCTTGTTGAATACACCTACCCCGATCCAAGTTTCAAGTTTTTCAAGCCAGCAGTTTTATTTTCTAGTCAGTAATTGAGCATTGTTTTTTGTGCTTATGATGATAATCGTACCTTTCCCGTCGCTGTTCGTAGCGTATAGAGTTGGGATTTTATTTAACTAGGGTGAGAGCCATTAAAGGTTGTTCTATATGTTTCTCATAAATATACGGAAAATCAGTCGTAGTCTACCAATTCCACTATATTGCACATCATCATTGATTTTCCCCTGATTTTCCAATCCTTAGAACAATTGCATCCAGAGTTTGCCCCTTTAAAACTGTAAACTGCCTCAGTTTGAGAACAAACTTTACATGCTTTCAGAAGTTGTTTTGAGAATCTACATTTAGAAAAATAATCAATGGATCTCTTGTTTCCTCTTCAACACTGCATAGGGGACATTCAGTTCTTAGTAGCGCCGTGAATGAAGTTTGCTTCTAGTAGCTAAGCAAATAAAACGTTTGGGAATATGCAAAAATTACTCCAAACTAACATATGCCAACCCCACCTTCTCTCTCATGTTTATGTCTTAGAATTTTCCTAACCTCAGCAGCTTTAAAAACAAACCCATTCCAATTCCAAGCAACAAAATTCTGCTTTCACTTTGGAGCTCTGCTTGTCTTGAGAAAACTTGAACATTTCAGAGCAAAGACATAATCTCATTTAAGAAACTGAGAGAACAATTATGCAAGTTTACATGTTTATCATATCTTGCTCACAATTGACTTGTAGTGTCAATATCAATGACATTAAAAGGATAAGTAATGCGTATTTGACATTCATAGGCATTTGCTGCTTCAACACTGCCAAAAGCAATAACTTTATTCGTTGCTTTGTTCTAATGAAGATTTGGTACTATTTGATTGGAACACTGATGATCAAAGCTAGTGTTATTTTGTTGATTTTAATTTCCATTATAGAGATGGGTACAGAATATAGGTAGGCTCTATTGGATTTGATTTTCAAGATTTCGATCTCATCTTGATTTTATCTTTCCTCTCCTTTCTTTTTATCCCACATTTTCTCCTTGCTTTTTCTTCTTTTCTTACACGGTTACAGGAGCCCCAACGGATCCAACCTATATCATGTGTCCGTATTCACTTGGATTATTCTTTTAAGATTCTTGGTTGTCATTCAATTTCTAAAGACATCATTGAATAACTCTTACGCTCTCAACTTTCTCAAGCGTGTCGGAAATGAATGCAGATGTAGTCATGGTATTGTTCTATAGCATGGGTAGTACGGTACCAATTTCATGTTATTGGGGGTAAGCTTTGCAATTATTAATGCTTAGATGCACATGAAAAATAAGGAGCCATGCATCATATGCCTGTGCATTTTGCACACCTTATTTTCACTTAAATTGGCATTAGAAAACTGCTGAATTGTAACTAAGAAATAGTTTTTTTAAAATATATGAGAATGTGAACTTTTCAGGAGTACAATTGTCTCCTAATACCCCTGAAACCAAGTCTATCAGTGATGGTAAATGACCATTTTGATCAACCTCATAAGATCCGAAGGCTGTGTAGCATTTCTTCCATGCAATCTTCCATTCCTTTCCTAGCAAACCCCAAGGCTAAGGGCATTCAAAGCAACCTTTAGAATAACTGCACCAAGAGTTTTTCCTTTGGAACTGCCATGTCACAGCATTCTGCCATCTTTCAGTTTGAGGATAAATTTCACATGCGTTGCAGAACCATATATCAAACCTATGAATGAATCCATAGTTTCTTCTTCAGTGCTGCATAGGAATTAGGAGGCATTCAGTGGTTACTTGGCAACCCAAGCAATAAGTGTTTTCACCAAACTAACCTATGCCAAGTCATTTTCTCCTGTTTGGGTCTTAGAATTTTCCAAACCCCACCAACTTAATCCAATTTCCAAGCAATGAAATGCTGCTTTTGCTTGTCTTGAGAGATTTGTACATTTGAAAGCAAAGACAGAGGGTATTCTCATTTAAGAAGCTGAACATTCATAGTCCACAACACTTGGTTTTATTGAAGTTATGTTTCTGCAGCTACAGAAACCGTTTACAAAAACGATAACTTTGTTATTTGGTTCGATTGAAAGGCTAGTGATTGAAATCTTGAGGCAAAAATCCTTTGCTTCTGCAACTCATCAAAATTCCAAACCAAAACCATATTTGCCCCACTTGGAATTTGAGCACCATAGAGAAAACTGTGTATCAGAGGGGTAGCAACCAGAGGTTTTGAAGTTAAATTGAAATCTTCTTTTCAGATTCCTATTTGAACTATATCTCAGCATCACTAGTTTGCCCATATTTGAGAACATACTCTGGTATTCTGTAAAAAAAAGAGAGACAGATACTATGGTCTCTGATAACAACTTAAACCCACACCGAGAGACAGTGAAGCGGGGAGGTGAGCAATGCTTATAAAGAAAAAGTATGGGCTGACTTTGCAACATACTTACCTGGACGGGGTCAATGGATGATCAGCAAGGTCCATGGCCTAGGTTGGTGGCTTTCATTGCACTCAGAAGGTGCACCTGCCTAAGGTCTCCTCATGCGGGAGAACACTATATTTTAGGAATACACCTATCGATAATAATAATTAAAAATTTACTTTTAACTTCAACCTCTAATGTTGAACCGGCAGAGGAAGTTGAAGAAAATACTTCAACATCGATAGGGATAAAAACAGTTCATATTCCTATCTTTCCTACCGAACCAAATACAACTTCTTTTAATTCTAAAAATACTAGAATGGAAAAAATACAAACTTTTACAATAATAAAACAATTAAAATTAGAAAAATATATAATTATCTTTTCTAATTCTCAACAAAAAAATATTATACATATATAGAAATTACATTTCAATTCAAAGAATATAAAAAATATTCTTTACATGCATTATTAGACACTGGAACTACAACAAGTAGGGTAGAAAAAAATGTTATACCAAGACCAAAATATAATCAATGAGAAACCCAATAAAAGCTATAGGAATTGATAGAAACGAGACAATAATTGAATATAAAGCCAAAAAGGTTCATATTTACATAAATGAAATTAAATTTATAATTCCAAAGCTACTATGTTTTCCTGACATGCATGGAGACATATCGTTAGAAAACAATTTTATCTATAGTCATTTACCCTTTTTTATAAACAATGATATAATAATTTTATCTGCAAAAAAAAAAAAACTGATAAAAATAACTCTAATAAAAATTCATATGTAATAAAAATTTTAAACGTCTAAGAAGGAAGCAAATTACACAAGTAGATATTAATTTTAGAGTAATTTATAAAGCAACAAAACGCTGGTTTCACTTTGATGCTCTGCAGAAAACTTGAACATTTCAAAGCAAAGACATATATGTCCCATTTAAGAAACTGAGAGTGAGAACAATTATGCAAGTTTAACATTGACAGAATAAGTAATGCGTATCATCGAAGTTGTGTTTCTGCTGCTACAGCACTGTCAAAAGCAATAACTTTGTTTTGTTGTTTCGTTCTAATGATTTGGTAGTATTTGATTAGAAGACTGATGATCAAAGCTTAAAGTCAAAAGGCAAAATCTTTTGGTGCTTTAGCAACTAATCGAAATCAAAATCATATTTGTCCCACTTGGAATTTAATTAAGCTCCAAATGGAAACATTATATCAGAGGTTTTGAAGTTAACTTAAAACTGAAATCTTCATTTCAGGTTCTTATTTGAACTATACCATTAGTTTGCTGGACAGTGATAGTCTCAACATATTCATTTCAGGTTTCTTGATCATATTTGAGAGCTCGTTTGGTCAACAACTCGAAACCCCACATCGGGAAAACAGTAAAAAGAAGATATGAACAATGCTTATAAAGAATAAGTATGGGCTGCCTTTGCTACATACTTACCTGGACGGGGTCAATAGATGATCAGCGAAGTCTATGGCCTAGGTTGGTGGCTTTCATTGCACTTGGAAGGTGCACCTGCCTAAGGTCTCCCCAAGAGGGAGAGCCTACGTCATTATTTGTGGCAGCAGGGGCCTGCGTTCGCGCGGCCCCTCCCAATTCTTAGTTCAATGTTCTCTGCCGTCTACTCTTTAGCTGACCTTTGTTGTGACATAGCAGTGTTTGTTGATTCTGATAAACATTCTTCCCCAATCATTGAAGTTATATTTGTTACCTCAAATTAGATTAGATTTGTCATTTTATTTAACTCATCAAAACGGAAAATTTGTCATTTTATTTAACTCATCAAAACGGAAACATAGGAACCACGAGATCTTGGTTCCCTGTGTCCCTATCATGTCGATACATGCGGGTCTTCGAGTTTGATGAATCCAAGTAATATAGTTATTTGGATACACATTCAGTTTTAAATTAAAGAAATGACCTCCACTAATTTCTCCAATAAGCTTGGAGAAAATTTCACTTAAACATTTATTTCAGATTCTTCTCATTCAATTTCAAAAGACATCATTGAATAATCCTCGCACTCTCAACTTTCTATTGAAAATAGATTAATGTAGTGAAAATTTTAAAAGTTCCGATATCTAATATTCATGAATCACTATAAAAGCAGAATTTAAACTTGCTTCACTTTGGAGAATGGTAGCAGGCTTAAATCCTCCAAAAACAAGGTAAAAACTTACTTTAATAGCAAATCAGTAATACAAGTGCGATAAAAATTTATTAACAAGACTGAATGATTCAAATCAATTTGCCATGAAGTCAAGTCCCACATCGCACTAGGAAAGCAAGTAGCAGCTCCTTCTCATGTTTATAAGGCAACTTATAGCATAGCATAAAACTCAAGGAGCCGTGTGGTGAGCACAAAGCGAATTATTCTTTCGCCTTTTACTAAAGAATACCGTGTGCTCTCCACTCTAAGCGGCATACGCCTATTTTTGGAAGGGTATTCCTCGTTGAATGCCCCCACCCCAATTCGAGTCTTAAAGATTATTATCTTTTGATGTGAGGTAGTTTGTTCGTTTTTAGTTTCGTTTTTTTCTATGTTTTGTATTGTTGGAAGTCATTTTACATAAGCTTTTTTTGTTGCTTTTGTTTGCTTGTATGGTAATTTCTTTGTTTGCATTTTTGCAAGTTTTGTCTGTCTTTGTGACAATATTGTCTGTTGTTATGGCAATTTAGCATTCATGTAATATGTATTGTCGAGCGTTTCTAGTCACAAAATGATTAGCAGTTTGTTATTCTTATGATTCCCTGTGGTAGTTTGTCGATGTGTCAAAAACTCGCAGCGAAAAAAGTACTTGATTCATGAAGTTTTTTGGTCAAAATATACATTTGCCAAATTATCATTTGAAAGACAGAGCAAGTTTTTTAAAGGGTGCGTTTTAATTTTATCTTCCACACTCTTAGGGATTTTCCTCAAATTTTTATTTAAATTTTTGTTTAAAAATTAATATTTTTTAAAACTCGACGTGCATGTACGGCGAGTTTACTGTAATGATATTAGTTCAGGAAATATAAAATTTTTGGTGCTAGTTTAGGGAATTTAAGATGTAGGGTGCTAGTTTGGCGATTCACCCTAGCTCCCACCCTCCAAAATGGGCCAAACCCTTGTCCTCTCGAGGTATTGTTGAAAAAAGAAATAGAGAAATAATATTAGTTTTTTTTGATGGAAAAAGAAGACTTATTTGATTATTTATATGGGGGTCGGGAGAGTTGAAATCTAATGGACAACACGATAATATATAGGCTTAAATATTAAATAAGTACTTAAATTATATATTTTTTAGATATGTGTCTAAAGTTTTTTTTGGGCCAAGTAGGTGCCTAACGTTTTTAAAGTTATTCTTTTAGGTGCCCGCCGTTAACTTACTTAAAAATTCTTATATTTATCAAAATTCACAAAATAACCCTAAAATTCTCAGATCTTTAAATCCGGCCACTGTCGTCGCCGTTCATCACACTACCGGTGACAAAATGAAGCTTTCTTCTCTTGCCGCAAGACTCGAACGTCATTTGTCGGCTGATCGGCTGCCATTTGTCGTCGATTGTTTTCTTTTTCTTTCGCTAATTCAACTTTATTTCGACAATAAACACGCCGTCCGTCGACTATTGGCGATGGGAGAATGGGGAAATGATCGTGGGGTCTAGTGACGGAAGTGGTGAGCATGCCGTCTACGATTGTCGGTGGCAACGACTAAAATCGAGATTTAAGACTTAAGAATTTAGGAATTTGAGGACTATTTTGAGGGTTTTTAATAATTTTAGGATATTTTTGAAAATAAAACATGCCACGTGTCATGTTTTTATTTAGTAATGAATTTTTTTAGGCAAGGCACCTAAATGGAAACTTTGAAAATGTTAGGCACCTATTTGGCCTGAAAATCATTTTGGGCACCTATCTAGAAAAAAATGTATTTTGGGCACCTATTTTCTAGAAAAAAATCTTGGTCCTTTTTTGGTGTCCCATTCTATGCTCAATTTTTATTTTCCTATTAAAATCTAAACTATATATAAATTTATATATATATATATTTTTATGGAACAAAAAAACTCGAATTTCTTTTTAAAGGTACACCTACCACATCTTCAAGTGTCCCATTCTATATTAAGGAATGAACATTAAAAAAAAATAATTTTTAAAAAAAAATATATAAATTTTAAATAAAAATCACGAAATTCCTTCCCTTCTGCACATCTTAAAAAAATCAATAAAATCTCAATTCATTTAAAAACTCTAATCCAAATTATAACCCTAAATTTTAGTCATAAATTTTAAACTTAATTTTTAGTGTGAGAATACAAATGATTTTTAATTTCAAACTCTTAAAATTTTATAATTTCATGCTTCTAAAGCTTTAATATAAGTTTCTAAGAGTTCGATCCCTGAATGGTGGTCGTCATCATCATAATGTGACATCAAATCTGCTCATTAACGGGATCATGAATGTGGCATTTGTCTTGATGGAATAAGTTTTCTCAATGTGTAAAGTGAGTTTGTAAAACATTTTACAGACAAATATAGATCTCCGGCCGAAGCTGTTAAAGAGAGTTTCCAAAAATATAGCCAACTCATGTTCATCAGTTACTTCAGCATCTGTTTCGCTTCAATGTCCAGTTTTTGATAAAATTTTCTGCTAGAAAAAAAAACCCTATGTTAAGACTACAAAAATATTAGGGTTATAAAATTCTTTACAGCTTGGGACACCTGTTATTTTTATTATGAACAATAACTATGGAAACAAAATTTTAGGAACGTTAATAAAATGTACGCAACATGTTTTGTCCATCTTTTTGTCTCTTGGGATTTCTTTTGTTTTAATGCAGAGCACTACATTTGTCGGAACCCAATCAACCTTAAAAACAAAACCTTTCGTTCCTTTTCCCTATAAATCTTCTCCTTTTGCTCTCGCTTACCTAAAAAACAGGTGCACAACTCAATCCAAAACATAACAAAGCTCTCCCCTGAGCAAACATGGGAGGTTGCGCCACCAAGCCTAAGGTTTTGAAGGGTGACCAAGGGGAGATCCCAGCACCGTCACCTGCGAAAGAGGCGGTTCCCGAAGCAAAGGAGGCTGCTGAAGGCGAAAACATGGTCGAGGCTGCCGAGGACAGAGATGTCAACATCGACGATGATCAATAAAACAAGAGATCTCTTAGTAACTTGTTCAAAAAGGTACCGTTTCTAATTCTCTATCTGCATAATGCATGTGTACTATAAATTGAAGAAAAGGTTTTCTTTTGTTAATACAGATTAGTGTATTGGCTTGATGCGTTAAGCCATTTGATTCAGTGGTTGATGTGATCTCATTAAAGCAGGAATGGTGGAATCATTCATTTGAATACGGCCCTGTCTTTTCAATGTGTTCTTTGCCTTGGCTTTTTCACTGAATTATAACTGGTTTCTACTGTTTGGTTGGTGAGAAAGTGATATTAAAGGAAAGGAAAAAAAATCAAAAAAGAAGATTAAATAATACTATGTATTAGATAATACATATGCTTTTAGGGAGAATGGAAATTTTGATGGATACGAGATACTTTGAACTGGTGCTAAAAATTTTGTGGTTCTTGTTCCAAGATATGTAGTTTGATGGTGGGCACCGATTAATGCCTCGAGTGAATGGTTTTTAGGCGAACAAAACGGTCCATCGAGTACTTTTTGTACCGGATTGTTCTGTTCATCGGAAAAGTCTTCTGCAACTGAAGTCATTGATGATGTTATATGGGTGCTTTATGATTGTTAACATTTTGGAATGTGTCTGAAACACATTGTAGACATCCTTATCTGTAAAGCTCCATCAATGTGCATTCCTGTATTTGTTTTCTTGTCAATAATGTTGCACTGTGGATCCAATCTGCAAAGTTGAAGAAAAATATCACACGTTAGGCAAATGAGTGGTTCATCTTTTCCCATTAAATAAATGCAAAGCGGGACTCAATTGTTATTGTATTTGGGCTGTAATGAAAAATGGGATACATCAGTTTAACTGTTAATACTTTGCAGAAAGAAAACAAGGGGACATCTGAGAGTGATAACACACAACCAGAGGCAGAGCCAATGAAAAAAGAAACACTGGAAACAGTGCCACAAGAATCACCGGAAACAGAACCAGTGACCAAGAATCAGGAAACTAAGGAACCTGAAAAGCCAGTCAAGCCCGTGTCTGTTCCTCCCGGAAACATTGAATCAGCCCAACCAGCACCCGAGGCGGCAACAGCAGCGGCAGCTGTGGGTGTGCCCGAGGCACAAAATAGGGAAACATCGGCTGGCGAAACGAAAGACGAGACATTAGTAGGAAATTGAGCAGTACTGTTGAATTAAGCATGTGATATACGAAGAGTGAAAAAGACTGATATAATATAATGGTTGGAAGGGTAAAAGGCATGTGTTGTTTACTCCTATGACAAGGGAAGGCTGCTGGATATGTGGTCATAAAATCAAGCAAATCACTTGGTGTTTAGACGTCTATTTAGGTGGACTTGTATTTGTTGTTCCTGAATTATTTATTTTCTTGCCAAAGAATTTGTTTTTGATATTATCTACTTGTTCATATGGGATTCTTAGGTTGAATATATGCACAAAGATTGAACCCTGGTTTTAGAGTTGCTGATTTGTCTTCCACAAGTTGTCTGTAATGGATGATAAGAACTTGGTTGCACTAGGCTATTTTACGAGTTGATCATTTATTTATATATAGATTCTCACACATTCTAGCATAATTTAATATAGTGATTAAAATTTTTAAAATTATTATTTTTATTTAAATAGTTGATCATTGCATTCATTATACATCAATTAAATATTATATATTTTAAATTATTAAATTATTTAATTATAATTTTCATTCTGATTTTTCTATCAAAATTTTAAAAGTACTGACTTATTTTAGGGAAACTACATAAATAGTATCCCACCTATTCCCACATTAATGTTTTGATACCCCAACTATTATTTTTGGCAAAATACTACCTAACGTTACGTTTTTATTCAGTTTTGGTACCGTCTGTTAAAAATTAACGGAAATGATGACGTGACTTAGTATAATCACACTTTTAGTCCAAAATACTTATATATTTGATCAATTTAGTCCAAAATCCATCCATTTAAAACATCATCTTCATTTGGGGGTAAAATTGCAAATTACCCAAATGCATTGTTACAACCAGAGAAATGCACCTGAAAAATCTCTCTTCAATCTGTAAAATGCATTTGGGTAATTTGCAATTTTATCCCAAAATGAAAATTATGTTTTAAATGGATGGATTTTAGACTAAATTGATAAAATATATTAAGTGTTTTGGACTAAAAGTGTGATTATACCAAGTCAGGTCATCATCTCCGTTAATTTTTAACGGTTCGGGTACCAAAACAAAACAAAAACGTAACGTTAGATACCATTTTGCCAAAAATAATAGTTGGGTATCAAAACAGTAAAGCGAGAATAGGTAGGGTACTATTTATGTAGTTTTCCTTTATTTTATTGGTTTTGGGACATTTTCAACCCATTTCCGATTGAATCAGGCCCTTTTAACCCAATTTGAATGTCTTTTTGCGTGTTCTCTTTAACCGAATAATTAGAGGTCAAAGCCTATGGCATTAAGAAAATATGTCTGGACTTTAGATTGATCGCATGCTTCTAATATTACAAACTTGTTCGATGAATCTATTTGTTTTAATCTCCATTCTTAACTAGATCAAGCCGAGATTCAATCGAAAAAGTGAAAATAGAAAAAAAAAAAATCTAATTTAGTAAAAAAGCGGGATAGAATACATGTAACACCCAGACCGATACGGGTTATCCGATCTAATCCGAAGTATCACATTCGGTTTATCGAAACGACCCACATTAACATTTCAGTGAAAAAAAAATTGTCAAACCATTTAAAATCATAAAACAAATTTTGAATTTACAATACAAGTTCAGAAATTATTCACTTAATAGGACAATGTTCATAAATACACGTTACAAAACGAATTTCAGACTCAAATATAAATCAAGACATGACATACATGCCCGTAATTACACATGTACTGTACTCCGCAGAAGTGGTGAAGGAACTCTTATGCTGATGTCAATAATCGCAACATGATCAATCTTTTAACATGTGATGGTAAAGAACAACATGAGCTTGGAAAAGCTCGTGTACAGAACTACCAAATGATGCAGGCACAAGCATGTAATGGCAAAGCATAAAACTGATATATTGAGCCTGGTATCATCAGGTTTCAAATATAATAAGAAATTTTATATTATCGTGGTACTTGAAGATAACATATTTATCCTTTATTTGATCACCTGAGTACCATATAAGATGCTTATAGATCGAAGAATCAGAAGAGAGATAAATTACGGAAGTTGAACTAGGGAGTTTAGTGTGTTCCATTGAGTGCAGATATGAGCTATACAGAAAGTTTCAGACATTGATAAATTAATTTAGTATGGTAGATTTAAAAGAGGCAAGAAGATTTTATTTATTACATAACTACCCTCCAACCAAACTCCAGTATGCAGTTCCCCATAACTACATCTATAAAGGCGTTAACCTAGGCTCATTGGACATAGGTGTCATCTTAAGGGGATAGATTAGGTCCAGAAGGAATCACCCTAGCCGAAACATAAGAACCTAGTATAGGAACAATTCCCTAACCGAAGCGTAGGAATGTAATACATGAGGAATCAATAGCCAAATCAGGGTTGAACTTATAGAAACTTTTATATCATATCCCAAGTACCCTAGTAAAACAGTTCATACAGTAATAACAATAATAAGTAGTAAGCAGTAGTAGCAGATATAAGCAGACAAATATTTTTAGTGAAATGGTAACCAGAGAGCATGTTTTTCAGATTAGAACAGAAGTATATTTTAAACAGATAGAAGTCATGATTCAAATCAGAGAGACAATCTTGATTTCAAATCGGAGAGAATATTCATGTGCACGTGGAACACACTAGATAGAACAATTTTTTGGGCACTTCGCAATCACAAGAAAAAGAACATTGATCTCCTAACAAATTCAAACCGATTTTAGAAAGGAGATCCCTAATACAAAGGGGGTTTGGTACTAACGGCTCCAATCATGCATTCGAAAATTGATACATCAGGATCATTGAAAATCCATATATATCAAGAATATTCCAATCATTTTGGCCAACAAGGGCATTATAGACATTCAAACCTTCAAGGGCAACTTAGTAATTTAACCCAACAAGGTATAAGCGGTGATCTGCAGAATTCAAGAATTCTATTTGCTCAACAGGTTTCCAAACATTTTAGAACCCACCGATATTTTAGTCATTTCAATCGATCCAAATATATAGAGTTCTTTAGGCAAATTAGTCTTCAGATGTTTACTCACGAATTAGGAAATCTTGGCATTTTACAATCTCAAAAATTAGAAACATGTTATCGGGATTTTTCAAACAGATCTGGAATTTAATAGGACAATCAGAAGTTTTATCAGTTCAAAAATGAAATACCAAATTATTTTTTGTAGACTCTCTAGGTGAAATGCTGGCAAAAGTGGCAGAAAATATATATTGAAAAATATAAAAATGTGCCAAAATGAGTCTTTTGCGTGCAAGTATATACGGTCTGCAAGTAATACAGCTGGTAAGCTGAGTATCAATCCCACAGAGATTGTCTTGGAATTCAATTGCCTTGATTGTTACTTGCCTTAAGAAAAAGTTGATTTGATTTGAAATTGGTTTGGGAAAATAATTAAAAAGTAAAGAAATGAAAGAAAAGTAAAGACGTTGGCAAGGAAGGTGTTTTAATGAATGATGAGCGTTGGCAGGGAATGCCTGATTTTCACGCTATTCATGCCGTGCCAGCCATTAACAACAACCTGTCTTAGCATTGTTTGCCGAGCAGATTCAAAAGTAGCAAAGCCTCTCTCGATGGTCATTGCCCTAAATTGATCATGTAAAAACACTTATATCTCTATAGTGTTTGTTTTTAAATAAACCAATTTGATTAAGATCCAATCTATACTCCTAAGGGGTAGATTTCACTCCCGAAGTAAGTTCATCGACTTGAACGACTTCTCTCGAAGCTTCTCTCCTCAGTATTCGACAACTTATTTGTTGCCACCCCAAGTCTGTTAAGATATTAAGGTGCAATAGGCCAACAGTGCCAGCTCTCGCTTGGCAGAGTATTTAGGAAATATTAAAGTTTGCCGAATAGATGAAACTTTGCCAAGACAAATTTATTATTAAAAGCTAAAGCATGAAAATAACATAAAAACCAAACATCCCCACCAACTATTAAATTAGTTCATGGTGAGGGAGTGAACCAACAATCCAAAAACGTTTTCAGAATACATCATTCTTAAAAACAAAATAAAATAACTTGAGAGAGAGAATGTGCTAGAAGGGGTCTCTCGATGCAACCCTTCAAGATCCATGCTTCTCGTCCAAGTTGGTTGGACCACTCTTCCACGGTGCAGTCGGTCGTCAATCGTCACACACACACCAACTCCTCACGATCCAATCTTCTCATCTCCTCTTAAAGTCTAGCTTGGTTGGTGTTTAAATAGGCGTGCAAATAAGGGATAGGACTAGGTCTTCAAATTTTAAATTCTAACTGCCCAGAGGATAAGGTATTATCTTCTTATCCAGATTTGAATGAGATCTGATCAGGCTAAGGCTGACGTCATCCTCGCGCCGACGCAACAAGTCTTGCACCATTTTATCCTCTACTTTCCAAGCTTGGCACATCCAAGCCCTTTTGGCAGTCTTGGCATGGCAAACAAGTCTTGAACCATCTTATCCGCTATTTTTTTAGAGATTGTTCCAATTGCTATTTTTTCGGAGTCTGATCATGTCCTATTTTTTCGTGGTCCAACAGCCTCTTGGCGTGGCATCATGTTCACTTCTCTGCCATCCAATGCTTGGCATTGTCTGGTCCATCTGTGCCAACAACACTCGTCATTCTCTCTGGCATTCCTTCTTGTGTTGCTTTTCTGGGCCAAATACTATGCCAAACTTGCAAAATTGCCAACAAAACAACCTTTCACACTATCATAGACAAAAGTCTAAACTCCTTATGCAAATGCATGATTCTAACATCCTAATGCAATTAAATGTACCTAAAAACAAGCAAAAGCATTGTAAGATTGACATTAAAAACAGTACTTTTGGAGAGGTAACACACCCCCAAACCTAACTCATTGCTTGTCCTCAAGTAGTGCAATCAAAATAAAAACAAAAACTGTGAAAAAGTTACCTCGACAAAATTTTGGTTAAATGTCAACACGTACTGACAAGCAAAATTTGGCTCTATTTCTGTCCTCAGTATCTCAGTGCAATAATGCCAAGCAAGTAGTAATTCAAGTGCAGCAATATAACTCTAGTCAAAGTTCATGAAGAGTGTATGAGTGTAGGCAATATGCATCAAGTTTCATTCCACTCCCTTAGACAAATTTTACTACCTAAACTCAAATTTTTTTTTCATTTTTTTCTTTTTGCCAAGGGTTTCTGCTGTCATTCTTTTAAGCTTGCTTCGTGACACTATTTAGCGTGGGAGATAAGAGGGAGCATACCATGAATCCCCACCTTAATCTAGACATCACTAGGCTTTCTTTTCAACTCACACCCCAAGGTTTTGGACTTGAGAACTAAGAGGAGCAAACCACGAAGCCCCAAGTAGCTTATTATCCCTAAGGTAGATGAGAGTTTTATTTTTTCTTGCCTTGGCAAAACATTGCTGCCTTATTTATTTCTTTTACCCTGGCATCATTTTTTTTTAAAATTTGAGCATAGTTTCAAAAAGTAAGTTTGCTAAGGGACTAGATACATCTTACGTGTTAAGTGCAAGTTCAATTCCCTAAACTAGAGATCAATTGCCAAGCAATCCTGGCATACTACTCTGCGGGCATGGCATGACAACTAAAGATTAAAGTCTCCTTATTGGACAAACACCTAGATCAAATTAAGCTTGCTTAACAATTGTTAACATTTTTCAAAATTAAATCGAGACAAAATTTTCTTTTTTTTTTTTAGCGGTTCGGTATGCATCTACTCTAAATGACCTTGATGACATGGCAAAAGAAATTAAACATGATATGCATGGCATAAATGTGAAGAGAACTGCTTGGCATGGCTTCATCACTGGCAGAGGGCTCGACAGAGAAATCTGGGAATTCTGGCATAACATCAGGAGATATTTTCTTGAGAGTTTCCCTGATTATCACATCCCTGGCCTGCATATAATGTCGTAGCTTGACATTAATCTCTTCAGCCTTTTCCATCTTACTGAGTATCATCTCCTGGCGTTGGTAGATTTGAGACAACATTGCCATATAACCATTTAGCACAGTCTTAGGGATTGTGTCTAGCACAGCTTTTGACATCTTTGGCTTAGGCGTGGCCATTTTTGCTTTTCCTTTGGCCTTGGCCTTTGGCTCAACCGCAGTGAGGTTTCTCCATATGGCAGCAGTGATGGTCGTTTCCTTTATTATCTGGCATTGCTCCTCATCAAGCCTAGGCACATCATGGCGTATGCAAATGTTAGAAATAAGCAAAAGGAAAAACAAACTACCTTTACCTCTCGCAACACACTTATAAGTCTCTTCTATGATAATCTTTCCAATATTGATATTGCGCCCTTTTATGATAGAGTGCAACAAAATCAGCCTTTCTTTCGAGACCGTCTCATTGTGGGATGTAGGCAACAGGTTTGCCTTAATGAAGTGATTCCAGCCTCTCACTTGTAGCTTCAACGCCAGCCTCTTCACCGTCTAGTGGCCTGTCGATGAAACTGTTTACGTCGTGCCAGGTTCACACAGATCCGTCAGTAGCTTTTTCATCTTGGCAGCAGTCATCGAATCAATATACTCAAAATACGCATCTCCTGCACCATCCAACTCAAACATATTATTAATATATCCCTCATCAAAACGCACACACTGACCCCTAATCATCAGGAAAGTCGAATCCTTGGTCACAAGGTGCGCGTAGAATTCTTGAACGATGGTGGCATAGATCTCCCTTTTTTGCTGGACAAATAGACTCCACTTGTGCAAGTTACTCGTAGACATAACTTCTGAAGGGAAGTCGATTGTTGCCTCAGTTTTGAATTCGAGGTGCTTCTCGTAGCAAAAAATCCTCGAGGCCAAATTTGTTTCAAACTTTTTCTCGATCTCCTCATTGAAGAATCTTTTAAAGGGAAGAGACGATGAGACCATTGAAACTGGTTGAAGCTTGGAACGATGTTGAAAGATGAAGGCAAATGACGATTTGGGTTTGTACTTGCTTATCGAAAAGGAAGTAAAAAGTGAGAGAGATGTTTTGGCTTCTTTAACCGGCAAGAGTAAGAAAGTGAAAGGTTTTAGGTTAGTTGAGTGTTTTAATGGGATTAGTAATTAGGGATAATAATGGGGAATAAAAAGAATTAATTTAAAAATAGGTGGAGTGATAAGGTGATAAGTGATAAGATAGGGTAAGGATTGGAGTGATAAGGTAATTGATTTGAAATTTAAATTTCAACCAAAATTTGGGCGGCTAGGGCTTAAAGTCAAATAAAGATAACTCTCTCAATTTTTTACTGGGCCGATAAAACTAGGGTTTTTCCCTCTTCCTTCAATCTTTTGCACCGCTGCATGCCAAGCTACTCTGGCACTGCGTCTGGCAGATTTTTCTGTTAAAGCATTGGCTCCTGGCAGTGTTCCTAGCACAATTTCTGGCACAATGAATCTGCGCAACTCAAATGAAACCTTTCAACACATTAAAGGAATAAAAACATGGAACTTAAAAAGAAAGAAAACGAATAAAAAAACTAAAAACAAAGAAAAACACTAACCTAATATTTACAAAAATTCAAACATGACGGTGTTTTCATGTAACCTCTGCCAAAAGGATCACCTCTTTGGCATTGTTCTGATCACCTTCCATGTAGTGCTTTAAGCGTTGGCCATTCACCTTAAATATTTCTCCTGTCTTCAAGTTCTTAATGTCCACAGCTCCATGAGCATAGGGCTTCACAACTTCATAAGGGCCCGTCCATCTTGATCTGAGTTTCCCTGGAAACAACTTAAGCCGTGAATTGAATAGAAAAACACGTTGGCTGTTATTAGTAATTACCATGTTTAGTTACATTAATCTTAAGCATTACATTTAGGATACATTAATTGCTTGCCATGCCTTTAATTGGAACAAGAATTGCTTAGATTTGATGAATATTCAATGATGATTTTACCAATGCACTTAATTGATAGAATTTTTATTCTAGGATAACCATGGAAAAACTTAGAATTTTACTATGATGCTAAATTTGATGAAACACTGTTGTGGTTTGATTGATTTAAGGAGTTCTAGTAAACTTAGGTGGATAATTAACTAATTGGGGGATTAGATGAATGCTAGAGGTGCCCGAAATTGGCTCTAGCATATGCTAAAAAATTGATCACTAGAGGTGCCCGAAACTGGCTCTAGGAGGCGTTAAAATTTTTTAACTAGAGGTGCCCAAACCGCTCTAGTCGATCAAATTAACTTAAGAAAACTAAAAATAAAACACTAGAGGTGCCCGAAATTGGCTCTAGTTAAAACATGTTAAAAAGAACCCAATGAAGTAATTTGAAAACCTATTGTTTGCATAGAATCTGGAAAATCAACTTGCACACAACTCCGCACACACTCACAAGCGTTATAGTTTGATTCCGAGTAACTCCTCAGTTTTCCGAAAAATAAAAAGCCAATCATACTTTGTGCCCCAGTTCAAAGAATTGAAATCAAGTTCAAAGCTAAGTTTGTGAAAATTTGAAGTCTTGGCAGGTAATTATGAGTTTGCATTGCTTGAGGACAAGCAATAGTTCGAGTTTGGGGGTGTGATAAGTGTTCAAAAGTACTATTTTTCTTACCCTTTTTACTCATATTATTGTTAGACTTAGGCTCATATTAGTTGCATAGTTAGCCATTCATGCATTAATCCATGTTTCCTTCAATCGTTGAGCTTGATTACATAACTTGGTGATTTTTGTGGAAATAGATGCTGCTTTGGTGTGTTTTTGTGTGTGTATGTGCAGGATCACTTGCCAAAGCTATGCCGAGCTAGTTGCCGTGGCAATGCATGAAGGATATGCCGAGCCAGATTGCCATGGGCATTTGTCGACAAAGACCAAAAGCAATATGGATGTCGAAATTCATGATTTTACAAGCCCAAGATGACATGGAGCAAGGTCCAAGCCCAAAGGAATTTGATTGCCATGCAGAGATTAAAGAAGAATTAAATTCCAAGAGGATAGGAGAAGTTCTAATAGGAATAAAATTATAATAAAGAATTATATTCTTTAAAGATAATTTAATTCCAACTCAAACTCCTCCTCAAAGAAGGACTTTGGCCTAACCCTATAAATATCAAGGAGATTTCGACAATTCAAGAGAGGAGAGCAAGAGTTAATTTCGACAACTCCAAGAGAGGAAGCAAGGGGAATTTTCGGCAAGCATCTAGGGCAAGGAATTTTCGACAAGCTTCATCTTTTCTTCCTTGTTCGATTGGGTTCATGCAAGGGAAAAACTTGTTGCGTGTGATAAGTGCTACGCAAATGTGCAAGTATACACGTCGCAAGTAATAAAGTGATATGAGTATCGAGTATCGTCTCCACAGGGATTGGTTTGGGCCACTTTGCTTAAGTTACTGCACTGTGAAAAGTAAAAACACAATTAAAGGATTAAAGGAGTTTAACTAATAACTAAACTAGAAAGCAATAAAGTAAAAGAAAAGATGAAAGAAAAAGAGAGAATAGGCCAGGTTATCGTGAGTTGAGGTGTGATAGCTGATTGGATCGTCTTGGTAAAAGAGTGCAAGGGCAACTCAGTTGCTGTGGCAACTTGCACAGCGGGGTTGCCTTGGCAACTAATCGATGGTTGCCTGGGCAACTACTTAGGCGTCTGGGCAGCAACTTCAAGGTTCGGCGGAGCGTTCTTCAATGGTTTCTTCTTATCCCTAAGTCGAAACTCTAGCTACTTGTGCATGCCTTGATAATACATCCCTGCGTGAATCAAGGGTGAACAACAACCAATCTTGCGCTCCTCTTAGCCGTTGAAATCCTTAACTTATTCCTAAGCCGGATTAATCTTCACCATCAATAGATTGAATAAAGACCATACTCATTCGTTTCTTGAATCTAACTCTCCCGATATTAGATAAATGGATGAAATCACAAGATCCTCTCCCAATTCACTCGCAAACAATAATAAGAATCAAGAATGAATAAACCTTGAAATAGAAAAGTGCAAACTCTTATTACCTAAACAAAAACCAATAGTTTCTCACAATCTCAAAACACAACAACCATAGCCAAGTAAATTTAGTTCATGGCTAGGTTCCAAAGAAACACAAGATAATTAATCCCTAGCATGAACCCAATCGAACAAGGAAGAAAAGATGAAGCTTGTCGAAAATTCCTTGCCCTAGATGCTTGCCGAAAATTCCCCTTGCTTCCTCTCTTGGAGTTGTCGAAATTAACTCTTGCTCTCCTCTCTTGAATTGTCGAAATCTCCTTGATATTTATAGGGCTAGGCCAAAGTCCTTCTTTGAGGAGGAGTTTGAGTTGGAATTAAATTATCTTTAAAGAATATAATTCTTTATTATAATTTTATTCCTATTAGAACTTCTCCTATCCTCTTGGAATTTAATTCTTCTTTAATCTCTGCATGGCAATCAAATTCCTTTGGGCTTGGACCTTGCTCCATGTCATCTTGGGCTTGTAAAATCATGAATTTCGACATCCATATTGCTTTTGGTCTTTGTCGACAAATGCCATGGCAACTGGCTCGGCATATCCTTCATGCATTGCCCTGGCAACTAGCTCGGCATAGCTTTGGCAAGTGATCCTGCACATACACACACAAAAACACACCAAAGCAGCATCTATTTCCACAAAAATCACCAAGTTATGTAATCAAGCTCAACGATTGAAGGAAACATGGATTAATGCATGAATGGCTAACTATGCAACTAATATGAGCCTAAGTCTAACAATAATATGAGTAAAAAGGGTAAGAAAAATAGTACTTTTGAACACTTATCACACCCCCAAACTCGAACTATTGCTTGTCCTCAAGCAATGCAAACTCATAATTACCTGCCAAGACTTCAAATTTTCACAAACTTAGCTTTGAACTTGATTTCAATTCTTTGAACTGGGGCACAAAGTATGATTGGCTTTTTATTTTTCGGAAAACTGAGGAGTTACTCGGAATCAAACTATAACGCTTGTGAGTGTGTGCGGAGTTGTGTGCAAGTTGATTTTCCAGATTCTATGCAAACAATAGGTTTTCAAATTACTTCATTGGGTTCTTTTTAACATGTTTTAACTAGAGCCAATTTCGGGCACCTCTAGTGTTTTATTTTTAGTTTTCTTAAGTTAATTTGATCGACTAGAGCCGGTTTCGGGCACCTCTAGTTAAAAAAATTTTAACGCCTCCTAGAGCCAGTTTCGGGCACCTCTAGTGATCAATTTTTTAGCATATGCTAGAGCCAATTTCGGGCACCTCTAGCATTCATCTAATCCCCCAATTAGTTAATTATCCACCTAAGTTTACTAGAACTCCTTAAATCAATCAAACCACAACAGTGTTTCATCAAATTTAGCATCATAGTAAAATTCTAAGTTTTTCCATGGTTATCCTAGAATAAAAATTCTATCAATTAAGTGCATTGGTAAAATCATCATTGAATATTCATCAAATCTAAGCAATTCTTGTTCCAATTAAAGGCATGGCAAGCAATTAATGTATCCTAAATGTAATGCTTAAGATTAATGTAACTAAACATGGTAATTACTAATAACAATCCCCCAAACTCGAGTGAGGCATTGTCCTCAATGCATGCATAAAAATAACGAAAAATAACAATAAAAATAAAAATGCATACGAGGACTTACTCAGGGTCTCGTCATCGTAGATGATTAGTTTCCTTCTAGTTGGCGTCTTGACTTTCTTGCTTGAACGCGATGGTTGTTTTCTTGTTGCCGGTGGTGGAATCGATCCTCGTACGGGGTTGTCCTCATCATCCTCTTCATCAATGTCAATGGCTTTTCGTTTGGAGGATTCAATTGGTGCGGTCTTTATTGGTTCAATGGAGGGCTCGTCCGAATCGAAAAATCAGAAAATGATTCCGTAGGGAGTTGATTCGGGCATAGGTGCTTTACCTTTGGCTTTTTCGGTGGTTGCCGGGCATTGTCGGGGTTGGTTGCCGTGGCGTCGCCTTCCTTGGTTGACGTGGCAGGATATCGGCGGAAATATTGGGAACGGCACACGGTTGTCCGGGTACTTTTCTAGGATGACTTGGGTGATGGCATTGTTGTGCTCCTTCATGTACCGCATGAACATTAGTTGCCGATCTTCAATTTGCCTTAGGCGGCTTTCCAATGGGTGCAAAAGTGCTTCAATGTATCCCGGGATTAATGGCCGAGTTGCCCTGGCGTTAGGTGCTTGGGCATTAGGGATTGCCGCGGTGGCAGGAGTTGCCGTGACAATTGGGGGCCTTGAAGAATCTCCCGGTGCCTCTCCCATTAGCTTCCGGATTAGTGCTTGATTCCAACCAGACTTGGGTAGGGCTTTTTCATCGGTGGACTCACTCGGGACATGCATCTCCTTGCAAAGATTGGAAATTAAGCAAGGGAAGAAAAGATAACCCTTATCTTTTGAGTTGCATACAAAAATCTCATCGCAAATAATTTTTCCAATGTTAATGATGCGATTATGCAAAATAGAATGTATGAGCAAAAGACGTGGTATATCAACGGTAGTTTTGTGTGTGGAGGGCATTAAAGAAGTTTTAACAAACTTATTCCATAGTTTTGCCTCGGGTTTTAGCCGAAGGCGATTTACCGTGCCCTTGTATTTACCGTCGTTCCAATGAGTTCCTGGTTGAGTGAGTTCTTGAAGCACCTTGTCGAGTTGCTTGGGATTGATTTGGTCAACGAAGGCTTGATGCTCGTCCTTCTCAATGTAAAGTCCGTAAAAGGTGTTGATGCTTTCGGGACTTATAAGTATGGCCTTGTCACGAACAAAAACATAAGGATTATCCGGGTTAGGTGAGTGAGCATAGAATTCTCTTACCCATGAGATGTTACCCGGTTCCGGTTGATGGCAAAAGATTTGCCACTTTTGATGTGCAATCCTTTTGAAGATGAATGGTTCAAGGCCGAAATCTTGAGATCTGGAGTATTCAAAGCCTTGTTCTTCATGAATCTTCCGGCTTTTAAACTTGGATTGAAATCTTTCTTGAACCGCCGGTGTAGCAAACTTCTTGTATCTTGGTTCTTTGGAGGAACTTGGATGAACTAAAAGTTTAATCTTGGATGCCATGTATGATCTTGGTTGTGAGTAAAAACAAAGAAAAGAAACTAAAAAGTTGCAAGATAGAAAGTAGGAATAGGTTAAGGGTGATGGGTTTTATAGAATCGATAGGTGGGTGGGATTAGGGTTTAGGGGAAAACGAAAAAGGGTTTAGGGTTTTGTAGGAGTTGTCGACAAGGGTTTTGGTTAGGATGAATTGGAGGCTTTATATAAGCCTTAGATTCAGCCCATTAGTTTCCTTGTTGAAGATGTTTTCCTACTTGGTTTAGAATTCCTTCTTTATCTTGAACTTCCTTTCCTACAATTCAAAAACAAATCAAATAAGGATTAAAATTAAAGATAAACTAATAAAGAAAATAAATAAAGATGTGTAATAGGATTCTTAGACTTGAATAATAATAATAATAAAAAATCTATCCTAAAACTACTAATAATCGGCAAAAAAATTGAAAAAAAATGAAAAATAAATAATTAACTAATCGACAAAAACAAAAATAAAAAATAAATAAAAATAAAAATAAAAATAAAAATATCAAAAGGGAGAGCATGCTCATGCATCTCCTAAATTGACCACTTCCTTGTTACGTTCCACATGGGCACCATTGTAGTGCTTCAATCTTTGTCCATTAACTTTGAATTCATGGTCGTCAGAGATGGACTTGATTATCACGGCGCCATGGGAGAATGGTTTGACGACTTCAAATGGTCCCGACCATCTTGATTTCAGCTTTCCCGGGAAAAGTTTTAGCCGAGAATTGAATAGGAGAACTAGTTGCCCTGGCGTGAATTGTCGTGGCAATAGTTTCTTGTCATGCCATCGCTTTGTTTTCTCCTTGTAGATTCGTGCATTGTTATAGGCGAGTGCACGAAATTCTTCTATCTCATTGAGATCCATCAAGCGCTTTTGTCCGCACTTCCCAATCCATATTCACGGTCTTGATTGCCCAAGACGCCTTGTGCTCGATTTCCACCGGTAGATGACATGTTTTACCATAGACAAGCCGGAAGGGGACATACCTAATGGTGTTTTGAATGCAGTCACGATATGCCCAAAGTCGTCATCTAGTCTTAATGACCAATCCTTCCTTGAGGGATTTACAACTTTCTCGAGTATTCCCTTCAACTCCCGGTTGGAAATTTCTGCTTGCCCGTTGGTTTGTGGGTGATATGCCGTGGCGATCTTGTGTGATATGCCGAGCGTTGCAACATCTTGGCAATTAGTCCATTGTCAAAATGCTTGCCCCCGTCGCTGATAATTGCTCTCGGCATCCCAAACCGTGTAAATATGTTTTTCTGCAGGAATCGTTGCACGGTCTTGGAATCGTCGTTGGGAATTGCAGCTGCCTCTACCCATTTAGACACATAGTCGACGGCAAGTAAGATGTAGAGGTTGCCGAATGAAGATGGGAAAGGTCCCATAAAATCGATCCCCCATACATCGAACAGTTCCACCTCGATGATGTTCTCGAGTGGCATCTCATGTCGCCTAGAGATATTGCCCGTCCCTCCGCGCAACGATCACATTGCTTGTAAAAGTCTTGGGCATCTTTGTACAATGTTGGCCAATACAAACCGGATTGCAAGACTTTGGCCGCGGTACGAGTTCCTCCAAAATGTCCTCCATAGGGTGAAGAATGGCATTGCCGGAGTACATTTTGATGCTCTTCTTCAGGGACACATCGGCGTATAACCTGATCTGCACATTGTTTAAACAAAAGAGGCTCGTCCCAAAAGTAATGCTTAGCATCATGGCGGAACCGCTTCTTCCCTTGGTGAGTAATGCCATACGGAAAAATACCACAAACAAGGAAGTTAACTAAATCTGCGTACCAGGGTATTGTCGAGGCGTGTGCTTCCATGGTTGCCGAGGCGTCATGGGCTGTCGAGGCGTCAAGGGTTGCCGAGGCGATTAGAATTTGTTCATCCGGGAATGCATCGCATATCTCTAGATCCGCATCCTCTTCCCTATTGCGTTCCAAACGTGATAAGTGATCGCCACTTGATTTTCTCGCTCCTTTCCTGTCCTTAATTTCAATATCAAATTCTTGTAAAAGTAATATCCAACGAATCAAACGAGGTTTAGCATCCTTTTTAGCAAATAAGTATTTGATTGCCGAATGGCCCGTATGAACAATTACCTTTGTACCAATTAAATAGGATCGGAACTTGTCAAATGCGAAAACTACAGCTAGTAACTCTTTCTCCGTTGTTGTGTAATTCACTTGAGCATCGTTAAGAGTTTTACTAGCGTAGTATATCACATGGAAGGTCTTACTGTGCGTTGGCCTAGGACTGCTCCTACCACAAAATCACTTGCATCACACATGAGCTCAAAAGGTAGCGTCCAATCTGGTGGAACAACAATGGGTGCCGAGGAAAGCTTTTTCTTTAGGGTTTCAAATGCTTGAGTGCAAGAATCATCAAAATCGAAGACTTTATCCTGTTCAAGCAGATTACACAAAGGTTTAGTGATTTTAGAAAAGTTATGAATGAACCTCATGTAAAAACCTGCATGTCCGAGAAAACTTTGAATTCCTTTAACCGAATTTGGTGGGGGTAATCTCTCGATCACGTCCACCTTGGCTTTGTCTACTTCAATTCCCTTGGATGAAATCTTATGGCCGAGCACTATTCCTTCATCTACCATAAAGTGGCATTTCTCCCAATTGAGGACTAAATCCGTTTCTTCGCATCTTGCCAACACCCTCTCTAAATTGCCGAGACAGCCGTCAAAGTCATTACCAAAAACCGAAAAATCATCCATGAAGATCTCAAGGAAGTCTTCGACCATGTCCGAAAAAAAGCGCCATCATGCATCTTTGGAAGGTTCTTTGGGGCGTTACACAATCCGAACGGCATCCTTCGGAAGGCATAAGTACCGTATGGGCATGTGAAGGTTGTCTTTTCTTGATCTTCTGGTGCTATGGCAATCTGATTGTAACCTGAATAACCATCAAGAAAACAGTAAAAGGGTTTACCTGCAAGACGGTCAAGCATTTGATCAATAAAGGGTAATGGGAAGTGATCTTTCCTAGTGGCTTTGTTTAGCTTTCGATAGTCCATACAAACCCTCCAACCGGTCACAGTCCTGGTTGGGATAAGTTCATTATTTTCATTGCTTACCACTGTTATACCTCCCTTTTTCGCACACATTGTACCGACTTACCCACGTACTATCGTAGATAGGGTATATAATGCCGGCGTCAAGCCACTTGATGATTTATTTCATTACAACCCCTTTCATGGCATGATTCAGTCTCCTCTGGGCCTCAATTGAAGGTTTGTGATCATCTTCCAACAAGATCTTGTGCATGCACACCGCCAAGCTAATTCCCTTCAAGTCGGCAATTGTCCACCCTATTGCCTTTTATGTAGCTTCAACATGTTGATCAGCTTCTTTTCTGCTCAGGCTGTAACTTAGAAGAAATAATTACAGGTAATGTATTATCGGTCCCTAAGTATACATATTTCAGATTGCTCGCAATTGTTTCAACTCAAGAATTGGTGGATTTTCGATGAGGGTTTTTCGATCTTACCTTCCTTACCCGAGTAGTCCAAAGGGTTCAAAGTATGTACCGGTCGATTGACTAGCCAATTTGCCTCTTCTGTTGTTCCTCATCGACCGGCTCTTCATACTCCTCATGTTCCTCGTGTTCGGCAATGTAGTTCTTGAGGCAACTAAATTCTTCATCGGTTAAACTCGACGTGGCATGAAGTAGTTGGCATTCTTCGGATCATCTGCATGCCTTAGTGTTTGGAACACATTTAGTTTTACCTGCTGGTCATTCACCCTCATTGTGAGTTCTCCCTTTTCAACATCAATCAAAGTTCTCCCTGTCGCTAGGAATGGTCTCCCGAGAATGATAGGTGCATGCTCATCTGCTTCACAATCCAAAATAATAAAGTCAGCGGGAAAAATGAATTTATCAACTTTTACCAGTATGTCCTCGATTTTTCCCTCTGGATGCACATAGGATCTGTCGGCTAGCTGCAGCATAATCAAGTGTAGGTCTTGCCTTCCGATTCCTAGTTTCGAAAACCGATTTAGGCATCAAGTTTATGCTAGCCCCTAGGTCGCATAGTGCTTTCCCGACATAGTGATTTCCAATAGAACAGGGTATTGTGAAACTTCCGGGATCCTTCAACTTGGGCGGCATGCGATTGTGCAACATTGCCATGCATCCCTCTGTCGCGGCAACTGTTTCAAACTCTCCTAGCCTTGTTCTCTTGGACACAATGTCTTTAAGAAACTTGGCATAGTTTGGCATTTGATCCTGCACATACACACACAAAAACACACCAAAGCAGCATCTATTTCCACAAAAATCACCAAGTTATGTAATCAAGCTCAACGATTGAAGGAAACATGGATTAATGCATGAATGGCTAACTATGCAACTAATATGAGCCTAAGTCTAACAATAATATGAGTAAAAAGGGTAAGAAAAATAGTACTTTTGAACACTTATCACACCCCCAAACTCGAACTATTGCTTGTCCTCAAGCAATGCAAACTCATAATTACCTGCCAAGACTTTAATCATCAAAGACATGCTTCAAACTTGAATTCAAACCTCGGAACCGTGGCACAAAGTATGATCACCTTTTAATTTTTCGGATAGCACAAAAAATTACCCGGAACCAAACTATAATGCTCGTGACAATGTGTGTGCGTAGTTGTGTACAAGTTGATTTTCAAGATTCTATGTGAACAATAGGCTTTTATCAATTTAATTATCGGGCATTTGTTTTTATTTTCACTAGAGCCAATTTCGGGAACCTCTAGCAAAAGTAAGCTATTTCTCATTTTATTTTAGTCGACTAGAGCCAATTTCGGCACCTCTAGCGATTCTTTAATGTGCATTAACTACTAGAGCCAGTTTGGGCACCTCTAGCAAGAAAGTGTATTTACTACTAGAGCCAGTTTTGGGCACCTCTAGCAAGAAATTAACTTTTAATTTTCAATTTTAAATTTACCCAAATTTTAAGCAACCTAAGTTCACTAAGTTTCTTTGAATCAACAACCCACAACCGTGTAAAAAAAATTCAGCATCATAGTAAAACTCTAAGTTCTTTTCATGCAATCCTAAAATTAAAGGTTATTTCAATTAAGTGCAGTGGCAAAAATTCATCATTGGATATTCAACAAGTCTTAAGCAATTAAATCTAATTAAAGGCATGGCAAGTAACATATGCAACCTATATGTGATTGCTAAAGATGAATGCAACTAAACATGAAACTAACTAGAAACCAACACCCCCCCCCAAACTCGAGAGAAGCATTGTCCTCAATGCATGTAAGAGTGAAACAAAATTTAAAAGTAACTAAATGAAATGAGTTAGTCGAAGAGGTCGTCACCTCGAGTGATAAGTTTCCTTCGTGCCGTTTGCTTGATTCATTTTTCAGTCGGTGGTTGAATGCTGGTGCCATGTGAATAGCATTGCTTTGATTTGATCCATGTTTGCCGATACAAGTTCACTTGCATGAACATCAGTAGTTGTCGAAGCCATTGTTGTTGCCTGGGCATCGCCAGTTTCTGTTGTGGTTACTGTGGCAAGTAGTCGGCAGTGAATTTCTTTAGCATGGTGGTTGTGAGTCTTGTTGTAGAAAAGAAAACCTGGAAACTAAAGATAATGAAGAAAAATAAAATATATCCTAAAAATAAAGAGAAAAAATAACCAAAAATAATAGAACAAAATAGTTCAAAAAATAAAAATAAATGTATCAGTAGTTGCCGTGGCGTCGAGGGTTGTCGAGGCATGCACATCCATGGTTGCCGAGGCGTCAGGGGTTGCCGAGGTGTGCGCGTCCATGGTTGCCGAGGCGTGCGTATCAGGAGTTGCTGCGGTGTTGAAGGTTGCCGTTTTCGATACTTCTTATAGTCCATCCGCACCCTCCACCGGGTGATAATATTGCCCAAAAAGAGTTTGGCCAATGTGCTTGCCACTACTCCCTTTTGCGTTACCATGGTGGAGGTGTCTTTCTTCTTTGTTCGCTTGTAGTCCATGTATACTCTCCACCTTGCTACTATTCCTGAAGGCACAAATATATTAATAGGAAAAATTATATCCATTCTCAACCATTCAATTACCTCATTCTTGTCGACTTCTATCATGGTTGGATGTAGCCTTTGTTGTCGTGGCAATTGCTGCTCAAGCCAATTGCCGTGGCAATTAGTTGTCAAATTTTGCTTTAAGTCAAGGGAAGAATCAATTTTCTGAAGAGCTTTATGAATCCAAACACCTTTTTCTTTTGGCCTCTCAAACATCTCCATCAGTAGAGATTTCGATGGCTTCAAATCTACCAACCTCGGTTCCTCAAGACATACCTGCAATGAATGAGGTGAGTTTTTAAAGAATTCAAAAGGTTCAACTATTACCTGCTTATATTCCATTGGCAAAATATTATCATCTCGTTGATCTTGCATGTGGTCGTGTAATTGTCGTGGCAATTGTAGATGAGAGCAATCTACAGATTCCTTCTTCAACATCAACGTTGTAACCTTACGGCATCGGGTTCCTCGAAATTTGCTGTAGTATTGTTGTTCTCAGCTTCACCGAGTGTTTTCGCGGCATTGCTCTGTTTAGGCTCATCAATCATTGCCGAGGCAATTTGTTGTTCAAGCTCATCATGTGTTGGGCAGTCTCTCTCATTGGCAACCTTTTGACTTTGAGGTTCTAGTTGTTCCTCACACATTAGAGAGATTTCTTTGCATTGCTCCTTATCCTCTTGCCTTAGGACGTCAGTATCCCTAGGAATGAATTGTTGGTGCATGTTATCCATGACATATGTGGATCTCCCCAATTGATCTTCTGAATCCCCTAAGGTTGCATCCCATTGAGTTATCCTCGTATCCATAGATTTTGATAGCTCTCGAATCTCTTCAATTGATCCGTCAAGTCTAGCCAATGAAGCTAGTAATGTTTCCTCCAAGGAATTGGAATGCTCTTGAAAAGGACTACATTGCCATGGCATATCTGTTGCTGCGGCAAAATTGTTATGGTAAAAAAAAAATTGAGCTTTTTTATCATACCATGAAGAATTTTGCTGCTGGTTCCCTCTATGGTCCTCCATGTAGTTATATGCACCGAAAATGTGAGGGCAATTTTCAAACACATGATGTTCTCCACACATAGCACAAGATTTTTCCATGGTATAAGTTCTTTGGGCTTTTCTCGGTTGGTATAGGTAATCATCAAAGGGTGCAAGGAACTCTTGATTGAATTGATTCATATCTTCCAACATCATCTCTCGAATAGATTGGTTTTTATTTCCCGACATGTTGATGTTCCTTAACTTGTAGCGCACCTAATTTTTTTTTTTTTTTTTGATAAAACAAACAAAAAGAAAAGTTAGTAAAATTAAGAGAGAAAAAAATGCAATAACAAAAACAACTAACACCAATTGCCAATCCCCGGCAACGGCGCCAAAAACTTGTTGCGTGTGATAAGTGCTACGCAAATGTGCAAGTATACACGTCGCAAGTAATAAAGTGATATGAGTATCGAGTATCGTCTCCACAGGGATTGGTTTGGGCCACTTTGCTTAAGTTACTGCACTGTGAAAAGTAAAAACACAATTAAAGGATTAAAGGAGTTTAACTAATAACTAAACTAGAAAGCAATAAAGTAAAAGAAAAGATGAAAGAAAAAGAGAGAATAGGCCAGGTTATCGTGAGTTGAGGTGTGATAGCTGATTGGATCGTCTTGGTAAAAGAGTGCAAGGGCAACTCAGTTGCCGTGGCAACTTGCACAGCGGGGTTGCCTTGGCAACTAATCGATGGTTGCCTGGGCAACTAGCTGGGCAACTACTTAGGCGTCTGGGCAGCAACTTCAAGGTTCGGCGGAGCGTTATTCAATGGTTTCTTCTTATCCCTAAGTCAAAACTCTAGCTACTTGTGCATGCCTTGATAATACATCCCTGCGTGAATCAAGGGTGAACAACAACCAATCTTGCGCTCCTCTTAGCCGTTGAAATCCTTAACTTATTCCTAAGCCGGATTAATCTTCACCATCAATAGATTGAATAAAGACCATACTCATTCGTTTCTTGAATCTAACTCTCCCGATATTAGATAAATGGATGAAATCACAAGATCCTCTCCCAATTCACTCGCAAACAATAATAAGAATCAAGAATGAATAAACCTTGAAATAGAAAAGTGCAAACTCTTATTACCTAAACAAAAACCAATAGTTTCTCACAATCTCAAAACACAATAACCATAGCCAAGTAAATTTAGTTCATGGCTAGGTTCCAAAGAAACACAAGATAATTAATCCCTAGCATGAACCCAATCGAACAAGGAAGAAAAGATGAAGCTTGTCGAAAATTCCTTGCCCTAGATGCTTGCCGAAAATTCCCCTTGCTTCCTCTCTTGGAGTTGTCGAAATTAACTCTTGCTCTCCTCTCTTGAATTGTCGAAATCTCCTTGATATTTATAGGGCTAGGCCAAAGTCCTTCTTTGAGAAGGAGTTTGAGTTGGAATTAAATTATCTTTAAAGAATATAATTCTTTATTATAATTTTATTCCTATTAGAACTTCTCCTATCCTCTTGGAATTTAATTCTTCTTTAATCTCTGCATGGCAATCAAATTCCTTTGGGCTTGGACCTTGCTCCATGTCATCTTGGGCTTGTAAAATCATGAATTTCGACATCCATATTGCTTTTGGTCTTTGTCGACAAATGCCATGGCAACTGGCTCGGCATATCCTTCATGCATTGCCCTGGCAACTAGCTCGGCATAGCTTTGGCAAGTGATCCTGCACATACACACACAAAAACACACCAAAGCAGCATCTATTTCCACAAAAATCACCAAGTTATGTAATCAAGCTCAACGATTGAAGGAAACATGGATTAATGCATGAATGGCTAACTATGCAACTAATATGAGCCTAAGTCTAACAATAATATGAGTAAAAAGGGTAAGAAAAATAGTACTTTTGAACACTTATCATTGGCCTACCTCAAAATGTCTTGGCATTATCCTACTATCATGCCAACGTTTTGCTTTTTCCTTGTAGATCCTGGCGTTCTCATAGGCTTACCTTCTGAATTCCTCTAACTCATTTAAGTCCAATAACCTTTTTTCTCCAGCAGCTCTCCATGCCATGCCAAGTGTTCTGATGGCCCAGTAGGCTTTATGCTCAAGCTCCACTGGTAGATGGAATGGTTTTCTGAAAACAATTCTAAAGGGTGAAGTACTCAAAGGAGTTTTAAACGCAGTCTTGTAAGCCCACAATGACTCATCTAGTCTCAAGGACCAGTCATTCCTTGATGGATTAACAATCTTCTCTAAGATGTTTTTGATCTCTTTATTTGAAATCTCAGCTTGCCCGTTTGTTTGTGGATGATATGCTGTGGCAATTCTCTGATGCATACCATACATGCACAAGGCTTTAGAAATTAGACTACATTTAAAATGAGTGCCCTCATCATGAATAATCACTCTAGGGGCACCAAATCTGGTAAAGATATGCTTATGTAAAAACTTGGCAACAGCCTTAGCATTGTTCGTTGGCAGAGCAACAGCTTCTACCCACTTAGATACGTAGTCAACAGTCACAAAAATGTATACATTACCAAATGAGGGTGGAAAATGGCCCATAAAGTCTATCCCTCATACATCAAATAAATCCACAGGCATAATGTTTTGAAGCGGTAGTTGGTGTCTGCCAGAGATGTTTCCAGTCTGTTGGCATCGATCACATGCATTGGCATACTCGTGGGCATCCTTATATAGTGTGGGCTAAAAGAATCCTAACTACAGTACCTTGGCAACAGTTTTTACTCTAGCAAAGTGACCTTCATATGGTGCGGCATGGCATATATACAATATGTTATGATGTTTATCCTCAGGCACACACCAACGGCTCACTTGGTCGGCATACTGTTTGAACAATATTGGCTCGTCCCAATAGTATTGCCCAACTTCCCGCAAAAACCTTTTCTTGGCATTGTATGCCAAGTCTGGTGGCAGAATGTTACTTACCAAGTAGTTGACAATATCGGCATACCATGGCATGGCATTAACTGCAAGCAAATACTCATCAGGAAACTCATCTCTTATCAAATTGGTCTTACCATCTTCAAGATGATGCTGTAAACGTGAGAGATGGTCAGCTACTAGGTTTTCACTGCCTATTTTGTCTTAGATCTCAAGGTCAAATTCTTGAAGTAGGAGCGTCTATCGGATTAGCCTAGGCTTGACATCATTCTTTGCCAAGAGATACTTTAATGCCGAATGATCTGTAAAAAACACAACTTTGTTACCAATTAAATAAGATCTAAATTTGTCAAAAGTAAATACAACCGCAAGAAATTCTTTCTCGGTCGCAGAGTAATTAAGTTGTGCTTCGTTTAAGGTTCGGCTGGCATAATAGATGCCATGGAAAACCTTGCTATGCCTTTGTCCCAAAACTGCTCTGAGGCATAGTCGCTGGCATCACACATGAGCTCGAAAGGCTCATTCCAGTCCGGTGCCACAACTATAGGGGCATTGATCAACTTTTCTTTAAGCTCCTGAAACGATCTCAAACAAGAATCATTAAATGCAAAAGTGGCATTATGTTCTAACAACAAGCATAAGGGTTTAGCAATTTTCGAAAAGTCTTTAATGAAACGCCAATAAAAACGGCATGTCCTAAGAAACTTTTTATACCTTTTGAAACTTGTTGGGGGCAGTAGTTGCTTAATTACCTCAACTTTTGCTTGATCCACTTCTAACCCTCTCTCAGTTGCCTTGTGCCCGAGAACAATGCCCCATTCACCATGAAGTGGCATTTTCCCAGTTCAACACTAGGTTCGTCTCTATGTATCTCTTCAAGACTTGCTCCAAACTCTGAAGACATTCCTCCCCAAGTAAGTTCATCTACTTGAAAGACTTCTCTCAAAGCTTCTCTCCTCAGTATTCGATAACTTATTCGTTGCTACCCCAAGTCTGTTAAGATATTAAGGTGCAATAGGCCAACAGTGCCAGCTCTCGCTTGGCAGAGTATTTAGGAAATATTAAAGTTTGCCGAATAGATGAAACTTTGCCAAGGCAGATTTATTATTAAAAGCTAAAGCATGAAAATAACATGAAAACCAAACATCCCCCACTAACTATTAAATTAGTTCATGGTGAGAGAGTGAACCAACAATCCACAAACATTTTCGGAATACATCATCCTTAAAAATAAAATAAATAACTTGAGAGAGAGAATGGGCTAGAAGAGGTCTCTTGATGCAGCCCTTCAAGATCCAGGCTTCTCGTCCAAGTTGATCGGACCACCCTTCCACGGTGCAGCCAGTCGTCAATCATCACACACACACCAACTCCTCACGATCCAATCTTCTCCTCTCCTCTTAAAAACTTCAACATTCATGATATTTTTTAGAGCATATAACCGTAACCCATGGAATTCCCTTAGCAAAGACAATGTTCTAAATGATTTGTAAAGAAGTTAAATTTTTTTCGCATACAACCCATGTTATCACATAAAGTTTAACTCCCAATTTGTAACAAATCATTTATATGGAGTATGAAAACATTGTAAACCGAATTGCAAAGGCAAGTGTTTCTAAAGTTCTTATTTGAATGTGAATGTCATATTACTTTTAATATGAATCTTGATCCAACAACACAGGATAATTCAAACCTGAACTTTGGAGGATCAGTGATTTTTTGTCTGCAGTACAGAGCTCGAATCTGTTTCTAAATTGTTGGAAAAATATACTGCAAAATATAGCGTTAGCACTGACAAGATGAATAATTTGAAATAACATTAATATTAAAATAATCGTGTCGTGGATCGAATCCACTGCCTTAGAAACAAATTCGCCCTCAACTGGTGTAGTTGCTACAAAAGGCGTATCGTCCCCCGAGGTTAGCACGGTCGCTCTGACAATTTGTACACCTAAATTTCGAAGTGGAATTTTGTGGTATTGCTCTTCTCTAAAAATAGGTTTGCAGAACTCAATGAAATGTTTTTAAAGCCTGTAAAACGCAAGTATTTGAGCATAGTTTCTTTTTCACTTGGATAATAAAAATGAGCTGATGACAACTCAAGTTATAGTTGAAATCTGGGGCATAAACGTCCAAGGTAAAAAAGCTATTTAAATTAGTTTTAAATACAATTTTGTAACCTTTAAAAACGGCCACGACTGGCCATTAATCACACCTTAAAACAGTGAAAAAATTTCTAATCTACACACAAACAATCACAGCTTTTAACTTGGAAGAATTCTTGCGAATTTTCTCTAAAAAGATAGAACGCGCGCACATATTAACACAAACACGAACATGAAAAGAACCGATCCGGCCGGCGGCAGCGGCGCGCCTGTGCAGGGCCTTTGTCTACTAATCTTCAATTAGGGAGGCTATTAAGACCTCTATATAAACCAAGCCCAAGGTACTTTCCCACCCAATGTGGGATACTTGACTTGAGCATTATCCAACAATTCTCCACAAATGCGAAAGAATCTTTTAAAAATAGAGTAATAAGAAAGAAATGAGTTTTAAAAACATGAGAAGAGCAATAACGAGATTAGTTGCTTAAGCACTAGTGAACGTATCTGGATCTAGTACATAGTGGAATGAGTAATTCTTTACTTAGATAAGTGAACGAATCTGGAACTTTCTAAGATAGGGGTGAACTCATAACACACAACTAACCCCTTCATCCACCGAATCCTCGATGTGCCAGAAAATATACAAATGTATAAATATACAGATGTAAACAAGTATAGCCATCTGACCTCAGGATTCTAGTAATTGTATTAGAAAAACAGCCCAACATTTTTCATAGAAGGTGGCTAATCCTTCTCACTTACGTATGTTATTTCATCAGGTTTATCTTCACATAAACCACTCAATTAAGAGCTATGAAATAATTAAGAGCCTTTTCAGCAAGCTCATCCTTTCAAATAAATAGGTGAATTCTTCAAGTTCATTTACAAAATGAACCACCCAAACTTTAGGATAAGAATTCATTAAGAATAAAAACTCAACCTCTTTAATCGGTGAATTCAATAAGTTTTTCTCAATAGAACAACCGAAAATCTTGGGATTGAATTCATTAAGAGTTAAAAACTCATCCTTTATAGCGGCAAGTTCATTCAATCCTTCGCGATAGGATTGCCCACTCAACACTGGGCTATGAACTTATTAAGAGTAGTTATTCAACCAAAGTTGGTAAATTCATTAAGTCTTTCTTACTAAGACCACCCAAAACCTGGGCTATGAATTTATTACGAGTAGTTAAACTCAACTTGGGCATGTACATTATTCGTCGTAGAGATAGGTAGTAATAAATGTACACTATGAGTGCTCTTCATGGTTTCGTTTGACCACATTGAACGTAGATAACTAAGTTGGGTATCCACCATGAATTCCTCAACCAATGGGCTTTAGACCCATCCCCCTCGACGAATCTAGAACCAATTTTTAACTTAACTTTTTGGTAAGCGGATCAGTTAGGTTCCCTTCCGACTTCACATCCTCTTAAAAGAGTATTATGTTCCTTATAAAATGTTTCACTGATTCATACCTTGTGCGAATAAGTCTCTTCTTACTATTGTAAGCTTCGGCTTTCAAGCCACACATATCGTTGTTCATGAATCACACAATAAGGATATCCAAGTAGTCGGTCTTTCCCAACAATGGAAATTCTGCTAATAAATTTTTGATCCACTCAACTTCTTGCCTAGCAAGGTTAAGAGCGATAAATTCTTCCTTCATGATAGTGTGAGCGATACAAGTCTGTTTATAGACTTTTAAAAATCGCTTCACCATTTAAGGTAAGATATACCCACTCGTTTAGCTTACTTCATCATTATCAATAACTCCGTTGGCGTTACAAAATCTCTCTAAACTGAAGGAAAGCCAACAAACTCGAGTTGCAAACCTTGCATATTAGAATTCCTGTGAGTTTTGCAATCCCTGCGCTTGTCTTCAATCTCATTGCCTCAATCCTACCATACATTGTTTTACAAAATATCTTGCTTCTTTAGAATATGATTATATAAATCATATAAGAGTAAATATTAAACAAACTCTTTAAAAGCGGTCATGTGGTTGATATTTGAAAGTTCAGGCCCTGCAATGAGAAATTGTTTTGGGCGGAGACCATAAATTCAGTTGTATGTTTCTATTGAAAATCGAACATTCATTCACATGAAAACATTAACAAAAAATGGGCCAACATATATACATATGTGTTATACTTACTACAAGTCTCTTATGTATAGATTTTTTTAAACTGTCTGTGACTATAAGATAGAATGCGTTCATAAATCCTAATCCTTTAATGATATATACACACCGTACACTAAACTAATTGAATTTGGATCACCTTGAGATAATAATATTCTTTTGACTGGTTATAAGAGCACGTGTTAGGAAATTTAAGGTGTGCATGTACACTTTGATGTTTCTAAATGGGTAAACTACTGCAATGGTCACTTATGTTTTCCTGAGTACAATTTTGGTCACTGATTTTTAAATTCAACCGATAAGGTCATTTACGTTTTTGATCTATAAATTTTTGGTCACTAAGACGTTTGTTGTCGTTAAACGTTAACGTCTTGCTAATCTGGCAACAAAAAAGGGTAAACTACTGCAATAGTCACTTACGTTTAGTCAATGTAAACTTTTGGTCACTGATTTTAAAAACCGAACGTTTTGGTCACTTACGTTTTCGTTGTGTAAACCTCTGATCACTCGAACGTTTGCTTATGTTACCCTGATGACGTGCAAGTTAATAAAAAAGGTTTATTTTTAATTTCACCCCCTAAGTTTTTAAAAGTTCATTTTTCACCCAAAAAAACCTTAATCCCTTTCAAGCCACCATCGTCCGTCCGACCTAGCCTTCTACAAACCTACACCGACTTCCCGACTCTTCCTCCAATCCTCTAGGTGCTCTTTTCAACGCTCATATTGGTTCTTCCTCCAAGACCCATGTCCCTTTTCTTTTTACGCTCTGATTTGTAATTTACCTTAAATAATTCCATGATGGTTTATAAGATCTCTGTAAAAAAAAGAGATAGATTGCAATGAATACGTAAAAAAGGAATGGTAAGAAAACAATAATGTTCTGTCTTTTTATCGCACTTACCTTTCCTATGCAAGTTTTCAAGACCCTCCTTCGTTTCAAAATAATTTGATTTTCAAACAATCTCAGCTCGTCAAAACCCATAATTTTCTATCGGTTTCTCATGGAGTTTTCACCATCATTTTAATTGCAAAAACACTTTACCATTAATGACTATGTTCTAATTTTGGAGCTTTTCTACATGCATTTTTCTCCATTCGAAAATCCTTGCATTTGCATGTATAATATGATGAGAGGGTGGCAAAAAGGTCTGCCAACCTACTTAAACGAATTCATATGGAAATAGCTAGCAATCAAAGTGATGCTGATGAGTGGGTCTTTTTCTAAGGTAAAGCGGCATGATAAGTCAAGAGCCGTCGTCTTATCATGTTTTAAATGTTTAGTGACTAACTCAGAGATTATTAATTCCAATATTTCATCCTTTGAATCAAAAGCTTTTATTACTAATTATAAATTTCTATTTTATGGAATTCCTTGTAACACATTAACAAGCGTCTTTGTAGTAGAAATCTGAAATTTTCATTCCAAAAATTAAACTTCAATATCTGACAAATCGTAAATATGAAAAATAAAAAAATAAATAAATTTGAGTATTGAATAATTCTCAGACAATTTGAGAGACAATCAACGTTCTACAGCTTTGATGCTCTATATAGAGTTTTAATATTTCAAAAAAATGGATTGTCATCTTCACTCTAAGAATTTAAAGATCAAAATACTAATAATAGATCAATAACAAGCATTTCTGTTATATGAGATGTCGAAAGTTTTAAACTACATCATGGAAACGAAAACAAACCAAGTTTAGGTTATATATATTTCACATGCAAAACATATTTAACTTCAAATTGAAATTCGACATATCCGTTAACAATGTCTATCCAGCATCTAACCCATCTCACTGCAAAATCAACAAATAAAAATACGATAATTCTTGGAAATTAATTGATTCAGTCCTACTAATAACAGACAATTCCTACATAATTCTTGGAAATCACATACCTAATTCACAATATATATTTTAGAATTCTGGATATTTAGTTCATAGAACATCAATAGAATCAGAAAAATAGCTGCAACATGTAGAAAATTTTCTCACTTATAGAAACATGAGCAGCTAGCTTACGGGGATATTTTTTGTTTGTGTATATCTGTAGCCCATAGCAATAATGCATTCACACATGTCAAAGAATATTAAATGATTTACTCTATGAAACAGAATAAAGAATGAACAATTTGAAGAAATACATTGTATGCCATCTGTAATCAACCTTCGAAGATAATTTTCAATTAGAAGTTCAAGGCAAGAACGATAGCAATGAATCAGAACATTCTCTACAGCAGTATGATACTTTACTGCATACTTAAGGACTATAGTATGAATAACTCTCCTAACAACAAGATGCATAACAGGAAATTTAAGGATTTCAAATACATTAAAAGAATTATGAGTGTTGATCCAATCTTTGAGACCTATAAACAGTTTCTAAGCACATTGTTTAATTTATAGAATAATTTCCTTAAGGCAAGAAGTTAAGCCTACAAGCCTATAGTAATCAGGTTACTATCAGAACAAAGCTGGTTGTGATAAATAATTGGATCAAATTCTATAGCATGTTCATAATTTTTTCTTCTTTTGGTGGTCCTAAAAAACAAGTCTTGATAACAAGTCTAATGCAGAAAACAATCTCTTATAATAAAAAATTACAGATTCCCAAGTTCACAAATTAGAACATTTAAAATGACAAATTTTTTGTTAAAAAAAATGACAGAAATTCTCAGATTAAAATTTTTGTTCATTCTCAACTAAAATAAATACGAGAAAAAGAAAGAAATGTAATTCATTGAGACAATTTATCAAACACGTTAAGTGTAAAACTTTTGGAATTTGAGAATTGTAGCGATGTCCCCGTTTCGCTAAAAAACGAGTTTTCGAAGTGTTTGTGATTTTTCGGTATAAAATACTTATTCTGTGGGGGTTTTAAAAACCGCATTTTATTTAAAAATTGGAGTCGCCACCGGCCACTTAGGTAGGCCGGACACCATAAAAAAAACCAGAGATTTGAAAACTATTGGGTTCAGGAGTCGGTTACGGATGGGGAAGGATTAGCACCCCCACGCCGCCCAAAATTGGTACTTTAATAATTATCGTTTTATTAATATTAAATTTCCCGGATTAAAGTGACGATTAGTTTAAAATTCGGTTATAATTGCGAATAAATTTTAAAGGCCCCGTTATCCGAGGGTAAACACCCAACCACTATCACTACGCCTGATACTGGCCCCGTTTACGCTCGGATAAAAGGGCACCGCATTGACATTATATATTCCATTATGCAAACTTAGTGAGCAAAATATAAAACATGGCAAATAATTTAAATACAATACAAATAAATATTAACATAATAGAATACTAATCTAACATAAATAAAATACATAAATAAAATACTAATCTAAAACATACATACATAAATATTAATCTAACTTATAAATAAAAACAAATCTAACATAAATAAAATACTAACATTCATAAATATTAATCTAACACATAAAAAACAAATTTAACATAACTAAAATATTAATATAAAACATAAATTTAAAACATAATAAATACTAATCTAAAGCATAAATAAACATACAAGGTAAAAACGAACACAATTTTAAATTAACTAATACTTCATTAAATCATAAAAATTACAACATAAATAAAAAGGAAAGAAAATATACCTAACTAGGAGCTCGAATAACGAACCCCAACTGAGCCCCACCGAGATCTACCGTGACCCCTCCAAAAATATTAACTAGATCGGATCCAAAATAAGACCCCAATCGAATGTTGGATCGAACCAACTAGGGCTGAGGCACTGCCACCAACCCCGGCCAGCCTTGCGGCCGGCCATGCTCCCATGAATTGGGTGGCAATTCAATTGCCAATTTCATGGCCAATTGGGCGTGCCTTTTGGGAGTCCAATCCTGCCTATTTATAGGCAAAGGGGGTGGGAAAATGGGTGACGTGGAGCACCCTGCTCCACACAATTTTTTCCTTTTTTTAATAATATATTTTTTATTTTTATTTTTTTATTTTTCATTAATTTTATATTAATAATATTATTATGAAAATAATACTAATAACACTAAAACCCGATAAAAAATAAGTGATTACAGTTGCCCCTCTTTGTTTGTTCTTGTGAAACGAGGACAAAGCAAAGATCAAAAGCACTCATTTTTGACCTACTTTCTCGTCTTTGGCTTCGGAATCACGTGTTCTTCTGGAACTCTCCGCTCTTCCTTAGCTGAATCTTCATGCTCGTAAGTTCTTCCTATATAGAGCTTCATCACCTTCCGATCTTGGAGTTATAGGCTCTTTCTACATAGACCCTTCACTCTGAAGCCTCGAGTTATGAGTCTCTCCTATATAGAACCTTTCATTCTGAGACAGTGCTGCTTGGAGTCCTTCCTATATAGAACTTTTCGCCTTCAACGCTGGTTTCTCCTATATAAAACCTTCTGCGTCGCTGATGGATTCTTCCGACTAGGAGTTCCTCCCGTATAGAACTGCTAGTCTTCAAACCCTGGAGCCGTCAGTCCTTCCTATATAGAACTTTTAGCTTCTGAAATCTCAGAGCTACAGGTTCTTCCTATATAGAACCTTTCACTCTAAGACAGTAAAGCTCGGAGCCCTTCCTATATAGGACTCTTCGCTTTCAACACAATAGGTTTTCCCTATATAAAACCTTGTGTATCATGGGTGAATTCCTTCGGCTGGGAGTTCTTCCTATATAGAACTGCTAGTCTTCACCCTGGAGCTGTAAGTCCTTCCTATATAAAACTTTCAGCTTCTGAAATCTTGGAGCTATGGGTTCTTCCTATATAGAATCTTTCACTCTAAGACAGTGAAGCTCGGAGCCCTTCCTATATAAGACTCTTCGCTTTCAACACAATAGGTTTTCCTATATAACCTTGTGTGTCATGGGTGAATTCCTTCGGCTAGGAGTTCTTCCTATATAGAACTGCTAGTCTTCACCCTGGAGCTGTAAGTCCTTCCTATATAAAACTTTCAGCTTCTGAAATCTTGGAGCTACGGGTTCTTCCTATATAGAATCTTTCACTCTAAGACAGTGAAGCTCGGAGCCCTTCCTATATAAGACTCTTCGCTTTCAACATAATAGGTTTTCCTATATAACCTTGTGTGTCATGGGTGAATTCCTTCGGCTGGGAGTTCTTCCTATATAGAACTACTAGTCTTCACCCTAGAGCCGTCAGTCCTTCCTATATAGAACTTTTAGCTTCTAAAATCTCAGAGCTACAAGTTCTTCCTATATAGAACCTTTCATTCTGAGACGGTGAAGCTCGGAGCCCTTCCTATATAAGACTTTTCGCTTTCAACACAATAGGTTTTCCTATATAACCTTGTGTGTCATGGGTGAATTCCTTCGGCTGGGAGTTATTCCTATATAGAACTGCTAGTCTTCACCCTGGAGCCGGAAGTCTTTCATATATAAAACTTTCAGCTTCTGAAGCCTCGGAGCGGCGGATTCTTCCTACATAGAACCTCTTGCTACGAGAGCTTGAAAATATAGGCCCTTCCTATATAGAACCTTTATCTTCGAATTTTTTTCTCTTTTTCCCTTTTTTCTGCTCTCTTTTTTTCTTTTTCCTTCATTTTTCTTCTCTTCTTCTTTTTTCTATCTCGTTTTTTTCATTTTTATTTTTTACAAGACTGTTGATATCTTTGGACTTACGCTACTAAGGCTGCCGAAATTTTTCTTCAATTTGGGGATTCACGCTGAAAATGGCTACCAATCTTTCTTCAAATTTTGGGGACTCACGCCGAAGGTGGCCGCCAATCTTTCTTCAAATTTTGGGATTCACGCCGAAAATGGCTACCGACTTTTCTTCAGATTTTAGGGACTCACGCCGAATGTGGCTGCCAAAACTTTCTTCAAATTTTAGGGACTCACGCCGAAGGTGGCTGCCAAACTTTCTTCAAACTTTAGGGACTCGCGCCGAAGGTGGCTGCCAAAACTTTCTTCAAATTTTAGGGACTCACGCCGAAGGTGGCTGACAATTTTTCTGGACTTACGCTGCTAAGGCTGCCGAAATCTTTCTTCAAGCTTTAGGGACTCACGCCGAAGGTGGCTGCCAAACTTTCTTCAAATCTTAGGGACTCACGCCGAAGGTGGCTGCCAAACTTTCTTCAAACTTTAGGGACTCACGCCGAAGGTGGCTGCCAAAACTTTCTTCAAATCTTAGGGACTCACGCCGAAGGTGGCTGCCAAAACTTCTTCAAATTTAGGGACTCACGCCGAAAATGGCCGCCAAAACTTTCTCAAATTTAGGGACTCACGCCGAAAATGGCCGCCAAAACTTCTTCAAATTTAGGGACTCACGCCGAAAATGGCAGCCAAAACTTCTTCAAATTTAGGGACTCACGCCGGAAATGGCCGCCAAAACTTCTTCAAATTTAGGGACTCACGCCGGAAATGGCCTCCAAAACTTCTTCAAATTTAGGGACTCACGCCGAAAATGGCCTCCAAAACTTCTTCAATGAAATCCACTTCTTAATGTTCTTTGATAATTCTTTAGGTACCTGTCAAAATAAGCAAAAATTGACATGCCCCTATCTATATGATGCATGCAATGTAATAGTTTCTTTCTTTTCTTTTTCTTTTTTCTCTTCTCATTTTCTTTTTCTTTTATTCTTTTTCCTTTTCTTTTCTTTTTTCACTTTTTCTCTTTCTTTCTCTCTTTTTCTTTCAGCCTTTTTGTTCTAAAGTCGTACACCCTGAAAGGTCGTTCCTCAGATCTCTTCATCTCTTTACTGCTTTACTGTATGCTCTTAAATCCTCATTTGAACATGCTTTTAAACCTTTTGTGTGGAAGGCTTTCTTGTCTTTATGGTTATTACCCGTCTTCATAAATGATCTTCTGGTTCTTATATTATTCTGATAAGAACCCTTGTCATCTTCTTGGCTTGGCGTTGCCCCATTCAACCACGGGCTCCACTGCTTTGAACTTTCTGGCCCATCATATAGAGCCTTGATCTATTTCTAGTCACCAGGGTGAGCCAAAATGCTTCCATCCCTTGAACTCTTCCTTGATCTTCTCGTAGCATTTCGACGGGAACTAACTCTCGGTCCCTATGCTTTAAATCTCATCATCATTCATTTTTAAAGTAAAGTAAAAGGTAATTTACTTGTGTATATTTCAAAAAAATAATGATTGTTTGAAAAGATAACAGTCATTTCAAAAATCACAACTTGGACGGGATACCAAACATTTTGAAAACATTGTTTGGAACAAATGGTAAACATCTTTTTCTTTTCTTCTTCTTTTTCTAAGGACCAAACATTTTTTATAAAATAATGCTTGGAGAATGGTAAACAAAATTCGAAGTGTATTGCCAAACATTTTTAAAAACTAATGTTTGGGGGAAATGGTAAACATCAAAACTTTGGGAGAAAATGTCAAACCTTTTAAAACATGTTTGCCCCCGAAATATCAAACACCATAGCGCATCTGCTTCAAGTTGCCAGAGATCAACTTTAATGAAGTGCATATTTAGAAGATCTTGACCATTGTGTAGATATATGCCAATGTATAGTTTCTTCTGGTCTAATAGGCTTTTGAGAGGAACAACCCTACCTAGTTTCTACCCTGTTTAAGGTGGCTCTCTTAATCTCACTATCTCACCATGCCCCATCCTTCCCTCATTTGGGTCTCGATCAAGCACTTCGAAGTTTGACGTTCCTTGAAGCAAAGTTAACCCTTATAGGTGGAATGAAATCTGAAGACATTCTCATTCAACTTGGATATCTATGGATGACCAGAATGGTCTTTGGGGCTTGTAATGTAGGCCTTTGGTTTATGGTTAAGTGAAACAGTATTTATGTACTTGTGTAACTTGGATATGCCCATTATTTCTTCTCTTTTTTGGATCACTCTAGACTGCCCATTTTCGGGTTTTCACCCTAGAGTTCATTTCCTTTCTTTTTATTGTAGGCTGCCTTGCATTCTGGCTATATACTGATGTTCGTTTTCTGTTCAATAATGTTTGATCCTTCAATACTCCTCGAAACTGAGATTTCTTGAATGAAGGACTATGAATACATTTCTGGGAATTCTTGTGATTGGCACGCCCAGATGAAATGTTATTCTTTCTTTCATCTTTTATTTTCTTTTTTCTTTTCTTCTTTTTACTTTTTCTCTTGGATCGCTCTAGACTGCCCATTTTTAGGTTTTCACCCTAGAGGTCACTTCCTTCTTATGTACCTTTAGATCAGTGTATTTTGGTTGGATATTGATGCCAGCATGCTCAGATAGACTACTCTTTTTCTTCATTTTCAGGATCACTCTAGACTGCCCATTTTTGGGTTTTCACCCTAGAGGTCATTTCCTTTTTCGAAATTGGCAATCTTCGGGCCGACTTGTCTTGACTTAGCTTCAATTTGAGCTTCTATACTAATTTTCAAAACTGATATTTACTTGAAATGTGGATTTTGTGTGTCTCTTGCTCATGGTTGAAGTCTCATTCTTGTATTGTTTAATCTGTGTGTGAAGCATAGACAGTATTCTTCATTTCTCTTTCTTTTCTTTTTTCCTTCTTTTTTTCTCTCTCTCTCTCTTTCTTCTTTTTTATTTTATTTTATTTTTCTTTTCTTTTTTTCTCTTTTTTATACTGCTCATTCTGGGTTTTTAGCATTGAATCTCTTTCTTCTTATTCGAGTCTATAAATGTATCCTCTAATCAACACGGATCTATATTGGGTATTGATACGATCTTCCGCTCGGAGTTAATTGCCTCTCTGCAACTCTTCTGATATTTACTTGATCTGGATTGCTTCAGTCTTCTGATTACCATTTATCTTCTTTTTTGGTTTTTCGTTTGGACATATCCATGTTTTCAATCACTTTCTTCTGATGATTTTCTGATCTTCGTATCCAATCTGTATGGTCTCATATGTGTCTTTTGGTAAAGTAAAAGAAAAAAATTCATTGTCATATTCATAAATGTCCTGAGAATGCCTTCAGGGGGTAGAGGTTTAGGGTCAACTTTTGTTTCAAGGATCTTAAACGACAAGTGCCTGAGAAGATAAATTCTTAAAACGGGAACTGCCCATTGTCTAAACACTCGTTTTGTTCCTCTGTTGGCCTAAGTAAATTAGCAGATACTCACATTTACAGTATCCCCATAACATTCAATATCTTCTAAATATATGCAACTTAGAGTTGATCTTTGGGTTTGAAGCAAATGTATTGTTGCATTCAAAATTCGAGGATCTGGTATAGAAATGATATATACACATGTCCATTCAAAAATGCATGTATATGCATATGGGAAAACTACCCCATAAAAATGTTTAAAGAATCAAGAATGTAAAAATACTTTCTAAATGGAAATGTGATTTGTTATTCTGACAAACAATGAGTTTTTTTTAGAATTTCTTTGTGAAATGATGAGAAAACCGTATGGACCTTTGAACTATCTCCACGGTACTAACTCATTCCGGCCCTTTCAAGGTAGTGTAGGCTTGTGCCACTTCTCTTGTTTTTCCTTGCTGGATAAATTCTTGTCATGACTCCCTCGTCAACCACCTTCTTGATTTCTTCTATTAACGACCCCAAATTTCTTGATGTCATTCCCCGGCGCGTTAGCGTAGAACTCACATATACCTTGACCAGATAAGGCCATGTGTCTGAGATGGAATACTTCGAATATCTCCAAATATGTACTTGTTCGAGGAATTTTTCTCGGTGATTCAGAGGAATATGTCTGTCTTCTTCTCTTACGATCACGATAACCTTCGAAAGTGGTACTCGTTCATCTCATTCTTTCTTTCTGCTCCTAGGCAGGTCTGGTCTTTAAACTTAGGTCCCAGAGTGCATGTTCGTTTCTCTCTCCGACTGTCATTAAGTCCTCAAAGCTGGCCTTCATTTTCTCGAGCATCTTATTAAAGAAGAAATATGAAAGGTGGCATAGAAGTCAATTTCCTCTTCATCTACGGGAGGTTGCACCTGGGTCACTAAACACAGACACCTCAAAGCACATTCCTTGAAGCTTTCATCAGGTTTCATCTTTGTACCCTAGAGATACCGACGGCTTGGTGCTAGGTCCAAAGCATATCATATCACGGTAGGTCCTACTAGACTGTCGGGGAAGTAGTGGATCGGTAATTTTCAATGCATCCCTCCATCTTTTACAGAATATGGTCACGTGAATCTTGGGGCATCTTGTTCCATCATCATGTGCAAATCTGAGAATCTTTGGAATCTGGAGGAACGACCAAACCAGGGTTCAAACAGAGCTTGCTTGCATTAAAGGCATCAAACTTCTTCTTCATTTTTTTCTCTTTTTTTCTCGAGCCCATCTTTTAACTGCTCGAATATTGATTTTGAGTGTCTTTAATTCTTTTATCCATGATAAAACCCTAATTGGTCTTTGAATTACTCCTCATAAAGTTTATGCAAGGTAATAATAATGCGAGGTAATGATAATGTCATGTAAAATATGCCAGGATCGTGCAAAGCAATGCAATCCTAAAATATAAACATGAATGCAATAAGGTATTGATTCCAAAAGTGATCCCATAGAACGACGTTCATCGAGGCTAAAAGGTTTTATTATATCAGATATTAGATATTTACAGTTATCGATAAGCTTTAGTGTCTATTTTCTTAACTTCATCCAGTAGTCCGGCCAGCTTGCCTTCTGTTGGCCCAACACTTGGTCCATGTTCTGACTAAGCCTGCCACCTTGTTGAGCCGCCTTACCTGCTCGAGTAATAACGATCTTCGGGTCTTCATCTATCCCCTGCTTAGTCTTTCGCAGCTTGGAAGTTGTCATTTCCTACTGAAGAGTGTTGGATTGTCATTGCTCTGTCGTAAACTTGTTTCCAAAACTCTTGTTAATGGCTAAGTTATTCTATAGCTCATCTTTGGAGACTGTCGTACCTAATCCCAATTTCCTCAAACTTACCTAATAACAATCTGACTTGATTCTTGCTTGACTAGTTTCTCTTCTTCCAATATTCCGAGTCACCCTTCAACTGGACAACACCGTTTATTCTTTAAAGGTGGCCCAATCTGATATTCTTAAACACTCAGTAAAGCTTCTGGTGATCATTCTGCAAATTCAATTTTATCCAAGTTATCTCTCTCTTATCTGAGCTGGCTAAACTCGAAAGAATATCCCTCTCTTGGGATGCCCTTATCTCCGATCTTCAAGTTTAACTCGCTTGAGTGACCCACTTCGGTATTACTCGAACTTTATCCTAGATATCGATTCCTCCTCAACTTTGCCCCTCGGGTGATTGTTAGCTCACTATAGAATTGGGGAACTCCGTCTTCGAAACCTAAAATCCTCATCGCGATAAGATCTTGAACTCATTCCTCAAGGCCCCGTAATCCTCAATATCGTGACCCAAACTTCCTAAACGGTAATTGCCTCTAGCACGTGTGTCGTAATCTCTCGAATAAGACGGTCTCTTCGCTAGATACTTTACCGAGGTAATAAGGCTCTTGTCGATGAACATTAAGAGTGGTTCGGTGTACCTCACAGGAATCGAGATATACTTCTTTTCATTACTTGCTTCTCAAGTTTCTTCTGGACCGAGCTCTATTTTTTTTGAAAGGCTGACTCAAGCATACCTTCCGCATGTTTATTGATGTAGATCACAAAAAGGGTTCAATTTGTCGTATTTGGCTGACTTGGAGGTAGAATTCTGACTATCTCGCTCTCTATTCTGATCCTTAATCGGTTCTTCTTTCGATTCGATGATCGCTTACCTTTCGTCAAATTATTCATCTGATTCATCACTTCTTCCCTCTGCTTCTTTCAACTCTTGCACTTTACTTTGCTCATTACCAGTACCGTGTCTCATTACCGTGTTTGACCTGAAGTCTTCAGATGGTTCCTCTTCTATTGTCTCTGATCTTACTCTGGACAAAACCCTGGATCCGTGCCCTCTAATATCTGACCAGACGACCTTTTGCCAATTATGAACGATTTCTGAGATTTGAGGAACCACTTCGGGAATCAATACCCTATAAATGCGAGAATGCATGCAAATGCGATGTTGATTCTCGAACAGTCTTTGAAAAACTTTCAATAGAGAAAATGTATGTTTGCAAGAAATTAATAATGAATTACAGTCAACAGTTGAATTTATTATGGAGACCTTGCCTTCGGGAAGCAAAACCTGTGCTCCACGTCTCGACGTCGTCTTCAAGATGATGGATGACTTCGTCTTCTTCTCTTATTCTATTCTATGGACTAGTGACGTCATGATCTTTATTTTTGTGGCTTCTAAAAATGACATCAACAAGTGCAGGCATAATGCAGATAAGATCTTTTCTAGGTGCAAACGAATAATACGTCTAAATAGGGATGGATTCTATCGGTCCTAAGGGAGTACTTTAAAAATTTTAGGGTTTAAATTAAAATTCTCAAAGATCATTTGGTTTAAAAATTTCCCCATTTTTATTATCAAAAAATTTTAACTTACTTAAAAAATGAAACTTTTAGGTTTTTTTTTGTTATTATTATTATTCTGAAAGTTTTATGAGAGAAGAAGTTTCAAAGCAAAATAATAATATTTTCAAATTTTTTTCTCTTTTTTTAATGAGTTAAATTAAAATCTGAGAATTTTAAAAAAACGGCCAAATGTGAAGATTTAAAATTGGGGTTCTGCGGCCCTGACTGAATCTTCTGTGTCGCACGTGCCTTATTGTCGTACCGTCTTCTTTCGCGATTGGTCTTTGCTCGGCCTAACTTGATACTGTAATATTATCGTTCCCGGCAAAGCAGACTTTTTTCTATTTTGAAAGCCTTTTAATGAACTGTTCTTGAATCAACACCATGTCATGATATGCAACATGAATGCAAATAAAGGCGTTGATTCCGCTGGTAATCACCCTTTCGAACGACTTTTATGGGAATTAAAGGGTCCAAATTACAAAAAAAAAGGTTCATATTACAAAAGGAGTCCATATTACAAAAAGAGTCTATTACAAAAGTCTTAATTACAAAACAAATTTCTACACATAAGCCCTAGCTCTACCTCCTAGCTCCTTGATAGCTCTGGGCAACTTGATAAGCCTTGGTGCTTCTTCCATGTCCGGGGTTACGAAAGGTCGGAGAGCCTCGGCTTCGGTAGCTAAGTCATTCACACGCCTTGGAAATGTCCACCATCAGGGTCTCGTGTGCATACTTTGGCACTACACGCTTGCTCGGCAAATTGTTAGCTCGGATCTGTTGATTAATCTTTGACCAATGTCGCACGACTGGATCGATGTCGTCCTTCCTAAGACACCTTTTTTCCATGATGAAAGATTTTCTAATCGGGCAAACCACTTGAATCAACGCCTCTATGTAATGTGTATGCAATAATAATGCAACAAAAGTATGTGTAAAATAAAAAATAAAACACAAAAAATAAAACACAAAAAATGAGTTAGTACCGGATAAAAATAATAAATACAAAAATAAAAAGACAAATTAAATAAGGTAAACAAACAAAAAAACCTATTTATCCCGTCTAAAACACCTAAGGTTATCCGCATGGCTCTAAAGGGGTGGGTTTCTATGTTCTCTATATGCAGTGTTGGTGCTAGGAGGTACCTGAATTGTCCTTGTTGTCCCCTACTAAGGGTAGCAAGGCCCCCGATCATCACCCATTATAGGCTCCTTTCAACCGAGTTCAATTCAGGGGGACCCATTCGCTTATGCCTGCACGAAGGAACGATATCCTTACGAAAGCATAAGGTACTCGAGCCCCGAAGGTACTTGCTAGGCCTACACGAGAGAAAGATATCTCCACGAAAGCATTAGCGTTTTCCCCCACTTAAAAACGGGTTTATATGCCAAATTTTAAATGCGTTAAAATAAACGCGCAATTACAACCGAATATTAATTTAATAGTCACTTTAATCCGGAACTTCTAATATTATTAAAGCGGTAATTATTTCAAAAAGCTCGACTCTCTTTTTGTTTTTTTTTAAAACAAAAATGTTCCCCAGCGGAGTCGCCATTTGTAGCGATGTCCCCGTTTCGCTAAAAACGAGTTTTCGAAGTGTTTGTGATTTTTCAAATATAAAATATTTATTCCGTGGGGGTTTTAAAAACCGCATTTTATTTAAAAATTGGAGTCGCCACCGGCCACTTAGGTAGGCCGGACACCATAAAAAACCAGATATTTGAAAACTATTGGGTTCAGGAGTCGGTTACGGATGGGGAAGGATTAGCACCCCCACGCCGCCCAAAATTGGTACTTTAATAATTATCGCTTTATTAATATTAAATTTTCCGGATTAAAGTGACGATTAGTTTAAAATTCGGTTATAATTGCGAATAAATTTTAAAGGCCCCGTTATCCGAGGGTAAACGCCCAACCACTATCACTACGCCTGATACTGGCCCCGTTTACGCTCGGATAAAAGGGCACCGCATTGACATTATATATTACATTATGCAAACTTAGTGAGCAAAATATAAAACATGGAAAATAATTTAAATACAATACAAATAAATATTAACATAATAGAATAGTAATCTAACATAAATAAAATACATAAATAAAATACTAATCTAAAACATACATACATAAATATTAATCTAACTTATAAATAAAAACAAATCTAACATAAATAAAATACTAACATTCATAAATATTAATCTAACACATAAAAAACAAATTTAACATAACTAAAATATTAATATAAAATGTAAATTTAAAACATAATAAATACTAATATAAAGCATAAATAAACATACAAGGTAAAAAAGAACACAATTTTAAATTAACTAATACTTCATTAAATCATAAAAATTACAACATAAATAAAAAAGAAAGAAAATATACCTAACTAGGAGCTCGAATAACGAACCCCAACTGAACCCCACCGAGATCTACCGCGACCCCTCCAAAGATATTAACTAGATCGGATCCAAAATAAGACCCCAATTGAATGTTGGATCGAACTAACTAGAGCTGAGGGCACTGCCCCCAACCCCGGTCAGCCTTGCGGCCGGCCATGCTCCCATAAATTGGGTGGCAATTCAATTGCCAATTTCATGGCCAATTGGGCGTGCCTTTTGGGAGTCCAATCCTGCCTATTTATAGGCAAAGGGGTGGGAAAATGGGTGACGTGGAGCACCTGCTCCACACAATTTTTTCTTTTTTTTAATAATATATTTTTTTTATTTTTTTTATTTTTCATTAATTTTATATTAATAATATTATTATTAAAATAATACTAATAACACTAAAACCCGATAAAAATGAGTGATTACAAGAATGTCTCACTTTAACTAAGCTAAGATGAATCTGAACAAAGACTGCATTCCAACAAAAAAATAACAACTAAATCAAAACCAATACACTAAAATTATCATCTTTAAAAAGGAAATCATCAATTTTCCGTAAAAAAATTATTGTTGTTACAAACTCAAACAAATAATAACCCTAATTCAGTAATCAATTTGATATTTACAACTAAAAAAGAGTTAAAAGAAGTGTAAGAGCAAATATATCAATGAAAGATAAACAGATCAAGAGAGAAATTATGCAGTGTCGCCGATGAGAAGAAGTTTGAATGATGCCACTGCTTGTGAGAGTAAGAGAGAAAAGCAAGATGATATTTTCCAACGAAGGTGAGAGTGTTTTTTCGTTTAAAAGAGAGTAAAGAAGCTTCAGTTACGGAAAATGAGGCGGTAGATCGTTTTACAGGAGAATCGTTTTTTTTACCTTTGACCGTAAAATAAATTACGTTGACTCAGTTGTTTTACCTGAACCAAACACCTGAAAATGCTGAAAACATTTTCTGGAAAACCAAATACCCCAAACAAACACACCCTAAGTTCATGTATTGTTTTTATTTGAAAATTTCGATCTTTCGTCTAACTTTTGTTCAATTTCATCATTAACTATTGGGTATATTGAATAAGCTGGTTAAAATTTTGGGTTAATTTCATAAATAACGAGTCCAAAATGCAATGTTTTGGTGATGACGTTAAAACTTAAAATCTGAGACACGTAAACGAGTAGTTTACCTTAAGAAATATCTAAACAATGTGCACATATAATCATGGAAGGAGCTAAAAATATATATATATTACAGTCTAATTATTGTTATTTCTGTAAAGATGTGTTAAGATTTTATTTGTAGCATTTTTAATTTTAAATTTTATAAAAGATTTTTATACAATCATTTTGGGTGTCAATTAACATGCGACTCCACTCATGTATTAAATAAGATATGAATTAAAATAAAATAAAATAAATTTAAAATTTAAAAAATATAACTTTATAAACATAAACCTCTCACTTAGTCCTCTCCTTCTATTATTTATAGGTAGGCCTGCTGTACAACAGGTTAAACTGCAGCTAATATACGGTGTGACCATTCTTTTCCTTTATCCGGTTACCAACTTAAAATGTTATAAATATTGGTAACAATTTCAATATCAACCTAAATTGTTATGATTTTGGATAATATTTCAGGTTTAGGTTTCTAAACTAAAATGTTATATGTATTGGTAACATTTTAGGTCAAAACCTAAATTGGTAACATCTTAGTTTGCAACTTAAATTGTTATGATTTTGTATAACATTTTAGGTTGAAACTTAAAATTTTACTAAATTGTTATGATTTCGGGTAATATTACAGGTTTAGGTTTTAAAACTAAATTATTATATGTATTGACAACATTTTAGGTTGAAACCTAAATTGGTAACATTTTAGGTTACAACTTAAATTGTTATGATTTTGTATAACATTTTAGGTTGAAACTTAAAATTTTACTCACTTCAACCTAAATTGTTATATGAGATTTAATCGTCCAAGAATGAAAATATTTCACGACAAGTATCGAAACTTTGCTCTAAATTTTAATGAAAATTAAGAATTCTAGTTTAAAAGCTATATTACAATTTCCATCAATTACCAAATTCTAGGTTTGAATCGTTAAAATGAAGTTTAGATTACTCATATACTCTAAGAAATCTTCATTACCCAATACAAAATCTTAGTTTTAGGTCGGAATTAACAAAATCACCATTAAATAGTTAAAAAATTTGAACATAAGCTATTTCTTTCATCAATTGCCTAATTCAGAGTTTAATTTGTTAAAAACAAGTTTAGATTACTCATATACTCTAAGAAATCTACACTACCCAATAGAAAATTTTAGCTTTAGTTCAAAATTAACAAAATCACCATTAAAATATCAAAGAACTTGAAAATAGGTTATTTCTTCAAATGCATATTTATGGGTTTAATTTGTTACTAAAAATTAAGAATTCTAGTTTAAAAGCAATATTACAATTTTCATCAATTACCAAATTCTAGGTTTGAATCGTTAAAATGAAGTTTAGATTACTCATATACTCTAAGAAATCTTCATTACCCAATACAAAATCTTAGTTTTAGGTCAGAATTAACAAAATCACCATTAAAGAGTTAAAAAACTTGAGCATAAGCTATTTCTTTCATCAATTGCCTAATTCCGAGTTTAATTTGTTAAAAACAAGTTTATATTACTCATATACTCTAAGAAATCTACATTACCCAATAGAAAATTTTAGCTTTAGTTCAAAATTAACAAAATCACCATTAAAATATCAAAGAACTTAAAAATAAGTTATTTCTTCAAATGCATATTTCTGGGTTTAATTTGTTAAAATCAAGTTTAGATTACTCATATACTCTAAGAAATCTTCATCACCCAATAGAAAATTTTAGCTTTAATTTGAAATTAACAAAATCACCATTGAAGAGTTAAAGAACTTGAAATTCGGCTAGATTCCGACCTAAATATTAGGTAATATTTTAGGTTGCAACCGGAAGTTTCGAAACTTACAAAAAATTGTCATTCCAACATAAAATATTATACATATTGGTTACATTTTAGGTTTCAGGACGAGTATCGAAACTTAGTCGGAAATTCCGAAACTCATAAAAAAATTCGTGTCATTCCAACCTAAAATGTTATACATACTGGTTATGTTTTAAGTTTCACGACAAATATCGAAACTTAATCGGAAGTTTTGAAACTTACAAAAAAATTAGTATTTCAACCTAAAATGTTATACGTATTTGTTACATTTTAGGTTTCACGGCAAGTATCGAAACTTACAAAAATGGTCTTGTCGTAGGCATACCGAAACCATCATTTGTTCAGAGACCATTCATTTGAAATTTGGCTTTTAGTCAGAACTGCATGTGAAATTTATTTAATGAGGTGTGTGGTGAAGTACCCTTCCCATGTTTAACCGAGTTTTTTTTTTTTTTTGTTAGAGACGGAGTTAGAAATGAAATTTAGTAAGAATAACGTATAAATAGTTATTAAAATGAGAGGATAAATTCTTAAAAATTAAAAGTGGATCTAAATAAATAAATGAATAAATTTTCCTAAATATTTTCTAATGCAAAAAAAAAAAAATGAAAGGGGGAAAAGGAACAACGGCCTCTGAACTGCTATGTAGCTTCGTCTACGTCTTCAGAGAAACCGTCTCCTATTCTTTTTAGAATATTCTTTCTCTGAAAATATATTTCAAAGAATATAAGCTGAGGTATAACTAACTAAATAGGGTTTGCCATGTATTACCCCTACTTAAACCGACTAAACAAAAATATGACAGACAAATTGAATTAAGTTTCTTAATATTTTTTGTGAGGTTAAATAAGGAAAATCCGAATATTCGAAAGAGCAATCATATGACGGAGAAATGTAGGGAAGGAAGTACGTAGTCCACACCACAGATTCAGAAAGAAACGAAGTAGGATTGTGTATATTTTGATCATGGATTTAAATTGTAATTACAGTTGTATTTTCGGTCGTAATATTTTATCGCGGTTGTAAATAATAATATATGTATTACGGTCATTACGGATCGTTATTTCTACAATAACAATTTCGAATGATGATATTACCGCTGTATAACGGCTGTTATTGCAATAACAAATTACTATTTGAATTCCTGATTTTAATTTGTGTTCACAAATCAACTTTAAACGTTTAAAAGCAAGAAGTTGATAACTCGATACGCTAAGCTCTACTCCAAACAATAGATGGGGTTTTGTCACTTTTCCAAGCTGCAATTTCAACCATACAGTTCCGTCGTAGTGGGCCTTCAACATTTCTTTTTTTTTTTATTTACTTTTCTTTTCCCCATGAGAATCATAACCTCCTATGCTAAAAAGGACTTTCTGGACTTTGAGGGTTTAGAGTACAAAGATTTAAGAATTGAAGTTTAGGATTTTATTAAACGTGATGTATTTTTATATATTCTCCTTATTAATGGATCGATTAATCTGTATCGAGTATTATAGGTGTCTATTATATGGGTGATCCTTTCAATTCAGTTTATTTTATTCACAACACTAGAATTTAAACTTTTAAATTTAGATAACAGATCTAACGTCGCGTCTCGTTAGACCAACTAATGGTCATTAAATATGAATATTGATTCTTGTTATGATTCATTTGACGATTAAGTAAGTGTAAAATGTAAATTAACATTTACTATTTGAATTTGGTAACTTCTTTAACCAATTGGTTTTAAACTATTTTTTGTTCATATTAGTTCATCCGCTTGGTAACTTTTTACGACTTACTTCTTGAACTTGAACTTTTAGTCCTTCTATGGTGCGGCATTTTTATATTGAGTAATGCCATCATATAAAATCTCAAGCTTAATGTACACGAATAGCTGCTATAGAATCATAACAAGTTGGGCAAAAATCTCACGAAAGGTGGAGGGATTCGGACATAGCAAGTAGTGGTCGAGTGATGACGAATTTTTCACGTGGTAACAATTCCAATTCACTTGGAAGGAACTTGACAACTCTAAAAGGTCTGCCATAAAAAAGAATTCAAAACTCATAAAAAAATGAGTGCAGAGCTCCAAGGTACTCGGTCCGTGCAGACATGGCCGGTCTTGAGATTTTAAGGGCTCGTGACAAACTGAAAAATTAGATCTCTATCAATAAATCTAAAATAAATCAAATTTTAAGAGTATTTTCATAATAATAAATATTTAAAAATTAAATTTTAAGAGTAAGCTCTAAATAAATATTAAAAAAATAATTTTATTAGTATGCTCCTAATAATACTACAAAAAAATTTAAATTACCGAGGAAAAATTTCCGATGACTTTAAAATTCGTCACAATTTACCGATTGAAATTAAATATTCTGTCACAAAGTTTTGATCTAGGTTGTTTCTTTCAACGTAATTGCTTTTTCCGTTGAACATTTTGTTGATTTCAATTAAAAAAATTGTCAAAAAATTTCGAGTGAATGGATGTAATCCGTCGAAAACATAAAATATGATATTTTATATATATATATAATTTTCCAACGGATTTTAAATGTACCGTCAGTAATTTGCTATTTTCAGGGAATAGATATAATCGGTCGAGAACATAAAATATGATATTTTATATATATCATTTTCCGACGAATTTTAAATGTTCCGTCAATAATTTATTTTTCCGAGAAAATTGCTTTTTGCGTCAAAAAATTTGAGATTTCAATAAAAAAATATCAATTTAATTTGCGATGGAATCATGATTTTGTCAAAAAAAATAAAAATATAAGATAACAACTACTCAACACTTTTCTAATCTACAACTACCAAACTCCCTTTTTCAACCGCTAAATAGAAACATTAATAATATCTAATTAAAATCATATTAACTATCCCAACCCCCAACCCACCCAACCAACGATAATTACCTATTAACTCACTATTTTAACCCCCTCGTCAACCCACATACAAACTAAATCGTAAAGCTTGGCCTTGAAGACAGTTTCAAACTAGAAGCCATTGGAGGATAAGTAGTCTATATATATATATATATGAACCCTACTTTATTGTTTGTTGATTAAGTCATTATTTTCTCTTTAATCTCAAGGTGAATTCGAATGTTCCATGCCGAAATTTATATGCTACTTCTTTTTTTGGGAACAAAGAATAATCTCATTTAGTACTTTGTATTTTTTATATTTCTTAGAGTTTTATTTTTTCTCATATGTTAAAAATAAATAGCTATAATAGATAATTTTTAATTTTTTATCAGATAACTTTTAAATCTATTTTTAAAAAACTTACAAATTAAATAAATTATTGAAAAAAGATTTATACACATAACACAAGCCGTGTGTAAGCTTGATCACATTTAAATTCGTACAGTTTGAGCTATTGAACCACATTTTACTTTTGGAGTTTTGTTTTCTTCACTAGCTGTTGCATAATGAAATATGATTTCTTTGCATTTAAAAATGAAAATAGAGTTGTCAACCGAGCCGGTAGCTAATGCATTTTTTATTGGATTAAGCTAGATTTCTATTGGATTAGAGCATGGAGTGCACCAGATGTCATTGCACCGTACAACATGGAGTGAACCATGATGTCATTGATGTGAGCTAAGGTAAGTTTCTATTTTTTTTAATATAGTGCTATCAATTTATTAGTATTAGCATTTTAATTAAAAAGTGTAAAATATACTAAAAGTAAAGAAAATATTTTTGTATGTGACATAGATTAATAATGTCATAAGTTTTACTTCTTGTTTTCTTTAGAAATAAAATTTTAAAAATTTTAATATATATTAAGAGTAAATAAAACATTTTTACATGTAATATACTATAATAACTAATAGTATCGTAAATTCTTATTCTTGTTTTTTCTAGAAAATTTGGAAAATAATAATTTATTATTTAAAAGTTTACTAATTTAAGCATCTTAATTTAATAATATAATAGAAACAAGTTTTGGTATTCAGTATGAATCGATCATGGATGTACAATATTGATAGGTTAATAAATGGTCACATTACTAATCCCGATTTTGAGCGACCACTGTTGAAATTTATTACATTTGCGTTAAGTAAGCTTACATTCGCGGATCGAAGAAATATTAGGTGTCCATGTAATCGACCCAAATGCAAAAATAAAAGTTTCCTAAATCCAGAAACAGTTAAAGTTTACGTGATCACTGAAGAGTTTGTTTCGCATTATTATAATTTGGTGCATCATGGAGAGCCACGTTTTCCTCTCACTGGACAAAGTCAGTAAGGTTACTATAACCATATGGCGAGTTCTAGTACTCCAGTTCCAGAGTATGCATATGATCCGTGTAGTAACAATCATGAATCTCTTGAATAAGATGTTTTTGGTCCTGAATTAAATGCATATATGGAACAAGATGATCAGCCACCGATTACTTTAGCACAGAGGTTGTACGACAGACTTGGTGCTTCTTCTGATTCGATATGGCCTAGTAGCAATGAGTCCAAATTATCAATGATTCAAAAATTAATACACGTGAAAGCACAATATAGGATTCCTAATGCATGTTAGGATGGAATTTGTCAGATAATGCAGAGGTTAATGCCTGAAGATAATATCATGCCCAAGAGCACTTATGAGACGAAAAAGTTGATCCGTGAATGGGTTTGCCTGTTCAAAAAATCCATTGTTGTAGAAATTGTTGTATGATTTACTGGGGTGACGAGTCTTAATTGAACGAATACAAGTTTTATGGCAGTCCTCGGTACAAGGATAATGTCAGCGAAAGATCTAGCAACAGAAAGATGTACAAAAAGATGTAATACTTTCCCTTAACTCCTCGCTTACAAAGGTTATATGCCTCTAAAGTTACTGCTAAGCATATGAGGTGGCATGCCGAGCATTAAATTGAAGACGCTGGCCTCATGTGTCATCCTTCTGACTCTCCTACTTGGAAATATTTTGATCAAGAGCACCCAACATTTTTGTATAAGATTCGTAACGTCAGGCTTGGGTTATGCACAGATGATTTTCAACTATTTGGTCAATCCTGACAATAATATTCTCTATGACCAGTTATAGTAACAACATACAATTTTCTCCCTTCTATGTACATGAAAGATGAGTTTATGTTTTTTACAATAATTGTGTCGGGTCCTAGAAATTAAAAATATAATATAGATATATTCCTGTTACCCTTGATCGTTGAGTTAATATATTTATGGGATATAGGAGAGGTAATATATGGTTTGTCAACCAAGCAAAATTTTCAATTTCCTGTTGTCCTGTTGTTGACTATTAATGTTTCACTATGTCTGCTTATTTGTTCTTTTATTGTTATGCCCATTGACAATGTTGCAGGTTTCCAGAAGGTGTTCCTTGGGTCTGTTGTCATGGTACATACAAGGGCATTATAATAAATCTAGTTTGGCCAGGAAAAGATTTGACCTTGGGCAAGTACTTTTTTTTGTGCAAAACAATTATCTTCATTGTTAAGCTAATTTAGAATTATGTATATATATAATGGAAGAAATGAAAAAAAATGAGTAGGAATTTCGGGAATTTTTTTTAAAAAAATTAAGATTTAAATTTTTGACGGAATAGATGTAATCCCTTAAAAATTAAAAAATTCAAATTTTAGAGGGAATAAAAAAATTTGACTATAAATTTTGAGAAATTTTCTCTTTTAAAAAAATTAAGATTTAAATTTCCGACGGAATAAACATAATCCTTTGAAAACTAAAAAAATTTCGACAAAAAAGATATAATCCGTCGGACACATAAAATATGACATTTTATATACATATCATTTTCCGACGAATTTTAAAAGTTCGTCAGTAATTTTTCTCTCTCGAGGTAATAGATTAATCCATTAGAAACATAAAATATGGTAATATATATATATATATATATATCATTTTCGTACGAATTTTAAATATTTCGTCATTAAATTACCGACGAATTTTCCTCAGAAAATTTTTGATGGACTACTTCACTTCATCGCAAATATTGATTTCAACCAGTGTTTCTCTGACCCCTCTCTTCCGTCGAAAATTCCGCTATTAAAACCAAATTCTCTCACAAATTTCCTCTTAAATTTACACTTCCTTTGTAGTGAAATGTTTGGAAAAATGAACATCTAATAACAAGTATTGAAAAAATTAAACCCTAAATAACAAGTATTGAAAAAAATTGGAGCCCAAATAACAAGCATTGAAAAAAATTAAATTTTAAGAGTAGGTCTCTAAGAACAAATATTAGGGAAATTGGCCTCAAATAATAAATATTGAAAAAAATAGACCCCTAATAACAAATATTGGAAAAAAAATTAAGAGTATGCCCATAATAACAAATATTGAAAAAAATTGAGCCCCTAATAACAAGCATGAAAAAATTTTGGGTCCCAAATAACAAGTATTGCAAAAAAATTGGACCCTTAATAATAACTATTAGAAAAATTAAACTATAACCATTTATGTAGTAAAAATTAAAAAAAAAAGATCTCTATCTAATATTATAACCAAATTATTATTTCGTTTACTTGTTATTTATGGCCCAAAGTGAAATTTTCTATTTAATATTATAACTAAAATTTAAAACCTTATGTATTATAATTATTTAAATAGTAAAAATTAGGGAAAATGGACCCTAGGCGATCGACCGGTTCGACGTGCTCCGAGGCCGGCCCCGCGTGCACAGATTAGATCTCAACCATGAATTCAGAACTAGATAAGACCCAAAAATAAGATGATCAGTCATGTATATCAAGTTTATTTGTATTTGGTTCAGTATTATAAAAAAAATCCTTGCATATTAATTTAACAGTCACCTGCAATTTGCTTCAATCACGTTAATGCTTTCTGTAACCAAAAAAAAAAAGGAAAGAGAATCCCTCTTTTATTTTGGACTTAAAAAATGGCCATTAAAGTGTTCGATGAAACCAAAGATTTTGGATTGGGTAATTTTCAATTTGCTCGGTTCGGAAATGACAAATATTCCATTGATTTATTTTACCCAGAAAAGATATTTAGGCAAAGGTTAATGACACAAACTTGATAAAAAGAACAAGTTTGGAAACACCTAGAATTAAACTCCAACATTACCAAGCCAAAAGCATGTTTTTTTTTCCAAACAATATAACAGATATTTTGAACAAAAAAAACAATAGAACAAATTAGGTAATAATAACTGCATTAAGAACATCTGCTTTTGACAAAATAGCACATTAAATAAATAATCTTAGGGGAAAAAATGTATAGCATTAAGAGCAGTCAGAAAAGTTGGATTGCATTAAGAGCAATTTTAATGGTGCACTGAGAATTGCATTTAAGATTTCAACTGCCCACATTATCTGGATACCATACCATATTAATGCTCATTCCTACAAAGGTAGCTAATAATAACTCTATGTTCATGACCGACAGAAATTTTAGGTCTAATGAAATTTTTGGTCCTCGAACATCTAAATATTTATTTTATTTTTTTAATTGTCTTTTTTAATCTCCAAGCCTTCAATTCTATCAAATTGAGTCAACTAATGGAAAAAGTATCATATTTGATAAATTGACGCAATTTATTTTATTTTTCATTTTTTACATTTTAAATATAAATTTATAGTTTTTATAATTTTCAATAATATATAGATTCAAAATTAATATTTTATCATTTTCAAAAATTTTAGTAGTTTGAATTGTTTTGATTGTTTTTACACAAAATGACGAAATAACTAACGTGAAATAACTGATGTTAGCTTAACAAGTGCGTTACTTTTTATATCAGTTGATTAAATTTGACAAAAAAATTAAAAAAATTAAGGGTATCAAGAGACGAAGAGAAAATTTTAAGGATTTAATTGAAATTTTAAAATGTCTAAGGCTAAAAGTGACACTAGGCCCATTTTTATGTAATTTTGCGTTCAATTGCACATGTATTGTCAACACTTTTTTTTTGGGAAACACATCGTTTAAATTTTGCCATTGAAGTTACCGGTTTTTTTCTTGCCAATATGATCGATATTTACAAAATAATAAAAAATGTAGAATAATTAATATTCTTGTGCCGTCCGTTGTTGATGTGGAATTTAAATATGTTTTTAAATTAAATAATTGATTTCCATGAAAATATTTTATATTTTTATTAAATTTTTTTTATATATCTACCCATTTAGTCTATTTAAACTTATCTTTTGTATTATTAAAAAAAAACTTGTCTTCTGCATTATTATTAATATTTTTTTTTTTAAAAATTACAATACATTTTTTATTTTATTCAAGGTTAAGGATAAATTTCGAACTGTACATTATTTTTGTTAAGCGTGCAATCTTGTATATGAACTTTAATTGTTTGTTTCTTTTTTTTTTATTTTAGCTGGGGATCGGCGATATCAGTCTTAGTGTTAGTCGCTGGTGTTCAATCTTCTCCATATTTTCTTATATCTTGTTTTGGTTTTTATTTTTTTAGTTTTCAATTAAATTCTATGTGTTTTGGTTATTTATTTTCGCAAATCTTATTGCGTTTGTTTCTCTGTCTTTGTGGCACGTTTTTTTTGCCTTTATGGTACGTCTTTGTCTTATGACACGTTTTCTGGATACCTTTACGGTCGCTTAATGCTCGTGTAGTGTTCCTCACGACATTTGTTCTTGACTTAGGTTTGTCGGTGGTCGTGGATAATTTGATCTCCTTTTGTGGTTGTTTCCTGATGCAATCAGAACTATATAGCGGATCAAAGCCTATGAAACCGACGTGAAAGATATTTTCAGTTTTCTATGGGAGATTTCATCTAATTCTTGTTTTGACAACTCCCCAAGAGACTCTTCTTATAACAGACTTCATAGATTTGTTGTAGTACAAAGAGGAAGTGTCTGATTTGGCCGGAGCAACCCTTTTAATTTTCTTTTTGAATTTGTCATTTTTTTATTATTTTTTGGATGTTATGAATCTTTGAAAGGTTATGTTCTTAATTTTATTTTGTTTATTAATAAAGCTATCTAATTTCAATTTTCAAAAAAATATATTAATTCAACATTAAAATAAATAAATGTTTTTAACGTGTAAAATTGAACTAAAGATAAAAAATTTATATGTACAATTGAACAAAAATCAAAGTTTTATTTACACAATCACACTAAATCATGTATAAATGTAATATTAATATTTATCCCCAGAGATTATTAACTAAATGAGTGACATTTCCATAAATAATTTGGGTTGAATAATATCTCGTTAAAAAATTAAAACAAAAGTATTATTTAATTTAAGTAAAAATTATAAAAAAATCAAAATTACTTAATGCCCCAACTAAGCAGGTGTAAATGCAGTGTCAGAGCTGCCTAGTAGTGCCCATCTCCGTTGTATATATGTTGTCGCTCACCCACTGGTTTTGCACACTCCAAAACTCATCAGCCATAATCACAGCAATGTCAACACCAGTAGAGGAAGTCAAGCAACAGAAAGCTTTAGGTTGGGCTGCTGCAGATCAATCTGGAACCCTCTCCCCTTTCAATTTCTCCAGAAGGTACAACTTTCCTTTCTCTTCTGTCCTATTGTTTTAGGTCAAGTTTCAAGTTGTTTTAAAAAAGTGCGGTAAAAAATATTTTTAAAAAATAATTTTAAATTATTTGGTTTAAAATAAGAGTATTTTATATTAGAGAAAAAGTTTGATATACAGTCCGTGTAAATTAAAGTTTACACGTGCTTTTTAAATTTAGGGGTTAAGAGTTTAGTTTATGATTTAAAGTTTAGGAGTTTAGGGTGATAAGGTTTAGAATTTAAGATTTAAGATTAAAGTTTAGGGTTTAGAATTTAGGGTGTTAGGGTTAGGGTTTTAGATTCTAAATTTTATAAAAGGATTTTATAAAAATATTTTATACGGACTGTATATCAAAATAAAACATTTTATATTATTGTTAAAAGAGCTTTGAAGTAGATGAAAACTCTATTTTAAATATTTTTTTGAAAATATAAAAAAAATTGGTGATAGAAAAACAAATATATGAGTAGTTTTTTACTAAAAAATAGCTTTTAAAAATTTAAAAGCTAAAATTTTAGTTTTTAAAAAATAATTTTCAAACTAAACTAAAATGTATTTTTAAACTGAAAAACTACCTGTTCTGTATTATTTTTTCATCTAAAAATGATTTTGACTACAAAAATTAATTTGAAAAGTATAAAGAACATGCCCTTGGACCTTATTTTTGATTGTGTTTACCCATTTAAAATTACGTTTCCAACCATTGATCAATGAAAAACACTCAATTTTTGAGTTTTTGGAACGAGTTTTTTTACCCAACCTGAGAAGCCAAAAATCTGGCTTTTGCTTTAAACCAAAACCGTTTAGGCGAGTTTACATTTTTAACCTTTAAAAGTATTTAGCCTTTTACTCAACGTGTTCTTCTTGGCTACACTGTTCACGTGTGTTGTGGTTGTCAAAGCAAATATGAACTTAACTCATGATTAGTATTATGAAAAGATGAAACTTTTGGATTTTTTTAAAAATAGATTAAGCCTTTATTAGTGGTTTACCTTTATTAAATTTACTCTACACCCTTTTATCGTGTAAAATAGAGATAATAAACATGGTTAAGGTTTGAATTATTTACATTAAAGAAACAAGGGCCTTTCTGCAACTGTTGATGAATATCTATTTTGCCACCCAAAAAATACAGCAGCTATTTTGATTCTTTTTTTTTAATTTTTGGTACATCTGTACTATTATTTAAAGGTTTGATTGAAGTCGTCACCTATAATAGTGACATAACTCAAGATTATTTATTGAGAGACAATAATGAGCTATATATTTTTTAAGGGGTTAAAAAGTAATTTTATTGTAAAATTTTAAATGTTTTAAATAATTTTGTGGGGACTAGGACCCCACTAGTCACCATCCTATCTCTATTAATTTCGTATTCATTCAATTCTAATTTGATTAAATAACTTGTTTCATTAATGATATTGTAATTAGGGATGAACGCGGGTCAAGTTTTTGGCCTATCCGAACTCGACCAAAAAATAATTACCCTAAACTCGACCTGATCACATCTTTTAAAAAACCCGATCTGATCTATTTAAAAAAAATTAATTTTAAGGACCTAATTGTAAAAAAATTAATTTTAAAGACTATATAGTAAATAAAAAATTTAATTTTAAGGACCTAATTATAAATATATATAAAGAGGGTATTATTATAAATATTCCTAAAAAATATAAGAAAAAAATTACACTATTAGTTTCGGGTCGTGTCAGATTTTTCACACTAAACCCGAACCCAACCCTTAAAAAAATCCAACCCGCCCCGATCGGGCCGGGTCGGATAAAATGCCCATGCCTAATTGTAATTAATATTATTATTAGGGTGTTTGCTTTTTATATTTATTTAATCTTTAAATAAAATTATTAAAAATCAATACATAAAAAGTTTGACTTACAATACTAAATTAGGATACATGACTAAAGACACAACTTATACATAGTACATGAATTTATAAAAGAATTTGACCAGTACAAATGATGTGTTTATCTTGCTTTTTTTTTTTGCAAATATTCTATACAAATACTGAGAAATTTGAAAGAAAATACTGTAATTTGCTTTAGTTTTTTTTTTCAGAGAAGTCGAAGCGTTAAGTTCTAGTAGAATAGGAATTGGATGTGCTGGGATTAAACTCGAATAGTCTTTTTGGGATAACCCAAGCTCTAATTTAAGCTTTATTTGTTAAGGACATATTTTCATTTACCCCATTGGTATCTAACAAGGATTATGATACTAACAAATCAATTTATTCATCCAGTCTTTACATTGCGCATAATTCTAGTGTTGCGAATTCTTTCGATTTTCTTTTGCAGGGAAAATGGTGATGAGGATGTTACTTTAAAGATTCTTTACTGTGGAGTGTGCCACTCAGACCTGCATGTTCTCAAAAATGAATGGGGTTTCACCTCTTACCCTGTTGTTCCTGGGTATGATACTTCAACTTACATGTATTGTAAATTATGATGCTAATCTGTAGTGATCTAAGAATTAGCTATGATGTGTTTTAATGTGGCGATGTTTATTCCGTTTTCGTATTTGTGTTATTTTCGATAGAACACAGCTGACCATAAGTAATCTTTGTGTTCTGAGTAGTTGCTGATTAGGAACTTTTCTGCTGAGTTTCTAATTAAATGGTTTATTGAGTATGTAGATATATAGTCGGATGGACATTGTTATCTTTCTACCTAGTCCATTTTGCTGGAACGTGCATAAATATCGCATATGCTGTTGTCCTGCAGGCATGAAATTGTTGGTGTTGCTACCAAAGTAGGGAAGAATGTGACAAAATTCAAAGTTGGTGATCGGGTTGGGGTTGGGGTTTTGGTCGGCTCCTGCAAGACATGTGAATGCTGCCAGCAGGACCTGGAGAACTATTGTCCTCAGATAATATTTACCTTTAACTCTTACAATCCAGATGGGACAAAAAATTATGGTGGTTATTCGGACATGATCGTGGTCGACCAGCGCTATGTGCTACGGTTTCCTGATAACTTGCCACTGGACGCGGGTGCACCATTGTTATGTGCAGGGATCACCGTGTACAGCTCTATGAAATACTATGGAATGACTGAGACAGGAAAGCATCTTGGTGTCGCCGGACTTGGTGGGCTTGGTCATGTTGCTGTGAAGATTGCTAAGGCCTTTGGGTTGAAAGTTACTGTCATTAGTAGCTCCCCTCAGAAGGAGTCTGAAGCAATCAATAGACTTGGGGCCGACTCATTCCTCGTTTCCAGTGACCCTGCAAAAGTGAAGGTACGTGAGTAATCGACTTTGCGAATTAGACAAACTAAGGTAATTCGATTCGGAACTGCTCTTTTAATATTGGATGATTCAGGACTAGGCTTCTGCTTACTAGTGCTTGATGTTTTTCTTTGTTGTTCTGATTCGGCATTTGGATGTTATTATAATACATTAATCAAGTTTGTGCTTACTCGTTGGACTTTGCAGTCAGCTATTGGTAGCATGGACTATATCATTGACACAGTGTCTGCAGCCCATCCCCTACTTCCATTGCTTGGTCTGCTGAAGGTGAATGGAAAATTGGTCACTGTGGGATTGCCTAATAAGCCACTGGAATTGCCTGTTCTTCCTTTAAATTTTGGTATGTTATTGGCCTTACAAAGTATGATATGTTTTCCATACGATGGGTCTAAATTTCAAGCTCAGATGTATTGGTCTTAGTTTAACTTAATATTTCCAACAGCAGAATCTTACATGCCTATTTTCGGGTTACAGGACGGAAGCTTGTTGGAGGAAGTGATGTCGGAGGGATGAAAGAAACTCAGGAGATGCTAGACTTCTGTGCCAAGCACAACATAGTTGCAGATATCGAGCTGATTCGGATCGATGAAATCAACACCGCCATGGAAAGGCTAGCTAAATCTGATGTCAGATACCGTTTCGTGATCGACGTGGCGAATTCCCTGTCGCAGTAGGGTTCATCGTAAATGAACTAGTTTGGATATTTTATATAATAAGTTATTATGATCTGGTATAATCCAGTAGTTGATGGAGAGTATAAAAAGCAGAAAAACTTGGATGGCACGGGACCTGTGTTGGTGCCCTGCATCTCTATGCTCTTACAATCCTTTTATGCTGCAAGGAACCAATAACTATGGTTTAATGGCACCCTATTTGTATTTTCTGTTGAATATTTTTAATTTTGTCGAAACATGCAAAACTCGCTGCTTATCGTTTAATGCCACCCCATCTATAAATATGCCCAAAACACAACGCCAAATTGCACAATTCGATCTCATACCCGTCTTCCATTTCATCTCTTTTAAGAAATTAGATGGCCAAGTCTCCACTTGTTTTCTTGGTTCTTTGCCTGTGTTTTAGTCAGCTCATCTCCTTCGGGGCCAATGCCCTGACTACCGGTGGCTTTACCGAAGTTTCTCTATCTGAATCAAATTTTGAGCTGCAAAGGCCCTACGACAAGTCTCCATGCGAACGATACAGTTTCAACAATGGCGTTCACAGATTGTGGGTGTATTCTACAGACAAACCCCATACCCCAACCAGCAACACTGAACCACGCACTGAGATTCGAATTCGAGTAAGTTAGAAAATTAGAGCTCTTTTTTTTTTGGCTTAATAGGCAAATAGGTGCATCTTTTTTCCGGTTAGGTGCCCAAATTATTTTTGGGCTAAATAGGTGCCTAACGTTTTATTTCGTAACCCATTTAAGGTTCTCTATTAATTCTCACCTTTAAAGGATACGTGTCACCTTCTAGGAATTCTAAAATTATATTAAAAATAAATAAAATTAATAAAACAAAATAAAAATATATCCTGAAATTTTCAAATATTTTTAAAATAGTCTCCAAATCCTTAAGCTCCCAAATCCGACCACTCCCTCCGACGTTAGCCGCTTTGCCAGCGATGGAATGAAGTGTCCTCTCCTTGCCGAACAACTCACACGCCGTTCGTCGTCTTTCCTATCGATGTTCGTCGCGAATCGTTCGAAAGAACAATTCGACATTTCGCATAGCGTTTTTCGGTTTTCGGTGACGGAATGATGGGGGAAATGGTCGTGATGGTTCGACGACCGATGTGGCAGGCGACGGCATGACAATCGACGGCAGAATCGGCCCAAATCGAGATTTAGGTCTGCGGAGTTAGGGATTTTGAAATTTGGGGTTGTTTTGTGAAATCGGGAAAATTTAGAGATTTTTAGAAAATTAAGTAATTTTATTTATTTTTAATATAGTTTTAGAATTTTCAAGAGATGACACATGTCCTTTAACGGTGGGAATTAACGGAGAACCTTAAATGTGTTACGGAATAAAACGTTAGGCACCTATTTGACCTAAGAATAGTTTGGGCACCTAACTGAAAAAAGACATAATTTAGGCACCTATTTAACGGTTAAGCTATTTTTTTTCTCTATCAGTACCGGATATCTTCATTTTTTAGTACTCTTTATCATTTTATTTGATCGTGATATCAACCATCAATTATATATCTTATCTGTATTATATTAGCATAGTATAATTAATCAAAAATCAAATCATATATAACAAGGTCATAAAATAAATAAGGTTTAATCGTCAAATAGGTGCCCAAACTATGCATTTTTAATTAGGTGCCTAAATTATTTTTTGGGCCAAATAGGTGCCTAACATTTCATTATGTGATACATTTAAAGTTCTCCGTTAATTCCCACCGTTAAAGGACATGTGTCATCTCCTGAAAATTCCAAAATTATATTAAAAATAAATAAAATTACTTAGTTTTTAGAAAATCTCTAAGTTTTTCAGATTTCAAAATAGCCCTTAAATTCTAAAATCCCTAACTCCCCAAACTTAAATATCGATTTGGGCCGATTTCGCCGCCGATTGCCACACCGCCGCCCACCACAATGGTCGCTAGACCATCACGGCCTATCAACCGACGCCGTGCGAAATATCAAAATTGTCGAATGGTTCCTTCGAACGATTTGCAACGAACGACGACAACACAGACGACGAACGGTGTATGGGTTGTTTGGCGAGGGGAGGGCGCTTCATTCTGTTGCTGGCAACGCGGCTAACGTAGGCGGGAGTGGTCGGATTTGGGGATTTGGGGACTATTTGGGATTATTTAAAAATTTCATGATATATTTTTATTTTTATTTTATTTTATTTTATTTATTTTAATATAATTTTGGAATTCCCAGGAGATGACACGTGTCCTTTAACGGTGAGAATTAACGGAGAACCTTAAATGAGTCACGAAATAAAACGTTAGGCACCTATTTTGCCCAAAAATAATTTGGGCACCTAAATAGAAAAAAGGGCATAGTTTGGTCACCTATTTTCCTATTAAGCCAATAAATAAACATGGTAAGTATCTTATATATATAACCTATAGTATTGTCAACAAAGTTTTGGTGCAGTTCATTTTTTTTAGGTTGTGAGTTTAAAATTATTTATATAATTTTACTATTTAGTATATATTAAATGAATAATTTGTGTATTTATCAACTTAAATAAATGGATGGCTCTAAAAATTTTAAAAAATAATAGTGTAATTAATTGTAAATATGTTTGCATGTTTGATTTAATCTTATTAATAAAAGAGAAAGCTTGAAATTTCCACACACAAAAATTTAAAACATGGTACATAAATTACTAGCAATGCACATAATATATTGATGACTTACACTTAATTTATAGTAACAAAAATTTTATTAGCAGCTTATTGATTTTAATATTTTGTACATTTTAAATTAAAATAATCATTGTCTATAAACTTAATTAATAGAGTTCCATTTCATCTATAAATGTTTTTAAAAATAAAAGAGAACGAGTTTATGTACAACTTAAATAAAAAATATATTTATTTTATCTATTATATATTATTTCCCTTTAAAAGTATTTTCGATGGATTTAAATATTTAACTCAATCATTTCTACCTTAAAAAAGTATCAAGGTTATATGCCACATTTCATTTTTACTTTCTTTATAGTTTAAATAGTAATTTAAGTAACATAATTTTTTGTTGGATAAACAAATAATCCAAGTATTATAATTTTAAGTTAAGTAATTTATTTTAATTTTATTTAAAATTATATCTTTTAATTAATAATATATGTTCGAACCCAATGAATAATCTCAATGAAAAAAGGAATATTGTTCTCCTTAGAGACTCGAGCTCGAGAAGCTTTAATTTTTTAACATTTAGAGAATAATTTATTTTTTCACATTAGATTATTGAAATTATTTATATAGTTTTAAAATATAATGATATACATATAACATATTTTTATATCATTTACTTTTCTTTTATAATTATCTTTTAAACTCATAAATTGTAATAGCTAATGACTTCTAACAAAATAATTATCTAAACAAAATAATCATAAACACTAGTCTTTTAAAATTATGCATTTCAAAAATATTAACCTTTAAAGAAATTAAGGGTTCATTTGGCTTTAAAAATATTTTTATTTTTAGAAAACGATTTTCATTTTTAATTTTCCAAAAAACTAGAAAACTCGTTTGGTTAATAGAAATAAAAATTTATTTTCAAAAATGAAAATAGTGAAAATGTGTTTGGTATCTAATTTTTTAAAATAAAAATAAATAAATAGTTACTCATTAAATAATTAAATTAAAATATAATTATTAGAAAAATATTATAATTTAAAAATAAAATATGATTAAATAAATCAAAGTTTTAAAATTGTCATTAAAAGAATTCGAACTCGGATTAAATAGAGTTGAAATTTAAAAACCCATATTTCCATCCTTTCTACTTCCCTAAAAATATTTTCATTAAAAATTCTGAAAGCATCTTTTTTATGTTTTCAAAATTTCACTTATTTTTTAAAAATCATTTTTAAACTTTACGACCAAATACGTTTTCTTCAAAATTTTCTATTTTCTAATAAAATAAAAATAAAAATAAAAATAAATCAAAATTTTAAAATTGTCATTAAAAAGATTCTTAGTGAATTTCGATGGAATCTTCTCTTAAAGTAATAATACATTGATTTAGTCGCCACTAGAGCCACAAAGATTATCTAACTAGATTCTTTCCTGTCTATAAGTTCAAATTATATCATAGGAATTATAAAAAAAAAACTTGATTGTGTATTTATAGTTATTATCCTCGATTCTTTCATTTTAATAGTTTTTTTATTCCATGAATTCCCATTTGCTAATACATAAAAGTCCAATAAGCATGTTTTGATGCCGTAAGTGCTAAGTAGTTATCTACGACTATTCTGGTCAACATCTTTTTGTTAAAAAATTTATATTAAATACAAATATATTATATTTATCAAACAAGTTTAAAAATTAAATATTATTTTTTTAATTTCGTAGAATTTTTTTTTCAATATTTTATCAAATATACTCTTGCATAATAAATAAGTACATAAAAGAGATACAGTTGACAAAAACAATGACAATGTATTTTAAAACAAAATCTGATTAGTGAATGGGCTTTAATATAAAAATTCTTCCTTGCAGGGCTATGATTATTCGTCTGGGGTTTGGCAATTTGAGGGAGAGGCATATATCCCACGCGGAACAACTGGAGCAACGGTGATGCAAATATTCGGTGCTTCTTCTCGTGCGACCACCATAATGCTCCGAGTCTACGACGGAGAGCTCGCGATTTATCGAAGGTCTTCGAGGTTGCTCTCGAACATGTATGATAGGTGGTTTAAAGTGAACGTAATCCTTGACGTGGGTGCTTCCAACGTCAAGGTTTATATTGATGGCGTTCTTAGATATCAAGGGTCCGGTGCCGGAGGACACTATCATTACTTCAAATTTGGTGTTTATGCGCAAGACTGCCCCTCCCATCGCATGGAGTCTCGTTGGCGTGGAATCAGGCTTCTAAAAAAGAATTAACGCCTCTCAAGTTCGATGTGTTAGAACAAATAATAATAATAATAATAATAATAATAATAATAATAAACTTGTTGTTTGACATAATGACAAACAGAAATTCGAATGAGGGTTTGGATCGATGGGTGTGAATGTAAAATAATGACGATGATCGAAAAAGTAGGTTATCTGTTACTATATGTACGTGTATGTATGTAGTACGCATATTGATAATAAAAGGTTTGTAAGATGTGCGAGAGATTATATCAGATATTTCCCAACTTCGCTCCATTTACTATTGTTTTTAAAAAATGTTTTTGGGTCAAAAAATTCTTTTGGGGTCATTAGTAATTTTAAATATGTAACTTTGGAGGAAAAAATACATTTTCAGCTCAGATGTAAAAATTAAAATTTCTAATTTTTACCTTTGAATTTTTTTGAGCCAAACTATAATTTTAGGTTTCATTTGTTATCTTATGATGTGTTTAGTTTATAATTTATACATTTATAATTTTGTATATTATGATTAATAAATTTTTTATTAATTTAAAAATTAAATAAATTGGGCTTTTATTATCCAAGAAGCAGAAGGTCTACTACAAAAGAACATAAAATTTATTTGGCAGTTAAATCAAATACATAGTCTCATGTTCACATCATCATTCCTATCTATACATTTGCTATGTAGTCTAATTCTAACAATTTTTTTCAAACAATGAATTAAATCTGGAATCTGCCTAATCACTCCCCTAAACTGTCTAGCATTTCTCTCCAACCATTTATTGTAAACGTATGCACTCCAAATAATTTTAAGAATAACCACGATTAAAGATTTACCCTTAAAACACTGAACTACTCAGCTTAGCTTTTCATCCCATCCAAGCACATCTTTGTTAATCTGACATAGTCTCAAAACTGTTGTCTATACCTACTTTGAAAATTCACATTCAAAGAAAATATGGTTTCTAGTCTCACCAGCTTCTTCGACAAGAATTTTCTTCTTCAGCTGCATCAGACATGTTTTATTATAACATTCTATATTTTTAGCTCTAACTCCTCTTCTAATTTTAGAAAACAGATTTGACGTTATTTCACTCGCGCTTCCTGTGCAGAGGTGTCACTTCTCTTCCGAAAGAAACAAAACGCATCTACTCAATCTTCAGAATCACTGACTTAGGGAGAATAAATTGTCTGCTCCAATAGTTTATAATACTATAGAGGACTGCTCTTATCAGCTGCAATCTGTCTCCTAGCTGAGCTTTTCGGCTGACCATTACCCCAACTTACCTTTAATTTTCTCAAGAAGCGGGGAATAGTCTTTAGCAGTTAGCTTTCTAGTCACAAGAGGCACTCTCATGTATTTAATTGGTAAAATTTTATATCTTTTCATGTCAATTTTTTAGAAAAAAATATTTTAAATTGTACATATTTTCATAGAACACATAAAATTGTTAAAATTTATTTATTTATTATTAATAAAAATATTTTTTAATTTTTTTCATAATTTAAGTTTATATATTTTTATTTTTTAAGATATCTACCGAAATAAATTTACTGAATAATCATTCACGTTTTGTTAATTTATATAGAGACAGACACAGACCAAAAGTTATAAAATTATTCTATATCTAAGGCGAGAAATTGAACCCCAAGTTATATATTCGGATCTGATTCTTCTATATTTTGGTTTTGCAAGTTGTCTTGTGGGTTTAATGTTTTGGGCTAAGTTGTGGCGTGAGGATAGAAGGATTTGTTGTTGGCGTTTGGATTGAATGGGGTTCTATTTGGTCTAGGGAGGAAGGATTTGCTCAGTTATTTCATGGAATACAAACTATACATTTTTAATGGTTTAAAGGTAATTACAAGTTAATAAGTATCTGTCCATACATATTTTTAATTCTTTGATAATGTGCATACACTTTGTAGACAAAGCAATTTGAACCCGTGTCTCTTAAGATAAATTGCCAAGAACAAACGAACACAGATCATTTGTTTATACATACAAAACTATCAAGAACAAACGAACACAAAACGATAATTAATGATTCACGATATATTTTTATTGATGATCAATTCGAATTACAATAATTTACGATAAAATTACCATACTAGAGTAGAGGCAAAAATCCTAACCTGCAGTGAACATGTCTTTACCCAAACACAAAACAAAGACCAAAGATATCTCACGATACAAGTGTTCCAACATTATTAAATTAAAAAATTATCATTAAATTGCAATAATAATACTATTTGATATTATTAAACAAAGACCAAACGTAACACAAAAGGGGAAAATCGACCAAATCGAATCACAACACCAAAACTATCAGTAGCAGTGCAACCCTTGTAAATAACCCGCCAACACAGCTTCAATACAACCAGCAACCGGCTCTCTTCGCAACAACACCGGTAGCAGATCAAAATCCATGCAACATGACACCAAAATAAATAAATGCCTTAAATCCAACAACTTATTTGTTTCCACTTCTATTCTTATTCTAAATTAACTCGTGAGTCAATACGTGAACAATCACTTTAAACGTGTTATTTAAAAATAAATAAATATTTCTTTGTTTCAATCGGTCACCTTAAAAACTTATTTAAATATTTTTATATTTTGATTATCCAAAAATAGTTTCAAGATAAAATCAAATCAATATAATTATAAATTTAAAAAATAAGATATGTATCAGGGTGTAATATGAAATAGAAGATGACATAATCACATGAACATAACATGAATATAATAACTGTTATTTTAACAATGTTCTGTTTAATTCATGTCAAGGAGTCTTGATTAAACAGAAGATTCTATTGTGGTATTTAATAATAATATTATTTAAGAAGATCTCTTTGATTACTTAATGCATTTAATAATATTTTTTTTTCAAATTGAATTATTTTTAACTGTATTTAAGAGAAGTCAATTATTTATAAAGACGTGTTATTTATATATTTTTAAAAATTTTTATATACAGATCATATAGAAAATTTTTTAATAAATTTTGGGTGTCAACAAACACTCCAAATCTCCATGTAGCTCCCCCATGTGTGTGAGTAGTAATATGTTTATATTAGAAGAGTGTGAGTTTAAGAAATAAAAAAGAAATATCAAATTATAATGAAAATAATTTTTTTATAGTAATCAAATACTTTTTTATTTATTTAAATAGACAATTGCAATTATAAAAAGGTAAACAACGTAAATCATGATAATAATTTAATTGATTGAATTAATTATAACAACATGTTAATTATTCCTAATAATATATTAATTAAGTAACGTATTTGTAATTTTAAAAAATATTTATTATAAAATCTATAATAAAAGGACATTAAATGTACTTTTAGAAAATCACTACTATTGCATACTAGTAGTCTAAGTACCTTAACTCTCTAAATTTCATAATCGTAGTTGATATAAAATTGCAATGACAGTCACTACGTACATAGTTATCTTGAAAGAATGAGTGATGGAGCACGTGTGAGAGTGGCCGAGTGCTATGCATGCATGTGTTGTTGAATTGCGTGATGGTCATGTGAGCTTTGGTTTTGGCTTGAACGGCTTGGATCAAGACACGTACGACGAACGGTCCTGATGTTTGGCAACTAAGGGTTTCTTTTTGTTCTCATTGAACCGGCAGAAACATCTGGGTACAAAAAGATAAGCGCAAGACAAGGTGATTTCCGACAAAAGCAAGAAAGCTGTAGAGATCTGCTCCTGTCTTGATGTCTATGTCTTAACCTTTTATGTTGGTCGTGAGCCACGTTGGTCTTCGTCTAATAAATGAGTTGAGTCAAACTTGAGTAGTACTAAATTAACTCAACAAATTAAGAATTTGAGTTAAGTTTAAGCTTGAGTATGTTGGACTTGATTCGGCTCGCTAAAAACTCGAGTCGAATTCGAACTCGAGTCCAATCGAATTAAATATTGATTAAGCTTTGATTGAATCATACTCAAATAGCTCGCGATCTGTCTCATTTTATTTACAATTTTGTTCATAATAATAATAATAATAACAATAATAATAATTTATTATGATTATTATCGATCAAATTGCATAATTTTATTGTAAATAAAATCATAGAAAATTTTCATGTGACTCATTAAAAACCCTCTAATCTTAGTAGGAGGAAAAAGAACACATGAAAATATAAAAAAATTAAATTAAAAGTTAAACTAACATAACATAACAAACACAAACACTCAGCCTACAATTAGTTCACTTTAATTTTAAATATTAAAAAATAGTTTATTATATTTTCGAGTAGCTCGAGAATTTTTCGAGTCAAATATCAAGTAGCTCAGCTCGTTAAGAACTCAAGCTGAGTTCGAGCTCGAGTAAAATTCAATCAAATCAAGTGTTTACCGAATTTTAACCAAATCGAACTCGAATAACTCGCGATTTGTCTCGTTTACAACCCTATCATCCCTATCATCATACAGAAAGTACTATGGGTCCTATAATTGACTCTATTGTCTTCGTCGGAAACTGCCATTTTCTATCAAGTCACTTTATTTATTCTTGTAAATAATAATATCAAACATAGCAAAATATAAAATACAAAAAAAGAGAAAGGAAATAACAACTTACTTAAACTAAAATAAATAGTAATCCATTAGCACCTCAAAAGTTTCATAAACTTTCCATGTAATTATATAGTATACCTTACATTTGATAGTACACGCCATTGTATACACATGTAATGACTCTCATGTAAGATTTTAAACTATTGGAAGGATTAGGCATCTTAAACGCTTAAACAAGAAATAACGCAACTCTTATAGAGGTGGTTTAGGGCTGAAATTTTTTCCTATCACGCTTGAATCTAATATCCTCAATGCTTCATTTGATTTAATGCAACTAGGTCTCTTGTATTGGCTTAACGAAGCTCCTTTCGACACATAGTAATCCATTAGTGCCTCAAAAGTCCCCTGTTTCACAACCCTAATCTCCAAAGGTGCTATTATATTGTTTTTCCTATAGATTTTATATGTATAATGCAGTGATTCTTCCATTCTAAAGCAACATTCTACCATCGTCTTTGCGTCAGGCTCTTTGCAATGGTTGCCTTCTTTTTCCTTAAGCTCCCAAAATAAGACATAGTGACCTGGTGATGAGGAAGTATCAGCATAGCTAGTGTACTCCGTCAAGACAAGCCCGAGTGGATCAAGAAGAGCCTTTGCTTCTGTCACAGCCTTGAAGAGGTCTGTTTCGCTTGTTTTCTCCTGATCTACACTTATAGCAACATTTTGCCTCTCCACAAATTGGCATTGAGGTGCATTATTGTGGAAACCAGTCACCTTAATAACATCTCCAACTTTATATCGATATAAACCTGAAAGAAAGGAATATCATCAACCAAGATTAGATCATTATCTAACAGGTTAATGTACAAGGAACTAGGATGTATAATGCAAAATTAGAACATGACATTAGATTAAACGGTTCAGCTTACGAAGGAGAAAAGTTTTACCTGTAGAAGTTGTGACAAGTAGTTCGTAACAATGACCAGGCTTCACATTTACGAGATCAACAGGCTCAGTATCTTCATTGTTTCTGCTCATGTCAATAGATCTATCACCATCATTCCTCACAGGAAGGAATTCAAAGTAAGCCATGTTAGGGAGGAATGTGTACGAGGCATCTGAAGGTTTGCATATAGGTTCTAAATTAATCCCACAGTGAGCTTCCGAGGAAGCATATAAAGCTGAAACTAAAGGGAGCCCTGCGCAATAGAACTCTAGTTCTGCGGTATATTGCTTCATAACACCCGTACATATGCAACCGACATACTTTGCTTTAGGCCATAGTTTTGTAATCATTCCTTCCCATGATTTACAATTACATATGTTTTCTATCAAGTCAGCCAGTACCGGATTAGGCTTCAAGATCGATGATGCTGCATTTCTGCATCCTGAGTCTGTGATCCGATAGCTTATTTGACCTGTTTCTATGTCAGAGCACATCTCTTGCCAGTGATGTTCTAAAAACTTGATAGCTCTTAGCACCGTAGATGCAAAGGTTGAGCCGATCATGACAACTTCATCTCGTTGGATTAAACCAAAAAGCAATTGACAGTACAAGCTCTGTTGGGTTTCTGGGCAAAAGATGGTCTCAACGGTGCTTGTGTAAAGCTTAGGCAACATGGCTCTAAACCCACTCCCCTTGTATATGCTTGTTGTAACAGATGTTGCCCTGAGGCCACTAGGAGTTTCAATCTCTGGTCTGGCAAACATAAATTCCATTCTTTTACCGGCTTCGTTTATGTCACCAAACTGCCTTTGAAACCAAATAGATAAACTGATAAGTTCTCTTTTGCTGGCCAATATACAATTATGAAAATTTAAAATTAACAGACTCAGGATGAGTTCCTTACTTCATTATCGGAGACTCGTACAAGGTACGAAATAATTCATTCTTCTTCGTAACGTCAGCAGTGACCGGCGTCAGCTTTGGCTGCCCTCCTGAAGTCCCAGAGCTGCATATTATCAAACAGATGATAGATCAATTATTTGGACGAAGACACCAATAACCGAAGCAGACAGAAACAACAAATTCATGCCTCATAAAGAACCCTGTGATGGGTTCAGCTAAAAGGATATCTGGTGTCTCCCCATTAGCAATCCGATCAATGTAGGGCTTGAGATCTTCATAGATAACAATGGGAACATTCTTCTTGAAGAGTTGCTTGTCAGCTTGGCCATGGAGGAATCGCCTTAAATACTCTGTTCCTGCATTTCTACTTAGTATTCCCATCAATAACTCATCTTGAATCTGCTCGGCATTTGTGGTCAGCTCCTCAATCATCTTCAACCCATCTTCATACCATCTTGTTTCCTTGGAATCCATTACTGATTTCTGGACTGTTAAAGGATAAGTTGCAGACAGCACTAGTTTTCCTTTTGTGGTTCTAGCTATTCACAATAGTAACAAAAGAGCACCCCGGCCTCTAAATCTATTCTTTTTTTTTTTTAAATAATGTTCATTTTGTATTTTAAAATTATTTTATTTAAATTATTTTTTAAAAAAAAGTAACAATTTTTGCTAAATAAATTTATTTTTCTACATTTTTTTAGTTTTCTAATAAAATAAATTTTAATTTTTAAGGAAAATTTATCATTTTAATTATTTTATAACATATTTTTATACAAATTTTTCTTCATCTTAAAACTATGTGAAAAATCAACAAAAAAATATTATTTTTGGAACAGGAAGAATAATTTTTTTCTTGCCAAATAGGCAAATGATGATAATATTGAGATCGTTTATTTTTGTTTTTAAATTTATACATTTTAATGGATAATAAGAATATTAGTAACAACTAATAGTTCTTATAATTCAATTTTTTTATTAAGAGAAGGAAAGGAATTGTCTGGAATTAAATTCAATATATAATAACAATCGAAATTGAAATGATACTTTTTGTTGATAGACTACAAACTTGATTGATAGTATATCTTATTATATAAATATTGATACACCTATATCTATATCTATATCCGACAATAATTGTTTTATCCAAATAATTGTTAATCTTATTTCGTGGGACTGCCTGATTTTGTAGTAAATCACATGGTTTGTCGTGCTCTAATCAGTTCACACACTTCTAGAATAGGAAAAATTGAAATTTTATATATGATGACGTAGGATGAAAAATGCATTATTATTTATAATTTTAAGTGTAGTTAAATGAATTTATTTTTTACTTTTATACAAATAATTAAATGTGAGTTATTTACGTGTGTATAAATAGATTATTTGAACATAATTAAATTCTATATTAAAAAGATCGTATAAGAATTTCTATGTTGACAGCTGTTTAGTAGGGTGTTTAAAATGGGTTTAATAAGTATCTAAAGATTTAATAAATTTAATATTATTAATATATTTTATTTTCCTTTAATTTTTTTAATTTGAATTATGAGTTTGGGTCGATTTTGAACACGAATATTGTTTTGGATGAAAGAAGGCGGTAGAATCAACATGGTTCTCCTGCCCTACGCGGCTACACCTTTTTTCCGTTCTAGAGGAATGACTCGTTTAATACGTGTCCTTGTAACAAAGGTTTGACACGTGTTTCTTTCTTTGCCAAACTTTTCTTTTGAGCTTGCGTTAAATTCTATTTTTGTTTCTTTATTTTCTTTTATACGCACTTCTAATTTTTTTAAAAAAATATTTTTTCACCTAATATTAAAAAAGTAATGTTAAACTAAGTCTAAATTATTATTCATTTTATTTTTCAAAAGTAACTTGACCGCTAAAGTATATTAATACTCATGCTGCACATACTTAGTATTTTGGGTAGGGCTTAAACTAAAAAACAATCTTCAAACTATATATTTTTTGTTTTTAGCCCTTAAATTATGAGTTAGGCGAAATAAGCCCTTAAACTATTATTTTTAGTCACTTTAAGTCCCTAAACTATGATTTGGGCAAAATAAGCCCTTAAACTATTATTTTTTTTATCACTTTAAGTCCATGGTTACAAAAAACTTATTTTATAGGCTTTTCTAACATATATTAATATTTATGTTCTTTTTAAATTTTAAAATATCATTTATCAAAATAAGCCCTTAAAATATCGTTTCTGGTCATTTTAAGTCCGATAATTATTTAAGTCAAAAGAAAATTATTTGGACTAATAAGATGTTAACACATCACAAAGATTTTTTTAACCAATTGATAGTTTTAGGGACTAAAAGAAGAAAAATGACATAGTTTAGGCACTTATTTTGACAAAAAAATAGCTTAGGGACTTAAAGTGACCAAAAATGATAGTTTAAGGGCATATTTTACCCAAATCATAGTTTAAGGGCCAAAAGCAGAAAAAGGTATAGTTTGTGGGCTGTTTTTTTGTTTAAGCCTTTGGGTGGCTAGGCCACCTTATTATTTTCTAGGCTTAAATAAAAAATAAGTGTTCAAAGTATACCATTTTTGATCTTTAGGTGCCTAAAGTTTCTAAAGTTAGAATTTTAGGTGCCCGGCTGTGTAAAAAAAGTTAAAAAAATGTTATCCATTTAAAATGCGACACGTGGCATTTTTAATTTCTTTAAATTATTCTTTTTTTAATAATTAAAAATTTTACAAAAAATCTTAAAATTTTAAAACTTTCTAAAATAGTCCCAAAATCCCCAAATTCTCACTGCCGTCGGCCTTACTCTTTCGGTCGCCAGACCCAAACGACTATTTCTCCTCACTCGCCGTCGCCGAAAATCGGCGAACGGTGTACCAACCGAACGTTGAACGTCGAACGTGAAATAACCGTTCGATTTGCACACCGTTCGCCGGTTTCCGACGACAGTGAGTGGGAGAAATGGTCGGCTAGGTCCGACGACTGAAAGGGTAGGGCTGGCGGCGACAGCGATGACGATTTGGTGTTTAAGATTTAGGGATTTTTAGGGATTTAGGGGCTGATTTGAAATTTTTTGTAAATTTCGGGATTTTATATAAAAAAATTAAATTTTAAAGCTTTTCTAAATAATTAAAAAATTAATAAAAAAATGTCACGTGTCACGTTTTAAATGGACAGTTTTTTTTTTAACTTTTTTTAACAGCCAGGCACCTAAAATTCTAACTTTAGAAATTTTAGGAACCTATTTTTACAAAAAAAAAATACTTTAAGCACCTAAAGTTCAAAAATGATGTACTTCGGGCATTTATCTTTCATTTAAGCCTATTTTCTAGCATCAAATAAATTATTTTTAAAATATAACTATTTTAAATAACTTTTACTAATTTAAAAATATTTTTTTAGTAGAGAATGAGTGCGATAGAATTGTAGTTATTATTAGGCTTAACAGTTAAATAAGTATTTAAATTATACCTTTTTTCAGTTAAGTACCTAAATTTTGTTTTGAGCCAAATAAATGTATAAGTATTCAGCGTTATTCAAATAGGTGTCCCGCCGTTACTGTCCGTTAATTTTTACCAATATCTGACACATGTCATTTTTTTAAAATTCTAAAATTATATTTAAAAATAAATAAAAATTAATAAAACAAAATAAACTCAATTTTCACCAAATAGCCTCAAATTTTAAAATCCCTAACACCCCAAAATTCAAATCCCGATTTGACCTAATTTCGCCGTTGATTGTCATGTTGCCGCTCACCACATTCATCTTCGGACCATCACAACCATTTACCCCATCACCTCGTCGTCGAAAATCGACTGACGTCGTGTGATACGCTGAAACTGTCGAATAGTTCATTTAAATGATTAGCGACGAAAGACGGCATAACAAATAATGAACGGTGTGTGAGTCGTTCGGGGAGAGAAGGTCACTTCATTTTGTCGTCGAAAATGCGACCAACGCCAGTAAGAGTGGCCGAATTTGGGAAATTTAGGGATTTGAGGACTATTTTGGGATTATTCAAAAAATTTAGGATATTTAAAAAATTCTGATTTATTTTTTTTAAAATAAAATTTAAAAAATGATTTATATTGCCACGTGTTCGATTTTGATTGGATAACGAAAAAAATTGACGTCCATCACAATCAAATCTTAAATGGGTCACGAGATGAAACGTTAAGTACCTATTTGATCAAAAATATAATTTGGATATCTATCTAAAAAAAATAGTATAGTTTGGGCACTTATTTGACGGTTAAGCCTTATTATTAAGAGCATGGTAATATTGGCACGTGCATGTAATCGATGTAGAAGTCCTCAATAAAACATGCTTCTAAATTGTGACTGCACCCTCCACCAATGTCTACACTGGAAAAGTATTCCTCGTTAGCTAAACTGGCTGAGAACCTGTGAAAGCAAATAAGTCGACAGATCTAAATTGGCACCACAAAATTTGATCTACAAATGCAAATGTCCATTTGCTGAAGAGGTACCAAATAGGTTTTTCTCTGCAGTCTAGTCAGAGATCAAGCACATTCTAAACCCGAAGAAACTGAAGGGATAATCTGCTTGTTAACAAATTCATCAAAGGCCCTTGATATATGAATGCAAAAAACATCCAGGAGGTAAAAAAATATGCTTATAGAAAGTTCCCTAGTTCTGTCAGTTCAGACAATGGTACAAAAAGGATCTATTTTCTCAAAGTCAGAAGTGATAACAGACATGGTGAGAGGCTAACAGATTAAGTGGCTAATTGTTCATGGTATCTGGCACTCATATCTCTTCTTTGCATGATCAAAATATTGAGCAAGCTTTTTGTACCTTTCTCTTCTTTGAAGGATAGAGAACTACTTTGATGGCCGCATCAAACACCGCTTTCACATTCTATATTTTTCAAAGTAATTACCATGAATCTTTTCCAGGACTCGAAAAGACAAGGTTGAAGATTAGTTACCCCAATACTGTACTTGCTATGTTTTTGAACTACAATCAGCGTAAAATGTTGCTCCAATTATATTTTCTGAATTCCTCGCCCCTTCAGTATGAAAACACACACACACACACACAGAACTGAAATTAAGATCTCATGTTTTCAACTAAAATGACATCATGACGCGACAATGAAAATAAATCAGCAGAAGATGATGTAACTATGAAGAACTGCTTATCACCCCGAAGATCTACAGAAAGAAAAATTGGCAGCTGTTAATGAATCACATTTTAATTAGGGGTGTAAATGAACCGATCTTGAACTTAAAAAGCTCATGTATTTATTTTTAAATGTGTTCATGTTCAATTTGTGTTCGTTTAAATTTTTAAAATCATGTTCATTTTGATTTATTTATTTTTAAGGTGTTATGTTCATTTGTTCAGCATTCACATACATGTTTGTTTATATATTCGCCAAAATAGTAAAAGTACACCACTAGTCCTTAAGCTCCTTTGGTTTTACAGTTTGAACTCCAAATTTCACCATTCGTTCAATTTAGTCCCTACCTTCACCAATATTTAAAATGTAAAAAAAAGAAAAAGGGGAATTGGGTAAAATAGTTTATAAACGAGCTTGTTCGTGAATATAAATGAACTGAACACACCTTTGTTCGTGTTCGTTTATTAAGCGAAAATAAAAATTGTGTTCATATTCGTTTATTTAGCTTAATAAGCAAACATTATACAAACGGTCCGCGAACAGTTCGTCGAACACTTTGTTCATTTACACCCCTAAGTCTGATGGCTTCAAAGATAAATTCAGAAGTTGTAGATGTCATATCTACACGGGAAAAATGTTCCTGAAGATACTTCCTGGAATATTTACTATGAACATTATTCTTTATTACATCTAATCTGTAGCAACCTAAATCTCATTATGTCAGTCTCATTGTGTACAGTGTACCTTAATCCATCAAACTTTGCAAAGACTCGAGTACCAATGTATGCATTGAGGACTGCTATATTGAGAGTGGAGATGATCTTGTAGCAGTGAAAAATAGATGGGACCAATCTGGCATCAGACCAAGCTCAAACATAAAAGCAAGGAGAATTTCAGGCACTACACCAATTTGCTCAGGTGTTGGCATTTGTTAGTGAGATGTTTAGAATTCAGCAGCTGTGGTCCGTATAAAAACTGATAAGGATAGAGGGGGAAACATTGCAACTATCACCATAAACAATATAATGATGGAACGAGTCAAAAGTCCCGTTAGGTCGTTAGAGGCTCTGATAATCACCCTAATACTAGATGGGATCCTAAAGCCATTCCTAAAATGAAGGGGATTTTCCTTAGTAGCATTGTTAGTTTGAATTCAATAATGGCTCCAGTACTAGCTGGTATTTGGTGTGCAACATTTGAAAGGATATGCTTTAAGAATGTTATCTTACTTGTTCTCACCAAACTACAGCATGGCACTGTGAGTCTGTTACTCTGTTTCAGGTTGTAAAAATGATGTGCTTCCATTGCCGTGTTCCCACTTGCAGAACAATAGACCTCAACATATTGCTCATAGGATCAAGTTTGAGGTGAGTTGTCCGAGCGAGTGAGCGCACACAAGATTACATATATAATGTGAAAATATGCACCATCCTGCATCAATACTGCAAAGTTAAGCAAGATCCATTTGGAAGCTATTATGACTAGTTCATGAAGCAGAATTCTTCCATTTAACATGTATCACAAAACATTTTTAGGGTGTTTTACGAAATAACAACAGAACGATACAGAGAAAAATAAGAAAAATGAGAAAATCAGATACATGGTTGAGGAATATTGGATGGTTTTGAGTGAAAATGACACTGGAATCCCTTCATTTCCAGAAAAACATTGGAATTGCACTAGTATTTGTCCTTTCCTTCACGCTCCAAGGCCAACTCATCAGAGATGAATGGTATTTTCTGAGTCCACAAAACCAACAAATAAAATTCTCAACCAAATATAATCTCACCACCAATCAAACTTGTAAAAACAAGATAGTGAGAGTTTGAACCTTCTGTTTTGCAAGATCCCGTTATCCGGTAAAGTTCTCATTGAACTAGCAGCCGCCAAATTCAACAGTGTATGCTTTAACAAATTTTATTGCATCTCTGCTTGGTAGTCAACCACTTCTCCAATTTATGTTGCATCTCTGCATGATCTGAGCGACTAGCTCTCAGCTTAAGTATACATGTTGAAGCACCAGCTGTAACTCTTGTTAGAAGGAGTCTCCACTTTTCTTCTTCCTTTAAAAACATAATCTTCAATCAAAGTCACCCAAAATGATACTGCTTTTACCAGAATAAGCCATAGGTTTTTGGTTGAGGCAAACTTTGATCCATAAGGCCATGTCTTTCAACCCAAGTCCACCTTCTGGTTTTGGGTGACAATCTGTATTCCAACTTACTCTTTGCCCCTTTTACTGATCCCTGATCTTCTTTCCATAAAAACAATTGCAAATCTGTCACGAATTATGTTAATAATCATCAAGCAAATTGATTTCTCTAACCTGAAAAATCAAGTTAATATTAAGATGAAAAACACCACAGAAAGATTAAAAGCATAAGGGAACGCAGTGCCTTTAGAGCAAATTGCAAAAACATAATACAAGAAAAAATTTCCTTAAGTTGTAAGGAAGACATACATCTCCCTTCCTCAATTATCAATGTGATCTTGAATACAAAACCTCAGGATAAAATAAGGCAGTTTCACATCCTTCAACTACATAGTAAAAGTAATTACAAGAGAATTCGGCATATTCAATCATCCCATGTGCAAGAGAATTAATAAGCCATCATAAGTGTACGTTTTGAACAATCAAATGGTTCAGACTGAAATTAAACAAGAATAAAAAGAGAATGACTTATCCCTATGATAAGTCAATTTTAAAACTGCACCAATATCCAACTTTTACTTTTCACATCATATAATTCAAACGGATAAATGACAAAACCAAAGTGAAGATCAGATATACAAAATCCATTCAAAGAACATGATAAACTGACACCAAGAGTTAAAATATCACCTGCATTGTTTCAGTGTTCATGTCCTGAAAAAGCAAAAAGCTTCAACACGCATAGAGAGAAAACTTTCCTTAGCCGGATACATATTAATAGGATACTTCAAGGTATAGATAAGATAAACCGCCTTGTGTGGAGTATTGCTACCCTGCAAGGCAAAATACAATGAAATGAGTTTAGCGGCATTGTACAATTCAATGTACCTCCAAACATTTCAGTGCAAAGATAAATCAACCACTTCAATCACAGAGATACTTACTTCTCACAACTCTCTTGGCTTTCAAGATACCATGGTGCAAAGTTGACATGGTACATTTATCTGGCTGGATGCCCCTATTTAACATTCCATTAACAAGGTTTACAGCCTTCTCTACATATCCTCCTTTACAATAGCCAGATATAAGAGCAGTATATGTCACGTTATCAGGTTCTAATCCAGCATCAATCATCTCATCAAATATCCTAATTGCATCTAGAAGATTGTTTGTCCTACAATACTGATCAATCAAAACTGTATAGCAAACAACATCAGGTTCTACTCCCTTGCATTTCATTTCACTCCACAAAGTTGAAGCATCCATTACTGTCTTGTCTTTATTTAGTGTCGCATCAGGACTGGAAAGAGATCTCAAATTTGTTTTTTTATGGCTGTTAAGCAAGACCGTATAAGTGATAACATCAGGCTCAATTCCTATCTCCTTCATATTATTGAAAAGATTCACGGCTTCCTGCAAAAGATTCACCTTGCAGTAGCCACTTATCATTATTGTGTAGATAACTAGATCAGGAGTTAGCCCTCTATCAATCATTTTATCAAACAACCATAGGGCCTTTCTCAAATTTCCTGCCTGACAAAATGCACCGATGAGTTTACTATACATTAATTTGGTAGGCTCGACATTCAAAGCAAACATGACCTTCAGTAACATAAGAGCTTTGTCATTATCACCATCCATGCAAAGACAACTAAGCAGTTTTGAGCAAGAAGCCTTACTAACTAGAAATCCCTGCTGAGACAGCTTAAGAAATAATTCAAATGCATTTTTTGTGAGTCTTGCTTCAATATAACCATCAACTAAGGCAGCGTAATTTTCAAAATTCCTAGGTAAACAATCAAAGAAAGCTTCAGCTTTCTTCACCTTTCCACTTATACATAAACCTTTAATGATCATTTTGTACATGACAGTTTTAGGCTCCAAACCTTGGTTCTCTACATCAATCAAAAGATCGAGGGCCTCTTGTGTAAGACCGTTTCTAGCTAATCCCCCAGCAAGGACACTGTAAGAAATTATATCAAGCTTGTGACCATTCTCCCTCATCTCATTGAACAAATTCAATGCATTTTCAATTTTACCTTGTAGACAGTATCCATTGATTAAAGTGGTATAGTTAATAATATCAGGGGAAATCTGTTTACTTTTCATCTCATCAATCAATTCTACAGCTTCTTCTACTTTACCCATCTTGCAGAGAGCATCAGCCACTACGTTATAACAAACCTCATCAAGAAACATCCCAATTTCCCTAAACTTCTTAAATTGATTTACAGCCTCAAAATCCAGGCCCATCTGACACAAGCATTGAAGAATGGAGGTCACAATCACACAGTTTGTCTTGATACCCTTTGACTCCATTTCATGGTGAACATCCAAAGCTTTTACTATATTCCCACAGCTGCAGTATCCTTTTATCAGGGCACCATAATGAAGCACATCAAGAACACTGCCATGCTCTTTTGCCTCAAATAAAACATCTTCAGCTTCTTCTGGTTTCATCTCATCGCAGAAGCCTTTAATCACAACTAAATAAGCAAAGGCATCAAGAGGAATCTTTGCATCCCTCCACGCTCTAATCACCTTATATCCCAAATCTGTTCTTCTATGCATACAAAGCCCTTCAATATAAGTTGTGTAAGCAAAAGCATTCGGTCTAACTTTTGCTTCATCCATCTCTTGAAAAATGTCAACAGCTTCATCAAAACTACCCTTTCTGCAAAGTGCTTTAATTACAATGCCATAAGTATGATTATTTGGCTTCAATCCAAGTTTCTTCAACTGTTGATAAAAAGCTATAGCCATATCAACTTTCCCACAATGAATCAAACGATTCATAAGAAAATTACATGGGAATATATCTGGAACAAATCCCCGCCTTCGAGTTTGAAATAAGATATCAATAACTTCATCAAACATTCCAACACTGACATATGCCTTCACCAGTGCATTGGACAATCGGACCAAAACTTTTGAGTTTTCTCCCTCAAGCCCCTCATCAAGAGTTTCAAACAAATCCATGACTTCAAAACCCAAACACTTCTCTTTCCTAATGATTTCCAACAACACCGAATCCAATTTCCTTTCCCAACCGCACTTATACAATATTCTTACAATAGATGCATATGTACAAACATCATGAGAAAACCCATCTTCTTTCAATTGGTTAAAAAATAGCAAAGCCTTATCCGGTTGTTTTCTCAAAGTGTTCAATGCTTGAACAACCTCAACTCTATTTAATTCAGAGAACTGGTTACCGTTATGATTTATATTTGGGGTACTGATCATTTCTTGCTCATCCGATGAACTGGATGTTAATTGGGCAAGAGCATGGTGCATCTGCTGTGAAACAAAAATAATTACAACATTCTCAGTTTCCCTTTTTAAGGTAACAGCACAAAATCTGCATTTAGATAGAATATATAAGAACTAAAATCAGAAATGCAACCTTTTTAAGATTTAGAGATAAAGAGCATACTGTCTAATTTTTACATTGTAGCAAAATGTAAGTATCAAATTCAAGTAAGTAGTGTTTAATTCCTTAAAAAAAACACTAAGCCATGCCTAAATATTTTCAATGTTACTTAGTTCATAACGTGAAGAAAATTTAAATAGAAACAAAAAATAGAGGAAGAAAGCAAAAGACATAAATACTTTTTTTCTAGCAATAGGAGAAAAGTTCCAAAGTGCAGGTCGAGCCTTCCGCAAGGATTGCCCGAACATCTAATCAAACAAACAAATAAAACATCAATACCCAACAATTAAAATGTAGAGATATTGTCCAAAAACAAATAAAGAGAAGTGGGTATACCAGAAGGTGAAGATTTCGGCCGCAGCACTGGAATTTAAAGTCGGGAATTTTGTTTAAAAGATTAAGTTCAGATACTTCGATTGGAAGGGGTTACGAGATGACGAAGATAGAAAGGGTTTTGGGGTTGAAAAACGCGGGGAGCTCATAAAATTTTCCAGGAAAAAGTTTGAACAAAACCCAAAAGAAAATGTGGTTGTGTTGAGGGAGATGGTGCTCGCTGGGTTTAGACGAGGGTTTTAGTTTTTTAAGGGAAAAAAAAAAACAAAAACAATATGATGTAAATTGATTGGCCAACAAGGTTTGGGCCGAATTCGTCCAATAAGCTCAATTGATGAAACATTGTATTTATACTTAATCAAGCAGAGGGTAAATTATAGGGTAAAGTACAACAATAGTCACTAAACTATGACAAAATTATTAGTTTAGTCACTGACCTTTCAACAGTTACAAAGTGAAATTAAGTTTATATCTGTTACAAAATGATCATTGGATGTTATACAATAATGTAACAATTTAATTAATTTAATGACCATTTTGTAACAATTTGATAAAAATTAATGATCATTTTATAATAGTTTGATAAATTTAATGAGTATATGTAATAGTTTGATACATTTAATGAACATTTTATAATTTTGAAAGGTCAGTGACCGAAACAATCATTTTCATAATTTAGTGACTACTTATGTACTTTATCATGAACTATATTTGCTAAATATTTTTTAAAGAGAAAAACTTTGATACACAAGTTGTGTGAGTTATAGTTTACACAAGCTTGTTAAATTTAAGGTTTAATGGTTTGTGATTTAGGTTTCTAGTGTTAGAAATTTTAAATTTTAAAGAAGGGTTGTATATTTTTCTATACATATTATGTATCAAAATATAACCCTTTTTAACATGAGTAATGCACAAATTTTTTATGAGAAAAGAATGATACACAAGCTAATCAAATTTAGGGTTCAGGAGTTTAGTTCAATGTTTAGGCTCTATGGTTTTAAATTTACTACTTTAATAATCATTCGTAACAGAATAACATCCTTCGCAAAAAAAAAAAACATATTTTACAAAATAAAGCAATGCTATTTTATTGCGTTAATTAACGAGGTAGTGTCCAAACTTACTAGATTGTGACTTTCGTAATTATTCGTGATAGATATATCATTTGCAAAATTTGCTTTGAAAGGATTACATTTTAAAGTTAAATTTATACCTGTAACTTTATAAAATGAGACAACATAATTTTTTAATGTATCAATTTTAGGCAGCGTGAGGGTGTGTAATATTTTTCGCAGGTAAGTGACTTTCGAATCCAACTTTTATTCTAGTTTGAAAAGCAAACCACCTAAACTACCTCTTTAAAAAAGAATTTTTATTTTTTAAAAAGAGTAAATTTATAGGTATTCGGTCGTACCAAGCCTAAAACGACTGACGGTAACTACATCTTTTCAATACACAAAATTTTAAGTCAAATATTTTTCGAAACTAAAAATGATTTCGACATATCTATTTTATATTTAATTTTAATAATTAATACAATATCGATTAATATAAATTTAAATATCAAACGTTAATGTTATTACTTTAAAAAAATTTTAATGTTACTACTAATTAGTCTAGCATGACAAGATTTTAAATTCATTAAGGTCAGGACTTTGGATATTACTGTTGTAAATAAAGTAAATTGGTTAGACACATCATCTTCATAATGAGCTAATAGAATATCTGATCTAAATTAGTTGACCAATGAATTAAATATCAATAATTATATAAAAATATATAAAAAATTAAATAAGAATTTTAAAAAATAAGAACAAAATTTATCAACCAATTAATGTTAAAATTATCGTAATTAAAATTTTTGTGATCAGAAAATCCTGTAGCTCCTAGAGCCGCCCCTTTATTAGTACATATTAAATAAGCTGAAGGCAAATTGTCAAATGTTCACTAGACGAAATTATTAGATAGATTTAGTTTATTACGTTGTTCATAGTTCTGGCTAATTCATTCACTTTAAAATAACTATTCAATAATTACTTACTCTTTATTAACATATAAAAAAAGTGATGATTCATCTTAAAAAAATAACATAAATGAACTTTATTAGCTGAGACCACATATAATAGGATGAGTCAAATTTATCTAATAATTTTTCGTCAACAAGACGAAACCTTTTCAGCAAACCAGGCAGATCCCTAACGTGTTCTATTGTCGTCGCATAATACCATCAATCATTTTTTTAGCATTACCATCGAGCGTTTGGATTTATTAATACAAATTGTTTAAATTTAATTAATATTTTAAATTTGAGTTTTTATACTATAATAGCGTTCAATATTTGGTAAGATAATTTTATTGTTTTTTGGTGTTACTTAATTCAAGATTGCCTTATATTTAAACCGTGAAAGAGCTCGTGATTCTCATAAAAAAATATAATGTTAAAATATAAAAAATATGAAAAATGCTTCATTGTATTGAATGAATTCAATTAATTTACATCAGCTATATATACAAAACTAATCAGCCTAACTAACTGTGTAATTAAATCTATTATTTACAAACAGAATGTAAAAATTGAATCTAACTAATTTTTAACTTCTAACACTCCCCCTCAAGTTTGTAGGTGAAAAATATCTCTAACCCCCAACTGGATACGAGATAATCAAGTTGTTGTGTACCCAAAGCTTTTGTGAAAATATCTGTCAATTGTTCTGATGAAGACAAAAATTCAGTGCTGATAAGACCTTAAATTTTTTCTCTATGTGTTTGGTTCGTTCATAAAAAAACAAAATTAGCTGCTATTTGCAAAGCAACTTTACTGTCACAATGCAACTTAATTGGTTGTTTTCTTTCATAAGCCCAGTTCTCATAATAATCCATTCAGCCGCGCCAATTCAGTTGTAACCAATGCCATGCTCCTATATTCAGCCTCGGCAGAAGATCTTACCATTGTATTTTGTTTCTTTGATTTTCATAAAATCAATGAGTTTCCTAACTTAACGCAGAAACCGGAAACAGATTTCTTAGTTATTAGGCAAGATGTCCAACCTGAATCACAATATGCTTCGAGTTCATAGTTACTGTTGGCATCCAGTAAAATACCCTATCCTGAATTTCTTTTAACATACCTTACTATCCTCAAAGCTGAGTCCAAATGAGGCTTCTTAGGTTGTTTCATGAATTAACTCAAATGGTGCACAGTAAAAGTTATGCCAGGTCTAGTATGTGTAAGGTATATAAGTCTGCCCATAAGTCTCTGAAAGACACCTTTCTCTGACAGTAATTCATACTCATCACCACCATCATACTCTACTAAAGTGAGTTTGATGTTTTGCTCAAGTGGAGTCATAGCTGGTTTAGTTCCCCCTAACCCTGATTCTTCAATCAACTCAAGGGTATATTTACGTTGATTAATTAAAATTTCCCCTCTTGATCTCACAATCTCAAGACCTAATTTTTTTTTAATTCTCCCAGATCTTTTATTTTAAAAATCTGGTGTAGTAGGTTCTTCAAATCCTCCATCAATCCTCTATCGTTCTCAATAATAAAGAGATCATCCACATAAATCAGCATAATCACAGTCTTTCAATCTTTCTTCATTGTGAACAATGAGTAGTCGTATTTACTCTATTCATAATTAACATTCAAAAAAGCTTTTGTTAATTTCAGGTTCCACTGTCTGAATGCATGTTTCAACCCATAAAGTGATTTTTGCAGTTTACACACATTATGCTAATCTTGACAGCAAAAATCAGTAGACAATTCCATGTAAACCTCCTCAAACAGATCATCTTGTAAAAAGGAATTGTAAACATCAAGTTAAAACAAGGGCCAATTAAAAACAAAAGCTAGAGCAAGCAAGGATCTGACAGTGACCAACTTCACAATAGAGGAAAAAGTATCCACATAGTCTACTCCCTCTTGCTGACTGTAACCTTTAGCCACAAAGAGTGCCTTGAACCTCTTCACATCGCCAGAGGCAGTATATTTAATCTTGTATACCCACTTACAACCAATAGGCACTTTCCTAGTAGGTAGAGAAATTACTGACCAAGTCTTATTTGATTCAAAAGCTTGTATCTCTTCATTCATAGCATGCACCCACTCTAAATTTTGAACAGTCTCATGGTAGATTTAGGTTCAGAAAGATGACCAGTAGATGATAAAAAAATTGTAGAAGAAGGCAAATAATCATAAGAAATATAATCTAAAATGGGATAAACAGTAGAAGAAAAAGACTGGAATCACAAATAAAATCATGTAACCACTGTGGTTGTTTAGGAACTCGAGAAGATATTTTAAGTTGGACTGGAGCTACTGGTATAGAAGACTGTGGTTCATATGATGACTGCTCCAAGTGACTAGGTAAGGGTGAAAATTATGTGGAGGAATAGAAGTAGATTATGAAGGAACAACAACATGGGAACTATTAGGTGAAGTATCTGGTGAGGAAAAAACAGGATTTATAGGGGTAACAGATGGTTGTAAAGGTTGAGAAGTTGCACCAAGCTGATGAGGAAAAGAAGCAAGTAAAAATTCTAAATCTGGAATATGAGGTGTTGAAGGGAAAAAAGAAGTTTTCTGGATTGGGAAATGAAAGGGAAAAAAATTGTTCATGAAACACTACATCTATGTTAATAAAAAAAACTTATGAGTGTCAAGGTTAAACAAAAGATATGTAACCCCCTTAACCCGACTTAGCCGAAACCGAGCTAAAAGGACTACATTAGGTTTGTCGAAGCAAACCCAAACTAATAACCTAAACCGGGTCCTATTTTCCTTTTATCTTTTCTAAATGCATAGTTAAATCCAAAGTTACCAACTCTGAATTAGTCACGTTTCATGCATTCAGGTTAAGTTTCAACTTAAAATAATCATCCAAACTCATTTAATTGCATATACAACATTCGGGGACTAGATTGCACATTTCCAAACTTCACCAGGCAAAATCACAAGAAAACAACAGTACGTACCGGTATAGGCAAGCCCGTATCGGTACAGCTTAACAGACTTAACCACTATCCATATCGGTACACTAGCCATTGTATCGATACGGTACGCAAAGCAATCTCGTACCAGTATAACATAGTTCTCGTATAGATCCCCATTTTCCTTCAAAACCAAAAATTCCAGTGACAATAATGCGTACCAATATGGTACCCTACGTATCGGTATGACAATGTAAAATGAAGGGGGTCGTATCGGTACTCAAACCCGTGTACTGATTTAGACCCCTATGCATTTTTCCCTCAAAACGAAGTCGTTTAAAACCCAGCGTATCGATCCCCGAGTACTCCTACCGGTACGCGAAGGCCTGTAATGACCTCTAGGTCCAACATATGACACTTTGGCTTACTCTAAACGCAGCTCAAACCAACCTAACTCAAACATCCACAACACCTATAGGCATGCTTCCTAATCAACATCCAAAACATAAATCCAAGGCAGTATCAAGCATATAAACTCACATACAAGTCCAAAACAATACTTAAAACTTGCACGAACATAGAGTTTAGCAATCAACCCTCCCAAACAACAATTGACCACATTGCCTTTATTACTACAAGTCTAAATCAAAACAATACTTTTGTAAACACAAGTCTTTGGATTTTCCTTTGCTTGCTTGTTGCCTCCAGCTTTTAATTCTCTGCATTGATGGAAAAAGAGAGCGTAAGAACACTAGGTTTAGTGAGGAATGCTCTAAAATAACACACCATCAATGCATTTAAAACCATTTAACAATCCACTTCGAAAATCACTTTAAAATCAACTTTCAAAATATCATCAACATTATCATGCCTCATGAACCATGCACTTACTTTTCTAAAACATGCATATTAAACCATATGCAACATGTATAATGGATCCAACAACAAAGTCCTATTTGCTACCCTCAATTTAAGCTTTCCCATGCTAGGCTTAAAGAGTAAAACATGTATAAACCAATATTATACAACCAAAATCCATCAACATGATACATTATCAATTATATTGGCTTAAAAGTGATCATTATCCAAGTTCCACTTTTCAAAATATAACATCGGATACACGGATTCAACAAGTTTCCTCTCAACACTTTATACAATCTCAACCAAAATCACCCAAGGTCCACCAACGGGAATTTTCGGTACACATAAACCCCTCCACCGTTGTGGTACCCGTGATGGAGTTTTTGGTACACATAAACCCCTTAACACCACTCATCGGAAAGATGTATAATCCACAAATAGGAGTCTTCGGTACCATATAACCCCTCAACCGTTAGGGTACTTGGATGAACTTTTCGGTATGCATAAACCCCTCAGCATCTAAGGTGACTTTTTATAGTGCACTATCAATCCTATGGCCGACCAACTATATCCGATAACATTTCCATAACCTTTTCATACCATCACTTGCCAATATAATTTATTTCTTTATTATTAACCCATTGTTTTCATATGCATCAATCAAAACCATTCATTCAATGCATTCAACCATGCATTTCCAATGTTAAAAAACATTATCAAAACATGCATTACTTCCAAATGCATCAACGTCATTACAACATTAAGCCATGCTCAAATGATGCATATACTGTGAGTAATCAAGTCATCAAAACAAGTGCATTAAAACCAATTGCCAAACCTAGATCAAGAGAGAAATCATCTTTACTTACTTTCAAGCTTAGACCAGCTTTTTGAGCTTAATCTAAACTCTCAAACACTACTTCCAAACCTTTGAAAAGCTGTAAAACACGTTCTCACTCACTTACACGTAAAACTTGATCGCCGATGCGAATCCAAACCTCTACGGCTTTTGATACCTCACCTCAAGCTTGAGGATCAACCTTTCCTACTTTAACCATACAAAAATAGTGGTTCCAATGCATCAAAATGCACTCAACAACCCAACAACATTAACTCACACAAATCTTTATCAACCTCTACCCAATTTCACTCCATAACAACCGAAAACAACATCAAACACCTTCTACACTTAACCCAGCCAAAACCTAATGTTTTAATCCATCAATTAACATCAATTAACATCCAAAAATACATTAACATCATCCTTATACCTCCAACATTCATTAAACAACCACAACTCCTCAAAAACTCACAACTAACGACCTAGAAAATTAGAGATTCACCTAGTTTCGGGATTCCAATGTTAAAATCAACTTATTAACATTATAAAACATCAAAATCATGTTCAAATTAAATCAAGAATCCAGCAAAATAGATCCATAATGAAAATTAATCAAATACATCAATTAAACCTTGATTTAACCATCTTTCCATAATTAAATCATTAAAACTCATTAGAAATTATATGTAAAGGATCTATAACTTGGGAATTTCAGTAAATAACCTTTTATTAGAGGAGAAGAACGAAGCTCACCTTTAACCTTGGCTTTCCCCTTAATTGAATGAGTTTACATGAGAAAACAAGATTAAATCAAATAGGTTTTGCTAAGAAATCATTAAGTATTCATTTGGAAATAAAAGAATGTTGGAATCAAGTGATTAACTGAGAAAATTGAAGTAGAAAATAGTGTTTGGATGAAGAGAATTTGAGAGATAATCTTTTAGAGAAAGTTAGTTACGTAATATTGTTTTTAAGAATTAATTACAAAATTAATTCTCCAGGCCCATTTATACTCCTTTAAAAACCTTTTTGAAATATCAAATTAAGGTGAAAAGTCTAATATTAGACTTTGGCCAAATAGCTTCTTAAAGATTCTAAGTTTTGACCCTTCTAGAAATCAGTCACTAAAAACAATTTTAAAACTTTATATTTTGGTCACTGACCCAAAATGTCACTTTTTGAAACTTCTTTTTGTAAAATTTATTGTACCAAAATCATATACATGTTAAATAATGATTTTAGGATGTTTTCCATATTTTTTACTCACTAAAAAATATTAATTTCAAATTAATCCCAAAACTGACTCGAATTCTCTAATCCGGTCCACCAGACCGTCTAACCAACCTAGAAAACTCCTAGGCCCAAAACCGGGGTGTTACAACTCTCCCCCTCTTAAGAAATTTCATCCTCAACAAGTTTATCTAATGGAAATAGATGCGGAAACTGCTCTATCATGTCTGACTTATTCCCCTACGTGGCCTCCTCAACATCGCGATGTCGCCACAACACCTTAACAAGCTCAATCGTCTTGCCACGGAGAACTTTACTACTAGAGTCAAGGATCTCCACTGGTTCCTCATCATAAGATAAATTTGGACGTAACACAACATCCTCCACAAGCATCACATGCGACAGATCCGAACGATACCTCCGCAACATGGATACATGAAACACATCATAAATCTTCTCCAACTTAAAAGGCAACCTCAACCTATAAACAACTGGACCAACACGCTCCAACACCTCATAAGGCCCAATAAACCTCAGACTCAACTTTCCTTTACGCCCAAAGCACAACATCTTTTTCCAATGTGAGACTTTCACGAAAACCTTTTCACCAACCGCGTACTCAACTTCCCTACGCTTCAGATCCATGTAAGATTTCTGCCTGTCTAAGGCTGCTTTCAAACGATCACAAATAAGCTTGACATTTTCATCTGTGTCTTTCAACACATCAGGCATTTAAACATACTTTTCCCCAGCCTCAGCCCAACACAAAGGCGTACGACACTTCCTACCATACAAGGCTTTTATATGGTGCATTCTTATACTTGCCTGATAACTGTTATTGTATGCAAACTCCACCAAAGGCAACTATCTTTCCCAAGATCCTTGGAAACCAATAATACGACACCTCAACATATCCTCTAAGATCTGAATCACATGTTCAGACTGGTCATCCGTCTGAGGATGATACGAAGTGCTAAAATTTAAGCGAGTACCAAAGCTCGATGCAAACACTCCTAAAACCTTGATGTAAACCGTAGATCCCTATCTAAAACAATCAACTTGGGTACCCCGTGCAACATGAAAATTTTAGCAACGTAAAGATCCACCAAGTTATCCAAGGTATACATCATATACACTGGCAAAAAATATGCACACTTTGTAAACCGATCAACAACCACCCAAATTGAATTCTTTTTAGTCATCTCCCATTTCCACTTCAAAATCCTCAACAATTTTAACAAACTAGAAGAAAACTGGTGTTCAGCCTTCACACACTGACACACCATGCATCTAGCAACAAAATCAGCCACATTCCTTTTCAAGTCCACCTAGTAGTACTATTCCTTTAAATCTCGATACATCTTGGTACTACCGGGATACATAGCAAAATGACTAGCATGTGCCTCTGCCAAAATAGTTTGCTTCAACTCAACATCTCTAGGCACCACTATCCTATCCTAGAAACGTAACACCCCATCATCATTAAAGTAAAAATCTGTAGGATTTTCATCCATAATATCTTTAACATGTGGTACCAACGCCTTATTATAAGGTTGTTTTTCCTTAATCAACTATGACAAAGACAGCTTCACTTGCAACTCAACCAACAAACCTCCATCACGAGTCACACTCAACCTCGCAAACATGGCCTTCAACTTAATATCTACTCGATTGTTAAATGATAATCTTTAAGCAACTCCAACCATCTATGTTGCCTAAGATTCAACTCCTTTTGCTACATCAAAAACTCTTATGATCTGTGCTTTTCACCATAAAGATAATGCCTATAAATCTTCAATGCAAACACCATCGTGGTAAGCTTTATATCATGCGTAGGATAGTTGCGCTCATGCACCTTCAACTGCCTCGATGCATAAGCCATAACCTTCCCGCATTGCATCAACACACACCTTAAACCAACGTAGGACGTGCCACTATAAACCACAAACTATTTTTTCTTGACTCAGGTTGAATCAAGATTGGAGCTTGCGTTAAAGCTTCTTTCAACTTCTCAAAAGCTTGTTGTCTATCCTCATTCCATTCAAAACGCATATCCTTTTGCAACAACTTGGTCAACGGAGCAGCAACCTTTGAGAACCCATCCACAAAGTCTTGATAATAACTTGTCAACCCCAAGAAACTGCAGACTTCTATCAACGACTTAGGTTGCTTAGGTTGCTTCCCATTTTACAATTGTTTCAATCTTTTACGGATCCACACGGATACCTTCTACTGAAACAACATGACCAAGAAAGACCAGTTCCTTAATCAAAAACTCGCACTTGCTCAACTTGGCATAAGGCTGATTATCCAACAAGGTTTGCAACATAATCTGCAAGTATTGATCATCATCTTTCTCGATACGAGAATACACGAGAATATAATCAATGAACATTACTATGATGTGATCCAAAAATTTATAGAACACCCGATTTATCATGTCCATGAATGTTACAGGCATATTTTTCAATCCAAACGATATCACCAAAAGTTCATAATGCTTGTACCTCGTACGAAAAGTAGTCTTCGACACATCCTTATCCTTAACCTTCAACTGATAGTATCCATACCTCAAATCAATCTTAAAAAATATTGAAACACCCTGAAATTGATAAAAAAAATCAATTCACGGCAAATGATACTTATTCTTAATTGTCAACTTGTTTAGTTGCCTATAATTGATGCACATCCTCAATGTGCCATCATTCTTCTTCATAAACAACATCAGTGCTTCCCACGGTGACATACTAGGTTAGATAAAACCATGGTTCAACAACTCCTGGAGTTACGTCTTTAACTCTTTCAACACTTTTGGTGCCACGCAATACGATGCAATCGATACCGAAGCCGTATCAGCATACGTCTCAATACAAAACTCTACCTCTCTATCTGGAGGAAACCCAAGCAACTTATCTGGAAATACCCCCCAAAATTATAAACAATACGAATATCTTTAGTCTGTACTTATTCCACATTCGGGTTCATAACATAAGCCAAATAAGCTTCACACCCACACTCTAGCAACTTCTGTGCTTCCGTAGTTGAAATTACATTGGATAAGAACTTAACATCATCACCTATAACCACCACTTCATAATCATTAACAAGTTTCAATGAAACCCGTTTGGTTACAAATTCGACCACAACCCCATGCTTGGTCAACTAATTCATACCCAAGATTATATCAAAACCATGAAACGACAACTCTATCAAATCAGCCGCAAACACATAACCTTGAACCATCAAAAGACATCTCCTAAACAACCTCCTCCTAACAATTGTATCTCCAAAAGAACTTGTTACTTGCATACCCACATCTAACATTTCTACCAGTATATCAAGCAAATGCGTATGCTCATGCAAAATATATGAATGCATAAAACCAGAATCTATTAGAGAAAGTAATGACTTAGACTGTAAGGTGAAAGTACTTGCTATCAAATTTGTGTTATTCCTCTCATCGCGATGTGCATATATCTTCACGGGTCCACCACCCTCAGGTCAAACTGTCACTATATGAGCAACAGTCATATGTCTTTCCTATATTCTTTGGAAATTATCTCGACCGCGCCCATGGCCTCTTTGCGGTGAAACAACATGTGCATGTGCCTACCTACCTCTATCCAAAATCAGACAGTCACGTCTCAAATGATTTTTAGATCCAGAACTCTAATAAGAGTTAGCAAAAATAGCCGATGGAGCCTGTTCTTCCCTGACCAAACGTGGATAGTCTCACCTCTTGTGATCCCGTGATCTACATACCAAACATGTGTTATGCAATGCTCTAACCTAGGTAATCTGGCCCTGCGACCTACACCCAGCATTACTTCTACCCCATCTCTGCTCAGGGTGATACCTCCTATCACGGTGTCTCTTAGACTAACCACTATAAGAACCAAAATTTGCAGCTCTCTTCCCATAGCCAAAACTTCCTAGACAAAGAGATAAACCCAAACTTTACTTGATGTCCTTCGTCTGTGTAACCAACACGTAAAAATCTTATAATTAGTGGCCAACATGTATGTCTTAATATCCTATACCAATCTGTAGAAAAATTGGTCACATCGATGTCTCTCATCTGGCACCAACTTAAGCCCATACTGACTCAACCTCACAAACTGTACCCCGTACTCAGATACTGACATACTACCCTAGACCAAGGCCATAAACTCACGTTTCTTCTCATATAAGTATCTAACTCCCAGATACTTCTTTCTAAAGGTAACCTGAAAGAATTTCCATATCACATCACCGGGTTTTATGCCAGTGGTTATAGTATTCCACCAACTTTAAACATCACCCTACAATAGGGACACTGTACATCCCAACTTTCAGACATCATTGTACCCCATCTGAACTAGAATCCGATATGTATGGGTAAACCACTCTTCGGATGCCTCAAGAGCCAGCCCTCTAAACTCAACTCCTCCAAGACTACGCAAATGCTCTAGTGATAACCCTGGATTAGTAGCGACAGCCGGTGCGGGTACATATACTCCAGCCATTGCAGCCTAAAACACTCCCGTCATTGCATGAACCCAAAACATCATGTCACCATACACCAAACCAAGTAATGTAGGTGGTACTTGCTCTACTCCCTTAGGTGGATTAGGCAGAGAAGGTGGAAATCCCTTAGGATGCACTATTTCACCCTCAAGTCTCTACCCTCCGGCAGCAGCACTCAAGCTCGATCTTAGCTTTTTCATTAGTGGCATCACATAAAATATGTATCTAAAACATGATAATTACACCTAAACAAAAACAATCAGGCCAACTTCAAGCAAGGATCCAAGACTTTCATTTCAAACCAAAATCATTTTATAAGTGTAGTAATAAGGCAATGTGTCCCCAAAAATACCCCAACATAGCATATACCAATCGCTGTACGTATAAGCAATCACCGTACATAGCAAACAAAAATGAGCAAACAAAAATGAGCAAACATCAACGACATCCCAATTTTTCATAAACCTGGCTCTGATACCAACAAATGTAACCCCTTTAACCCAGTCTAGCCAAAACTGAGCTAAAAGAACTACATTAGGTTTGCCGAAGCAAACCTGAACTAATAACCTAAACTGGGTCTTTTTTCTTTTTACCTTTTCTAAATGCATAGTTAAATCCTAAGGTGATCATGCTGGCAGCGAGGCAATTTACAACTCAATCAGGCGTCGAATCGACATCCAATTGATCAAGAATGTACTTCAGGGACCAGATTGTAATTTCTAAAAATTATAAGGACTTATTTAAATCCAAAGTTAGCAACTCTCAATTAGTCATGTTTTATGTATTCATGCATCCAAACTTATTTAATTGCATATACAATATTCAGGGACTAGATTGCACATTTCTAAACTTTAACAAGAAAAATTACAAGAAAATAGTAGTGCGTACTGGTACGGGCAAGCCCTTACCGATACAAATCAATGAACTTAACTGCTATACATACTAGTACACTAGCCACTGTACCAATACAGTGCGTAAAGCAATCCCATACCAGTACAACATAGTTCTCGTACCGATCCCCCTTTTTCCTTCAAACCCACAAATTTCAGTGAACATAATGTGTACCGATATGGTACCCTGCATATTGATACGATGCTGTAAAATGAAGAGGGTCATATCGATACTCAAACTTGTGTACCGATTTTGATGTACAAAACTCAAGGGGTGTACCGATACTCGGCTAACCGTAGCGATACCCCATATGTATTTTCCCCTTAAAATGAACCTATTTAAGACTCAACGTACTGATCCCCAGGTACTCTAGGTCCAACACTTACCCAAACATTATACATCAACAGAGGCATACTTTACTCAATCATACCATTATTTTAAAGCAGCTCAAACCAACCTAACTCAAACATCCACAACACCTATAGGCATGCTTCCTACTCAACATCCAAAATATAAATCCAAGGCAATATCAAACATATAAAGCCACGTACAAGTCCAAAACAACATTTAAAACTTGCATGAACAAGGAGTTTAGCAATTAACCCTCCCAAACAACAATTGACTATATTTTCTTATTACTATAAGTTTAAATCGAAACCATACTTTCGTAAACACAAGTCTTTAGAATTTCCTTCGCTTGCTTGTTGCCTCCAACCTTTAATTCTCTGTATTGATGGAAAAAGAGAGCGTAAGCACAGTAGGCTTAGTAAGGAGTGCTCTAAAACAACCCACCATCAATGCATTTTAAACTATTTAACAATCCACTTCAAAAATCACTTTAAAATCAACTTTCAAAACATCATCAACATTATCATGCCTCATGAACCATGAATATACTTTTCTAAAACATGCATATTAAACCATATGCAACATTTATCATGGATCCAACAACAAAGTCTCATTTGCTACCCTCAATTTAAGCTTTTCCATCTATACTACCAATGCAAGGCTTAAAGAGCAAAACATGTATAAACCAACATTATACAACCAAAATCCATTAACATGATACATTATCAATTATATTGACTTACAAATGATCATCACCGAAGTTTCACTTTTCAAATATAACATCAGATACACAGATTCAACAAGTGTCCTCTCGACATTTCATACAATCTCAACCAGAATTACCCAAGGTCCACCAATAGGAGTTTTCGGTACACATAAACCCCTCAACACTACTCATCGGCTAGATGTATAATCCAATAACGGGAATCTTTGGTACTATATTACCCCTCAACCGTTAGGGTACTTGGATGGAGTTTTCGATATGCATAAATCCCTCAACATCCAAGGCTACTTTTATAGTGCACTATTAGTCTTATGGCCGGCCAACTATATCCGATAACATTTTCATAACCTTTTCATACCATCAATTTCCAATATAATTCATTTCTTTATCATTAACTCACTGTTTTCATATGCATCAATCAAAACCATTTATTCAATGCATTAAACCATGCATTTCCAATGTTCAAAAACATTATCAAAACATGCATTACTTCCAAATTCATCAACATTATTAGACAACCATTTTCCAGCATCAAACCATGCTCAAATCATGCATATACAATGAGTAATCAAGTCATCAAAACAATTGCATTAAAACCAATTGCCAAATCGAGATCAAGAGAGAAATTATCCTTTACTTACTTACGAGCTTAGACCAGCATTTCAAGCTTAATCTAAACTCCCAAACAATACTTCCAAACCTTTGAAAAGCTGTAAAACACATTCTCACTCACCGACACACAAAACTTTGTTCGTCGATGCGAATCCAAGCCTCTACGGCTTTCGATACCTCACCTCAAGCTTAAGGATCAACCTCTCATGCTTTAACCACAAAAAACAGAGGTTCCAATGCATCAAAATGCATTCAACAGCCAAGCAACATCAACTCACACAAATATCTATCAACCTCTACCCAATTTCACTCCACAATAACCGAAAACAACATCAAACACCTTCCACACTTAACCCAGCCAAAACCCAATGTTTTAATCCATCAATTAACATCCAAAAACAAATTACATTGTAACCCCCTTGACCTGGCCTAGACGCAAGACTGAACTGAGCGAGCTACATTATGGTTTGTCGAGGCAAACCCTAAAGATTCACAAGTAAAATGGTCTATTTTTTCTTTTATCTTTTCTAAATGCATCTTTAGATCCTAAGGTGATCATACATGTTGTGGTTATAGATACAACTCAATCGGGCATTAATTTGACATCCAATGGCTCATTTTTGCTTCCTAGAGACTAAAACGTAATTTCTAAACTTTTAAAGGACTTTTACCAAATTAAGGTTACCAATCCTCAATTAGTCATATTTCATGCCTTCATGTTAAAACTAATCTCAAATTAACCATTCAAACTCATCTAATTGCACATTTACGAAATAAAGACCAAAATGCATGGAATTCAAAACATCAAAAAACATCTTAACAAATTTAATGGTTGACGTATCGGTACAGGTGTCCACCGTATTGAAACATCACTAAAAGACAAAGGCGTACCGATACAGTTCTTAAGCGTTTCGGTATGGTATTGTATATTTTGAAAACTCAGATTCTAGTAGCCATTAACCGTATTGAAACGGTAGACTTCATACCGACACCTTTACTATTTCTCATCTATGACCAGGCGTATCAGTACACCTAGGATATTTTGAGCATTTAGAGCCGAAACAAATCCCTACGTACCAAAACCCTTAGGTACATACCGGTTCAGTGGGACCTATAATGACCTCTAGGTCCAACACATGACACTTTGGCTCATTTTAAACTACTCTAACTCTAAGCTAAACATCATACAACATCAACAAAATGCTTAAGCAACAACATAATATCATCAAAAGCCATCATAGCTTTGCTAACATACTCATACACCAAATCTAGAGGCATGCTTCCTAGTCCACATTCAAACCATCAAGCCAATCACAACTCAACCACATTAAAACTTATTACAAGTCTAACCAGTAATCAAAACTTGCAACAACAGGGAGTTCACAAAAACCTCTCCCAAAACCCCAAACGATACATTGCCATTATTACTACTTATCAATGTTCCAAATTGTACTTTGAAAACAAGTTTTAGGAACTCTTTTCCTTGCTTCCACGCTGCCTCAAACTCAATTCTCTGCATTGATGGAAAAAAGAGCGTAAGGACACTAGGCTTAGTGAGGGATGCTCAAACAATAACCACCATCAATGCAAGTTAAACCATTTTACATAACTTTGACCAAAATCAAAATTCTTTGAAAACATCATCATAGCATCATGCCTTATCAAAAATCACGCGCTTAATATTTCCAAAATAGCATATTAAACCATATACAACATGTGTCATGGATCCAACAAAAAAGTCCCATTTGCTACCCTCAATTTAAGCTTTCCCATGCATACTACCAATACAAGGCTTAAAGAGTAAAACATGTTTAAATCACATTAAACAACACAATCCATCTCATGATACAAAAACAATTATATTGGCTTACAAGTGATCATTTACCAAGTTCCCATTTTACAAAACCATAACATCGGATACACAGATTCAACAAGTGTTCTCTCAACACTTAACAAACAATCTACCGGTAACACAAGTCTCACACATGGGAGTATTCGGTACACATAAACTCCTTAACACACTCATTGGTATGATGTTTAACCCACTAACGGGAGTCTTCAGTACTGTACAACCCCTCGACTGTTAGGGTACTTGGATGGAGTATTCGGTACACCGTATAAATCCCTCGACATCCAAGGCGCCTTTTATAGTACATTATCAATCCTATGGCCGGCCAACTATATCCAATTTCATTTACAAATCTTTTCATGTCACCACTTGCCAATATAAATCATTTTAACATCAACAACTCATTGTTTTCATATGCATCATCAAAATCATTTAACCAATGCAATAAACCTTGCATTAACCAATGTTCATAAACATTAACAAATCATGCATTATTCCCAAATGCAACAACATCATTTTGTAACCAATTTCTAGCAATAAACCATGCTCAAAACATGCATATACAATGAGTAACTAAACCAAGTAAAACAAGTGCATCATACTATTAGCCAAACCGAGTTCGAGAGAGAATTCATCCTTTACTTATTTTCGATCTTAGACCTATAATACCTTAAAATTTTAGGTAGTGACCAAAATGAAAAAAATGAAAGTTTAATGACTAAAGTATAAACTTAGGAAAAGTTTAGAGACTAAATTGTAATTTTCAAAAGTTATGTATTTTTGTCCCATAAATGAATAGTTTACCCCCAAGAATGACATTTTCATGTTACCCGGATTTTTTGTATAGAATTTGTGTTAAAAGCTATAAAGAGTTGAATTCAAGAAAAATCTAGATAATCAGATCGAATCGAATAAGTGAGATATTTTGTCAAAAGATCAGGCAAGGTTAATATTGTATTTGCCATGCCTTATTTTAGAAGAATTTAATATGGACCATTGGATTAAAGTAGATTTTTCCATGTTAAATATGAACCGTTGGATGAAATATACAAGATTATAATTTTGGAAATTTACAAGGGCAAAGTTTGTAATCACTAACTTCTTGGTTTATTTTTGACCCTTGGATGAACATTTTTTACATGTGGCAAGATGAGAGGCATTGGATTACAAGGGCAAAATATTCATTTTGTCATAAATGACATATTTATTTGAAATTGTTATAAATAAATGACAAATGGCCTATATTGAACAAATGGAAAAATAAAGATTTTTATTCATTGTTCCTCCATCTTGCCGAGACTACATCTCAAGATCGTGATCAATACCGAGATTGAGCTAGCAATCAAGGAAAGGAAAAGTACCAAAATTAAAGTTAGTGGGGATTTAAATTTTGACATATATAAAGTGTCAAGATGAGTGCAATGCATACATGACAAGATACATGGATGTTTTATACATCATTAGGAAGACTTGCGAAAAGTCTACCTTGTTTATATTGGCATGATATTTATGTCATTAATCATATATTTGACATGTTCTAAATATGTCAAAAGTTGAATATAAATGCATGGATCACTAGTTACATATGATGTTATATTATGAAAGTTATTTCGGGTATGAACTTCCCAATGTTAAATTATGTCGATATACATTGACATGGATGAAATAAATTTGGAATATATGCCCAAGTATGTCATTGAGGGATAGGGTATAGTTGGCATGCCGTAGAGTCCAGCAGCACGCTGCATACTCGGTTTAGAATTATAGTGTATATAAAGGACAATTAGTGCATATGGTGAGCACGACCTTATGTGTATTATGGTGGGCACGACCTTATGTGTATTAACACTTCTGTGCATATTTGACTCGTGTACCTACGGTCCTCATAGGTTTATATTTGGGCTATGATTTATTTTTTAACAAAGGATAAATAGGTGAAAGAGTTTATGAACTCTCAAAGTAAATGGCAATTATATTGGTAAGAAATTTATATCCGGTTTATATTATGTTAATATATTATTAGCATAATGGTAATACAAATCTAGTGATCATGATGCATGAATATTGTTACATCTTTACATTTATAAATATCTTGTGTTGCACTGATATTATTATTGCCTCACTAAATGTATACTTAGCGTGTGATGATTTTCACTCGTAGGTAAAAAGCAGGAACCGAAGTAAGGAGCATTTGGCATCCTAGTAGCAAGGAGTATAATTATGGTATCAGTAATAACATCTTTTGATGTATTTTGATATTACTAAATGATATGTATATGTTAATGTTAGTTGGTTTTAAACTAGTATAGACATGGTTTGTAATAACTTATATTATAGTTAAGTTGATAACGAATGGTAAGTAGTTATATTAAAATTGAAAATGGTTAGATGAATTTCTAGTATAAAAAATTTGGGTAACTATTAGAAAAAGAACTAATAGAGTATTTAATTAGATTTTTAATTCAGGCAGTTTTTAGGCAGTTATATTGTTTATAGATCATAGATATGAACTGCTAAGTTGCTGCCTGAAATTGGAATGAATTCGGTTGATAAAAAAATTGAAACTGATATTACGTGATAAATGAATAAATAGGTTATATGTGATTTTTCTAATAAATAACTACTGTGAAATGTTAGCAATTCATTATGTGACACTCTGATTAGTATTGGATATTAAATATTGATAAAGGTGTTACAGTTATTGGTATGAAAGCTACAAGTTTAGCCGGTTCTGGATACGAATTGGGCCTGTACGAAGTCAGGATTATAAACATGCCACTAGGATGTCAAAATTACTGACATTTTTATGAATACACTTTGATGCCTATTAATTAGTAATGTTGCCCCTTACTTATGGAGGATTATTGTGACTTTAAAAAATGTTAGATCATCAAGAATCTCGTCAGGGAGCTGGGCGTGATATTCCTGCACAAAGTGGGAGTAATGAGGTGAACCTGAATCTACCTCTCGCTCAACAGAACGTAGAGTTACCAACTCAAGAACAATGAAATATGCTTGTGTAAGATCAAGGCTTATTTCTTCAGTCATTGGATGCTATTATAAATCGTCGAGCACCAATATCAGTTTCAAAAGATTTAAGGAAAATGAAAGCACCAGAATTTTGAGGTGATACTGATGCAGATCCAATGACTGCTGATTACTGGTTAAATGATGTTAAAATCAAGCTGAGCAGAATCCCTTGTGATGATCAAGGAAAGTTGGAGGAAGTTGTATATTTACTAATGGAGCAAGCTAGTGTATGGTGGAATGTAGTTACTACACGAGTTCCTCCATAGCAGATTACGTGGGAATTCTTTCTAAAAGAATTCAAAGAAAAATATATTGGGGACGTGTTCATTGAAGAAATGAGACAACAGTTCTTGGATCCAAAATAGTATGGCAGGCCAGTCTATGAATACGAATATGAGTTCAATAGACTGATCCGATTTACAACAGAGTTTCTTCCAACCAAGAAATCCAGAATTGACAAATTCATATATGGGTTGGATCCTCAATATAAAAGGGTATTGGTTTCTCACAGTTTTACTACTTTTCAAGAAGTAGTAAATCGAGTAAAGGCTACGGAAAAAGTAAACCTTGAGGACAAAGCGGGGAAACAGGCACTGAAAGTTCTCTTACTGCATCTTCATTTAAACACAGTAAAGGATTTTCATAGCAAAATCTAGTAGTATCAGCTTTTTTAGTTAAAAAGGGATATCCCTGAGGAAAGTCAAAGTAGACTCAGAATGTTATTGTAAGTTCTCAAGGCTCTAGATTTTGTCCTATTCCAGAATGTGAACACTGTCTAAAGAGGCATTCTGGTCATGCTGGTTCACTGGTGGAGCATGCTTTCATTGTAGACAAGCTGGTCATTTTAAAATGAATTGTCTAGAGCTTCATCCAGATCAGTCAGTTGCAGTATCTCAAAAAGTAGAGGAAACAAAGATGGAAAACCAAGAATATTTGCGACCGCATCTAATCAAGAAAGTAAAACTACTGCTCGAGTGTATAATATCAAGACTTCTAATGATCGAGACAACTCAAAGATTGTAGTAGGTATGATCGAACTCTTTGGTAGACCTATTTTAGCATTGTTTGATCCAGGCTCTACCCATTCTTATATTAGTTCCAAAGTAGTACTTCAAAGAAAAATTTTAGTAGAACCAATTTCGAGTGAGGTAATTGCTATTAATCTAATAGGATAAAGCGCCAAAGTAAGCCGAATATACAAAAAATGTCATATAAAGATTCAAGAAAATAAATTTCCAGCTGACCTTATGGACTTACCCTTTCAAGAGTTTGTAGTCATTCTTGGAATGGACGGGTTATCAGTATATGATGCTATGGTTGAATGCCGATTAAAAAGGTTAATTTTAAAAAGATCAGATGGCTCAGAAATATTATTTGTAGGAGAAAGGCTGAATTATCTGAGTAATGTGATATCAACTGTAACTGTTGAAAAGTTATTATCACATGGGTGTGACGCATATTTAGCTTATGTGATAAATACTCAGGAAACAAAGATAAATCTGGAAAATATACCAATGGTATGGGAATTTCCATATGTTTTTCTAGATGAATTATCGGGATTACCTCCAGATCGAGAGATGGAATTTGGTATTGATGTGTTTCCTGGAACAACACCAATATCAATGTCACCTTACAGGATGGCTCATACAAAACTTATAGAGCTGAAGGCTCAATTACAAGAATTATTAGATCGAGGTTTTATACTACCTAGTATATCACCTTGAGGAGGTCCAGTCCTGTTTCTGAAAAAAAAGATGGATCAATGAGGTTATGTGTAGATTATTGTCAACTTAATAAAGTGTCAGTGAAGAATAAATATCCTTTACCAAGGATTGATAATCTCTTCGATCAACTTAAAGGAATAATAGTGTTTTCTAAAATTGATATTCGATCGGGGTATCATCAATTGAAAATTAAAGAAGCTGATATACCAAAGCCAGCTTTCAGAATAAGATACGGGCATTATGAGTTTGTAGTAATGCCTTTTGAACTTACAAATGCACCAGCAGCTTTTATGGATCTAATGAATCGGGTATTTCGGCCATATTTAGACCAATTTGTGGTGGTATTCGTAGATGATATATTGGTTTATCCTAAAACCAAAGAGGATCATGATACTCACCTTTGATTAGTTCTTCAAATCCTCCAAGAAAAGAAATTATATACAAAGCTGTCAAAGTGTGAATTTTGGTTATCTGAAGTAGCTTTCCTTGGACATATAGTTTCAACTGAAAGGATTCAAGTTGATCCTAAAAAGATTCAAGCAATCCTCGAATGGAGAATTCCTCAGAATGTCTCTGAAGTGAGAAGTTTCTTGGGATTAGCTAGTTATTATTGGTGGTTCGTAAAAGATTTTTCAATGATTTCCGCTCTAATAACTAAGCTATTAAGAAAGGATGTGCCATTTGTTTGGACAGATAAATGTCAGGAAAGCTTTGACAAATTAAATAGGGTATTAACATAAGCTCCTATTTTGGTACAACCAGAATCTGGAAAGAATTTTATAATATATAGCGATGCATCCCATAATGGTTTGGGATGTGTATTAATACAAGAAGGGAAGGTGGTGGCATATGCTTCTCGACAACTCAAAACTCATGAAAGAAATTATCCTACTCATGATTTAGAGTTGGCTGCTGTAGTGTTCACTTTAAAGATTTGGCATCATTATTTATATGGTGAAATGTCCTACATCTTCACAGATCATAAAAGTTTAAAATATTTGTTATCTCAAAAGAAGCTTAATTTGAGGCAAAGAATGTGGATAGAATTGATCAAGCACTATGATGTAATTATTGATTATCATCCGGGGAAGGCTAATGTGGTAGCAGACGCACTCAACCGAAAAATATTTTATGCTTTGAGAGCATTGAATGCTTAGTTTAAATTATAGGAAATGATGCAATAATGGCAGAACTTCAAATTAAGCCTACCTTGATAGGAAGAATTAAAGAGTTACAAGCTAAGGATGAAAAATGCTTGGAAAAGAAGAAGCAAGTTAAACATGGTGAATCTAAATATTTTGAAATAAAACCAAATGGATGCATATACTACAAGGGATGTGTATATATTCCTAATGATGAGGAACTAAAGATGGAAATACTTTCAGAGGCACATTACAGTCCTTTAACTATGCATCTAGGAGGCAAAAAATGTATCAAGATATAAAGAGTTGATTTTGGTGGCCTGGCATGAAACGAGCTATCACTGAGTTCGTTGCTAAATGTTTAACATGTCAAAAAATAAAGGCAGAACATCAAGTTCCATCGGAATTACTTCAACCAATCTCAATTCCACAATGGAAGTGGGAAAAGGTTAAGTTTACCACTAACACCAAGTAAGAAAGATTCAATCTGGGTGATTGTGGATTGATTGACTAAAATGACACATTTCATACCAGTTCAAACAGACTACTCCATGAACAAGTTAATAGAGTTATATATTATGGAAATTGTTAGATTACATGGTGTTACTGTGTCTATTATATATGATAGAGATCCAAGGTTCACTTCAAGGTTTTATAGTGCATTACATGAGGCATTGGGAACTCGACTACACTTCAGTACTACTTTCCATCCTCAAACGAATGGACAATTAGGAAGGGCTATTCAAATACTCGAGGATATGCTCAGAGCATGTATAATGAATTTTGTAAGCTCATGGGAAAAATATCTTCCATTAGCTGAGTTTTCCTATAAAAACAGTTACCAATCAAGTATAAAGATGACACCATATGAGGCATTATATGGAAGAAAATGTCGAACACCATTAAATTGGTTCGAGCTAGAGGATCAAAAATTTTTTAGACCAGATCTTATTCAAGAAGTGGAGGACAAGGTAAAGATAATTCAAGATAATCTCAAGGCCGATTCTAATAGACAAAAGTCGTACTCAGATCTTAAAAGAAAAGATATCGAGTTTGAAGTTGGAGACAAAGTATTTTTAAAGGTTTCACCTTGGAAAAAAATATTACGATTTGGACGAAAAGTCAAACTTAGTCCAAGATTCATTAGTCCTTATGAAATTTTGAAAAGGGTTGGTCCAGTGGCATATCAATTAGCATTACCACAGGAAATGAGTAAGGTCCATGATGTCTTTCATGTATCCATGCTTCGAAAATATCGATCAGATCCTTCGTATGTCATTACACTAGAAGAAATTGAAATTTAATCGAATTTGACATTTGATGAGGAACCTGTAAGAATCTTAGCTCAAGGAGAAAATAAATTAAAGAACAAAATGATTCCTCTAGTTAAAGTCCTGTGGAGAAACCACAAAGTGGAAGAAGCTACTTGGGAAACGGAGGGGGCAATGAAAAAGTAGTATCCGTATTTTTTTGAACCAAGTACGTAAAGAAAATTCGAGGATGAATTTTCTTAAGGGAGAGAATTGTAACTCCTCAAAATTGTAGGTAGTGACCAAAATGAATAAAATGAAAGTTTGATGACTAAAGTATAAACTTAGGAAAAGTTCAGGGACTAATTTGTACTTTTTGAAAGTTATGTATTTTTGTCCCGTAAATGAATAGTTTACCCCCAAGAATGATGTTTTCATGTTACCTGGATTTTTCATATAGAATTTGTGTTAAAAGCTATAAAAAGTTAAATTTGAGAAAAATCTGGATAACCGGATCGAATCGAATAAGTGAGATATTTTGTCAAAAGATCATGCAAGGTTAATATTGACTTTTCCATGCCTTATTTTAGAATAATTTAACATGGACCATTGGATTAAATTAGATTTCTCCATGTTAAATATGAACCGTTGGATGAAATATGGCAAGATTGTAATTTTGGAAATTTACAAGGGCAAAGTTGGTAATCACTAACTTCTTGGTTTATTTTTGACCCTTAGATGAACATTTTTGACTGGAAAGATGAAAGGCATTGGATTACAAGGGAAAATAGTTATTTTGTCATAAATGAGATTTTCATTTGAATTTGTTATAAATAAATGACAAATGGCCTAAATTGAACAAATGGAAAAATCAAGATTTTTCTTCATTATTCCTCCATCTTGCCTAGACTACATCTCAAGATCGTGATTAGTACCGAGATTAAGCTAGCAACCAAGGAAAGGAAAATGACCAAAATTAAAGCTTAGCGAGGATTTAAATTTTGACCTATATAAAGTGTCAAGGTGAGTGCAATGCATACATGACACGATACATGGATGTTTTATACATCATTAGGAAGACTTGCGAAGAGTCTACCTTTTTATATTGGCATGATATTTATGTCATTAATCATATATTTGACATGTTCTAAATATGTCAAAAGTTGAATATAAATGTATGGATCGCTAGTTACATATGATGTTATATTATGAATGTTATTTCGGGAATGAATTTCCCTATGTTAAATTATGTTGATATACATTGCCATGGATGAAATAAATATGGAATATATGTCCAAGTGTGTCATTGAGGGACAAGGTATAGTTGGCATGCCATAAAGTCCAGAAGCACGTTGCATACTCGGTTTAGCACTATAGTGTATATAAAGGACACTTAGTGCGTATGGTGGGCACGACCTTATGTGTATTACGATGGGCACAGCCTTATATGTATTAGGGTGGGCATGAACTTATGTGTATTATGGTGGGCACGACCTTATGTGTATTAGCATTTCAGTGCATATTTGACTCGTGTACCCAGGGTCCTCATAGGTTTATATTTGGGCTATGATTTATTGTTTAACAAAGGATAAACAGGTGAAAGAGTTTATTAACTCTCAAAGTAAATGGCAATTATATTGGTAAGAAATTTATATCCGGTTTATATTATGTTAATATATGATTAGCATAATGGTAATACAAATCTAGTGATCATGATGCATGATATTGTTACATCTTTACATTTATAAATGTCTTGTGTTGCACTGATATTATTATTGCCTCACTTAGTGTATACTTAGCGTGTGATGATTTTCATGCGTAGGTGAAAAGCAGGAACCGGAGTAAGGAGCATTTGGCATCCTAGTAGCAAAGAGTATAATTACGATATCAGTAATAACATCTTTTGATGTATTTTGATATTACTAGATGGCATGTATATGTTAATGTTAGTTGGTTTTAAACTAGTCTAGACATGGTTTTTAATAACTTATATTATAGTTAAGTTGATAATGAATGGTAAGTAGTTATATTAAAATTGAAAGTCGTTAGATGGATTTCTAGTATAAAAAAATTAGGTAACTATTAGAAAAAGAATTAATAGAGTATTTAATTAGATTTTTAGTTTAGGCGTTTTTTAGGCTGTTATATTGTTTGTAGATCATAGATGTGAACTGCTAAGTTGCTGCTTGAAATTGGAATTAATTTGGCTGATAAATTTTTTTTAAACTGATATTCCGCGATAAATGAATAAATGGGTTATTTGTGATTTTTCTAATAAATAACTACTATGAAATGCTAGCAATTCATTATGTGACACTCTGACTAGTATTAGATATTAAATACTGGTAAAGGTGTTACAAGACCAGCGTTTCAAGCTCGATCTAAAATCCCAAACACAACTTTCAAACCTTTTCAAAGTTGAAAACACGTTTTCACTCACTGACTTGCAAAGCCTCGCTTGCTGATACAACAACCACGCTTCCAAAGCTTTCGAACCCAACTTTCAAGCTTGAGGTCCAACTTCCCCTGCTTTTATCCACACAAAATAGAGGTACATTGCATCAAAATGCAATCAACATTACATCAACACTAAACCTCAACATCCTTTATCCAAATTTCCTCCACAACACCCAAAACTAACAACAAACCCCTTCTACACTTAACCCAGTCACAATCTAGTGTTTCAACACATCGATTAACATCAATCAACAGCTAAAAACATAACTCTAACATCCTTATATCTCTAGCAACAATTAACCACTACAACTCAAAAACACATAACTAACAACTTAGAAAATTAGAGATTCACATAGCTTCGAGATTCCAATGTTAAAACCCATCTATTAACATTATTCAACATCAAAATTATGATTAAAATAAATCCAGAACCCAAAAAAATAGAATCTATACGACAATCACTTAATCATCTCAATTAAACCTTGATTTAACCAAAATTCATAATTAAATCATCAGAACTCATTAGGAAACATTAAACAAGGATCAAATACTTGGGAATTTCAATAAAGAACCAATCATTAGGGGAGAATAACGAATCTTACCTCTAATGAGTGAATTTCCTCTCAATTGGATGCTTTAGATCTTGAAAACAAAGAAATTCAACGAGGTTTTGCAAAGCAAGATTAAAGAACCAATTAAGAAACAAGAGTTTAAGAAATCAAGAGTGTTACCTCAGATTTTGGATGAAAAAATGAGTGTTTGGCTGAAGAACTTTGAGAGAAAAGTTTAGGAGGAAAAGTTACGTAAATTTTTGGTTTTAAGAAAATAACTACCTTTTTGTTAACTTCCTTTTAATTATTCAATTAAAACTCTGTTGAAATAATTCCAATTGAGAAAAAAATCTGATAAAACATTTAGGTAAAATAGCTCCTTAAAGATTCTAAGTTTTGACCCTTTTCCAAAACAGTCACTAATAAAACAGTTGTCAATCTTTACATTTTGGTCACCAGCCAAAATGTCCAATTTCCAAAATCCAATTTGCAAAATTGTGTCTTTACCAAAAATATCCATATATTAAATTATAATTTTTAGATATTTTCCCATATTTTTCTCGCACCAAAATCATTTATTTCGATTTTAATCCCGAATCTGACTCGAATCTCTAATTTCGGCCCATTGGACCGTCTAAACCAATTGGACAACTCCTATGCCCAAAACCAAGGCATTACAAACATCATCCTTATACCTCCAATATTCATTAAACAACCACAACTCCTCAAAAACTCACAACTAACAACCTAAAAAATTAGAGATTCACCTAGTTTCGGGATTTTAATGTTAAAATCAACTTATTAACATTATAAAACATCAAAATCATGTTCAAATCAAATCAAGAATCCAGTAAAATAGATCTATAAAAAAATCAATCAAATACATCAATTGAACCTTGATTTAACCATCTTTCCATAATTAAATCATTAAAACTCATTAGAAATCATATGTAAAGGATCAATAACTTGGGAATTTCAGTAAAGAACCTTTTATTAGATGAGAAGAACGAAGCTCGCCTCTAACCTTGGCTTTCCCCTTAATTGGATGAGTTTACATGAAAAAACAAGATTAAATCAAATAGGTTTTGTTAGGAAACCATTAAGGATTTGTTTGGAAATAAAAGAATGTTAGAATCAAGTGATTACCTGAGAAAATTGAAGTAGAAAAGAGTGTTTGACTGGAGAGAATTTGAGAGAAAATCTTTTAGAGAAAGTTAGTTACATAATATTGTTTTTAAGAATTAATTACAAAATTAATTCTCCAAGCCCATTTATACCTCTTTAAAACCCTTTTTAAAATAGCCAATTAAGGCGAAAAGTCTGATATTAGACTTTGGCCAAATAGCTTCTTAAAGATTTGAGGTTTTGACCCTTTTACAAAATAGTCACTAAAATGTAACACCCTTAACGTACATTCATAAACTAAATATACATCAAAGATGTTACAATATTGCTTATAGAAAACTTGACTTAATTTTTTTTCCAAACTTGCCTTGTAGTTTAACCCTTTCACGGTATTCAATTAAAAACTATGTCAGTCTATTGCAGCTAGTTTTGACCCTGAATTATTTTATAAAATTTATAACTAAGTTTTTGAAATATAAAAAATTATTCAGGGTGAAAACTATGTACACTGCCTAGACCCTTTCTTGATTTTAAGGTTTCTACGCGATTAAGGTTAAACATCATTTTAACTATATCAAAATTCTTAGCTACTTCTAGCAGACCATTTCTTCAAACCCATGCATTCATATTAACATATAAATACGTCATAAACTTAGGTTTACAGACCAATATACTCATTTTAAATACATACTAACATATACTTATAAAATTTGTACATGCCACCATATATCAAACTACTTTTAAGATGTACATACCGTAGTCACTTTATTAACTTGATCTTCTAAAATGACAGCTCCTCCTTAAGTCTATCTCGGAGAACCTACGCGTGAAACAACATCACACGCTAAGTACGAACTTAGTGAGGCATTTAAAAATAGTTTTAACAAAACATGAAGTAATGCAATTCAGCATATCATGTATAAACACATTTCCTATATCTAGCAATCATGTCATAATGTCAACTTTCCATGTATCATCACTATCATGTGAAACATCATTATCATGTATAACATGAATCATCTTTATTCTGTATCATGTAACATCTCTATCATGCACCATGTAACATTTCTATCATGTATCATGTAACATCTCTATCATATATGTCATGTACTTCTCTGTCATGTAACATGTAACTTCTTTTTCATGTATCACGAAATCATGTAACATATTTTTCATGTATCATGTAACATCTATATCATGCAACATCTTGTTATTATTATCATCGTGTCTGGCTAGAGGCCCATGGAAACCCCGTAGCCTATCTTCACTATAGTGCCATGTAGAGTACGTACTCAAGATGACGCTCTTTGCTTCTCATATAAGGGTGCTCTTCGCTCCTTATATTAAAAACACCTCGTTAGTGCCAATTGCACTTGGGCTTGGATCCCCAGGGTGTATCTTGTTTCATTTTAATCTTGTTATTATCCATATTCCATGTATAGACATGCATTGCCATTATGGATAATAAAATTCTTACCTCGTATTCTACTAAAGCTTGCATTTACTGAAATATGCAACATGTCAAATTTTATATAATAATGCAATATCATTTTCAATTTAGGGTCGACTTATCACAAGTCTTCCCCTTTTTTATCATTATGCAAGCATATAAAAATGCACTCACTTTTTTATGCCAGACAACCTCACTAAGCTCACTCGATATTCTTTTCCTTCTTTTTTGTTACTTGGGTCTTCCTTAAACACCTTTTGAACTGTAGAAGACCAATCGAACACATTTATTACTATTCTTTGTTAGACTTAAATCTAACCTCACTAACTTAATTTCAAGACATAATTATTCGAGTATAAAATATTTCTGAAAATTTCCCCAAATTTTCATGTGATTTCTGAATTAGTCCCTAGGTCCTTAGTGACCATTTTGAACATCAATCAATTGTTTAAGCTCAATTTGAACAATTTCTATTACTATTTACTTATTTTGGAGTATTATCCTTTTAGCCCTTAAACTTTATAAAAGTGACATTTTAGTCACTACACCATATTTGTACACTTAATTCATGTACAAATTAATTGTTTACTCATTTCCATCATTTCTAGAAATTTCCCTTAACTTTTAACTTTATTCAATTTGGTCCTTCATTAACTTTTTATTTTGAAATAAGTCCCTCATATATCCTTTCTTGACGTTTTAATCCCTTAACTTCCATAATATGCTTGAATCTTCAATTCTATAAATTTTCCATAAATTCAAAACTAGTCCCTAACTTTCTTCAAATTGCCGAATTAGTCCCTGTACTTCCAAAATTTTTCATTTTGATCCTTAAACATAAATTCATGCTATTTAAATCATAATTGATCAATTCAAGTGATAAAATAAATTTTCAATAATTTCCCCTAATTTCTTCAAAATTTTCGAAATGGTCCCTAAATTCAACTTGGGGAAATTATTTAATCTAACATCAAAATTAAGCTTCCAATATCATAATTCATTCAATATCATCCTCAATTAAACTTCTTAATCAAACCCCCCAAATCTTAGGGTTAGGGTTTATAACTTCAAACATGTAATTAATCCATTTTCAAGCTTGATTCCATGTTTAAAACATTAATTCTACACAAAACAACCTTAATTTCATCATCTACTATCAATTTCCATAGTCATCTTCATCCATAACATGAACCAAACTTGACTTTTATCATGCAAAAATACTATCAAAATGAAGAGAATCAAGCATAGATCACTTTACCTTAATTAATTTTGCTTGAAACTTGCCTTGATTCTTCAATTTTTGGCTTGAAAATTTGAAACTTCTTTTTCCCCTTTTTTTCTAGTATTCGAACAGCCCCTTTAGAAGATGAACAAAATTTTCTTCATCTTTTAGATATTTATCCCACATGATTTAATTAAATGAATATTAAATTCATTTAATTAGGGAATTTATCATTTTGCCCTTTTAATCTAATGGCCAAGATTCAATCTCATCAAAAATCAATGGCCATGATCTATTCCAAGTGTTATTCTCCTTCCAAAATTGCCCTCAATGTTTCAAAATATTTCAAAAATGCCATTCATGGAAAATGTCCAATTTGCCCTCCAACTAGACTTTATTTACAACAAGACTTAAAAATTTCCATTCCTTTAAAATTGAACCAAATTGGTTCCAATCCAACCGGCCATGTCCCAAAATATCTTAGATTTTTATTTATGGCATTTATTCGATCCAAAAATTCGAATTTTACTCAATACGATTTTCAAATTTTCTCCCTTTGAATTTTTAAAGCTTTATAGCCACTAATATAAGCGTCGTATGAAAAATCCGGATAACACGAAAGTGTCACTCTTGGGGTGAACTATTTATTTACGGGGTTAGATTTTATAACTTTTGGAAATTACATTTTGGTCCCTAAACTTTTTCCAAAGTTCACACTTTAACCCCCTAAACTTTCAAAAATTACAATTTGGTCACTAGTCCAAAAATTGGGATATTACAAAAAATAGTTTTAAAACTTTACACTTTGGTCACTAACCTAAAATGTCACATTTTTAAACTTCATTTTGTAAAATTGATTTTACCAAAATCATCTAAATATTAAATAATGATTTTAGGATATTTTCCATATTTTTTCCTCTAAAAAATATTAATTTTATATTAACCCCGAAACTGATTCGAATCTTTTAATCCGGTCCATCGGACCGTCTAACCAACCTAGAAAACTCCTAGGCCCAAAACCGCGACGTTACAAGATAACCTTTTTGAGTATTTGAATACCTTGTGAAAACAGATGGCACAACTCTATGAGCAAATTTATCATTATGTTGAGGATTAATAGTATAGCAAAGACACCCAAAGACTTTAAGATGTGACATATCAGGAAATTTTTGATGCAAACTTTCATAGGGAGTTTTCTATTTCAAAATTGAAGATGATAGTCTGTTTATAATATAGCAAGCTGTATAAATGCATTCACCCCAAAATTTAATAAGTACTTTAGATTGAACTCTTAAGGCTCAGACTACCTCTAAAAGATGTTTATATTTTTTTCAGCTACACCATTTTGCTATAGAGTGTGAACACAAGAACTTTCGTGCAAGATGCTAAGAGAGGAGAAAAGGAAAGTACAATCTGAATTAAAAAATTCAATACAATTGTCACTACGAATTATTTTAGTGACGGCTAAAAACTGAGTTGTAACAAGGGAAATGAATTGATTAAGAAAGATGATAGCAACATTATTCACCCTTAGAATATAGATCTAAGTCATGCGTGAGCAATCATCTACAATAGTAAAAAAATACCTATGTTCACTATGAGTAGAAACTCTATAAGGACCCCAAAAATCTATATGTATGAGTTCAAAGGGAATTTGAGATCTAGTGTTGCTAGTAGAAAAAGGCAACCTAGCCAGTTTGGCTAAAGGGCAGACATCACAATTATGAACAATTTCAGTATTAAAATTATCAGAAACGCACAAGGACAATTTATGCTTAGTAAAAACAATAACATATCCCAATCGAGCATGTCAAAGACTAATTTTATTAGACACAGAAAGTAAAGTTTGCGAAGATAATAAAGAATCAAACGATTCAGAATTGTAAGACAAAAAATTAGTTCTTTGAATAGTGAAAGACAAACCGGTATCTCCTTAAGTAGACTCAAAGAAGTAAAGCCCTTTGGATTCTCTATCAACCTCCTTTATCATGCCAGTAGAGAGATCCTGCAAAATACATAGGTCAGAATAAAAGAAAATGACACAATGGTTCTCTTTGGAAAATTTTGAAACAGACAACAAATTATGGAAAAATTTAAACACATAAAAGACATTAGATGTATCCCCCTCGACCCGGCCTAGTCGCAAGACAGAACCGAGCGAGCTACATTAGGATTACCGAAGTAAACCATGAAGAAGGAACCTAAAACACATCTTTTTTATTTCTTTTATCTTATCTAGATGCACAATTATTATCCTACATGTACATACGGATCGCAGGTGAAAACCCAACTCAATCGGGCATCGAAATGACATCCAATTGATCGCAATTAGATTTAGGGACCAAATTGCAATTTCAAAAAATTGTAGGGTCTTAGCTTATTTTATATTGCCAACCTTTAATTATATAGGTTTCATTCTCACATGTTAAAAATCAAGTCAAAAAGATCAGTCAGTCTCATTTAATTGCATCCACAACAATCAAGGACTAAAACGTAAGAAAACTAAACTTCAGAAGATTCCAAATTAACCAAATTAACTACCACCGTACCGGTACGAAAAAGGGTGTTTCGATATGCCTTCATTATTATAAAACCCCAGAATTCTAGTAGCTAAAACCCGTTCTGATATTCCCCCGCGTATCGAAACACCCTTCATGAAAACACTGTACCGTATCGAAACGCCACCCCGAGTACCCAAACACTGGCTAAAATTGCCTAGACCCATACCGAAACAGTTTCCCACGTACTGGTACGCTAAGCCTGGAATGGCTTACTCGTACCGAAACAAGCTTTTGACCACACCGAAACATCCTAACATGCCCCTAACACACATCCAACATATTCAAGGATCAAACCATAGCCAAACAACTAGTTTCAACATCAACACAAAGCATCATACTTCAATTGTAAATCTAGAGGCATGCTTCCTAGGAAACCAATCAAGCAAAGCATGAAACTTCAAGCCATCACCACAAACAATCATTAATGGCCATTTACAAACTGAGAGCAACAAAACAAACTTGCTCGAACAGGGAGTTTAACAAAACATCACCCGCAACAATAACAGAACCCCCATTGCCCTTATTACTTATAGTCTAATCTGAAACATACTTTGGTTACCAAGTCTTGTTGTAATCCCTTGCTTCCCGCTACCTTTCAAGCCCTTAATTCTCTACATTGATGGACAAAGAGAGCGTAAGCACACTAGGCTTAGTGAGAAGTGACAATACACCATCAATGCATTAAAACCATTACTTAATTTACATTGAAATCTCATTTCAATCATCTATAAAAATATTATCATGCCTTGAAAACCATGCACTTAACATCATTAAAAACCAGCATAATAAACCATATGCAACATGTATCATTAACCAGCAACAAATCCCATTGCTAAACCTCAATTTAAGCCTTCCCATGCATAACAACCATATGCAAAGCTTAAAGAGTAAACATGTATAAATCACATTATACAAAATAAACCTTTCAATGATAGAACAATTATATTGGCTTACAAGTGATCATAACCAAGTTCCTTTACCAAATTAGTTCATCAGATATACGAATTCAAACAAGTGTTCTCGTAACACTTCAAGCCATCTCAACTGGAATAGCGATACAATCATAATCACAGTACATTACAACCGGGTACACTTACAACCCACGGGGACACCAACCCCACTCATCTGTTAGACGCTTAATCCACTAATGGGAGTTTATGGTACCATATAACCCCTCTCCCGTTAGGGCACTTGGATAGAGTTTACGGTACACCAAATCAAAACCCCTCAACATCCAAGGCGACTTATTATAGTGCACTATAAATCCTATGGCCGGCCAACTATATCCGGTAACAATTTTTAAAACACATCACTTGCCAATATAATTCACCATTTACCACTTACCTCACTGTTTTTACAAGCATTAAACCAAACCATTTCCAAAGCAACAATCCGTGCTTTAACCACAAGTATAAACCATATACTTACAAGGATCACTTACCATGTTCATCCTTCTGCATTTCATGTTCAAAATAGTATCTTACATACTTTTAAAACATGGTTAACAGTAGGTACAATATAAATCAAAACATGTGCATAAAATCGTTTCATTCTAGAATGACCGAGAGAGAAAACCACGTTATACTTACTTTTGAGTTTAGACTAACGTTTCAAGCTCAGTTTAAACTCCCAAAAACCACTTTTAAACCATTCCAAAGCTAGAATCCACGTTTTCATTAACATATACGCGAAACATTGATTCACCGACGCGAAATCATACGTCTGAAGCCTCCAAAACTTCACCGATCACTTTCGGATCAACCTCCCCTATTTTAATCACATTACAACAGAGAATTAATGCATCTCAATGCATTCAAAACACTGCAACAACAAATCCTCACGGATTTCCACCATCCTCTCACAATTACTCAATCACAAAAACCTAAAACATCATCTAATCCTTTCCAAACACAACCCAGCCACAATCTAACAATCTAACACTTCCATAATCATCAATTAACACTTAAAAACAAGATTAATTCATCCAAATACTTCAAGCAACTACAAATCCACCAAAACTCCACAAAAACACAAATCTAACTACCTTATCAACTAGGGATTCAAGAGTTTCGGGATTCTATTGTTAAAATCAACTTAACAACAATATAATAAATCCAAAATATGTTTAAAAATAGTCCTCAACACCGGAAAACATATCCAATTTAGATATTTCACTATTTCATCAAATTTACCCAATTAAATCAATTAACCAATATAAAAACACAAAAATTAGTTTATAAAACATAAATCAAGGATAAAATATTTGGGAATATCACTAAAGAACCATTCAATAGAGGATAAAAACGAACCTTACCTCTATTGTGTGATTTATCCCTCAATTGGTTGATTAAATCTAGGAAAACACAAGATTTCAATAAGGTTTTGTATATCAAAGATAAAGAATCATTTACAAATCAAGAAAACAAGCCTCTCACCTCTGTGATTTGATGAAAATAAGAGTGTTTGCAGAACAGAAGTGGAGAGAAAAAGTTGAGAGAAAAGTTACGTGAAATTTCCTTTAATCCAATAACTAACTTTTTAATAACAAAACTCTTTTAATTATCTTTAAAAGACATGTTAAAATATCATAATTAGAGGGAGAAACCGTCAACCAAAACATGGTAATATAGCTCCTTATGGATTCTAAGAATTTGACCTTTTTTATTCTAGTCACTTTTAAAAATAGTTTTTAAAAATTACATTTTGGTCACTTCCCAACATGTCACCCTTCCAAACCCATTTTCCAAAATTGTTTTCACCAATATTAACCATATAATAAAACATAATTTTTAACCATTTTCCCATATTTTTATCTTACCAAAAAATATTTATTTCTGAATCTAACTCGAATCTCTAACCCAATCCACCGGACCATCTAACATGCCACAAAATCGCTAGGCCCAAAACCGGGGCATTACAACTCTCCCCCACCTAGGAAATTTCATCCTCAAAATTTTACCTGGAGGAAACAGATGCGAAAACTACTCCAGCATCTTCGACTTGTGTTTCCACGTGGCTTCCTCAACACTGCGATGCCTCTACAACACCTTAACAAGCTCGACCGTCTTGCACATAGAACCTTACTGTTGGTATCAAGGATCTCCACCGGTTCATCGTCATAAGATAAATTCAGCCTCAACTCGACATCCTCCACTGGCATAACATGCGATGGATCCGACTGATACCACCGCAACATCGATACATGAAACATATCATGAATTTTATCCAACTTAAGAGGCAACCTCAAACGGTAAGCAATAGGACCAACACACTCAACAACCTCGTATGGTCCAATAAACCACATGCTAAGCTTCCCTTTCTGCCAAAAAAGCATCACCTTCTTCCAAGGCGACACCTTCAAGAACGCTCGGTCACCAACAACATACTCTATATCTCTACGCTTCAAATCCGCGTAGGATTTCTGACAATCCAAAGTCACTTTCAAACGCTCACATACTAGCTTCACCTTTTCATTGTGCCTTTCAACATATTAGGCAAAGTAACATGTTTTTCTCTGACCTCAGCCCAACACAACGATGTACGGCTCTTCCTACTATACAAATCCTCGTACGGTGCCATTTGTATGCTAGCCTGATAGCTATTATTATAAGTAAACTCCACCAATGGCAACTGCTCCTCCCACGTTCCCTAGAACTCAATGATACATCACCTCAACATATGTTCTAAGACCTGTATCACACGCTTTGACTACCCATCCGTTTGAGAATGATACGAGGCATTGAAATTCAGCCGTGTACCAAAAGCACGATGCAAACTTACCTAAAACCTTATCGTATGGAAAGGATCTCGATCCAAAATTATGGATTTAGGCACCCCGTGCAACTGCATAATCTCAGAAATATACAGCTTGGCCAACTTACCCAAGGCATATATCGTATGCACTGGCACAAAATACGTACACCTCGTAAACCGATCCATAATAAACCAAATGGAATCCATTTTGGTCGGCGTCAACGGCAACCCAGACACAAAATCCATGGTGATTCTTTCCCATTTCCATTCTGGTATCCTCAACGATTGCAACAACCTAGAAGAAAACTGATGTTTAGCCTTTACATGCTGACACACCATGCATCGGCCAACAAAATCAGCCACATCCTTCTTCAAACCAACCCAATAGTACTCTTCCTTCAACCCTCGATACATCTTAGTACTATCGTGATCCATAGCGAACGGACTAGCATGCGCTTCGATTAAAATGGTATGCCTCAACTCTTCATCTTTGGCACCACAATCCGACCTTTAAAATCAACACCCCATTTTCATTGAAATAAAAATTCGTAGGATTCCCATCTATGATATCCTTCATTTGCGGTACCAAAATCTTATCATACGGTTGTTTCTCCTTTATCAACTGTGACAAGGAAGTTTTACTTGCAACTCAGCCAAAAACCCACTATCACGCGTCACACTCAACCTAGAAAACATAGCTTTCAACTCTACAATAGCCTTTCTACTCAAAGCATCAGCCACGACGTTAGCTTTTCCCGGGTGATACTCAATAGACAGATCATAATCCTTAAGCAACTCTAACCATCTTTGCTGCATAAGGTTTAACTCCTTATGTGTCATCAAATACTTCAAAATCTTATGATCCGTATAAACCACACACTTCTCACCATAAAGGTAATGCCTTCATATCTTCAAGGCAAAAACAACAGAGGCAAGCTCGAGATCATGAGTAGGGTAATTACGCTTATGCACCTTCAATTGTCTAGATGCGTAAGCAACTACCTTACCCTCCTACATCAGCACACATCCAAGCCCAATATACGATACATCACTATAAACAACGAACTTTTTTTTCTGATTCAGGCTGAACGAAGACTGGAGCTCGCTTCAAAGCTTCATTCAACTTTTCGTAAGCTCGCTGCTTATCTTCCGTCCACTCAAAATGAACATTTTTTACAACAGCTTGGTTAACGAAACAAGTATACTAGAGAACTCCTCAACAAACCTACGGTAATAACCATCCAAACCAAGGAACTCTGAACTTCTATCACAGATTTAGACACCTTCTAGCTCATCACAAACTCAATCTTGTGTGGGTCAACACAAATCCCCTCGGTCGACACCACTTGCCCAAGGAAAACAACCTCCTTAAGCCAGAACCCACACTTGCTTAGCTTAGCATAAAGCTGATTGACCAAAAACGTTTGAAGCACAATCCATAAATACCTATCATGATCCTCCTTGGAACGAGAGTACATGAGTATATCATCGATAAACAAAACCACAAACTGATCCAAAAACTCATAGAACACTCAGTTCATCATGTCCATGAAGGCAACCAACACATTGGTCAAACCAAAAAGCATCACCAAAAACTCATAATGCTCGTACCTCGTACGAAAAACTGTCTTGGGCACATCCACATCTTTCACCCTCAAGTGATAGTACCCAAACCTCAAATCTATCTTGGAAAACACCGAAACACCCCTGAACTGGTCAAATAGATTATCTATTCGCAGCAAAGGGTACTTGTTTTTTATCGTCAACTTGTTCAATTGCCAATAATCTATACATATTCGCAACGTACCATCCTTCTTCGACCCTACGGTGAAATACTAGGTCTAATGAAGCCTCAATCAAGCAACTCCTGCAGTTGTGTCTTCAACTCCTTTAACTCCTTCGGGCCATGCGATACGGAGTAATAGACACTGGTGTCGTATCCGCAAAAACCTCGATGCCAAACTCAACCTCACAGTCTAGTGGCAACCCCGACAACTCTTCTGGAAAAACACCCAAAAATCACATACCGTGCGAATATCCTGCACTCTCAGCTCCTTCGAACCCGAATTCATAACATAGGCTAAGAAAGCCTCACATCCAGAATCCAACGACTGTCTCGCTTCCAAAGCCGAAACAACATTAGATAAGAACTTAGCGTTCTCACCAACAACCACCACTTCAAGATCATCAAAAAACTTCAATGATGTACATTTGGTATCAAAATCTACCACAGCCCTATGATCGGTCAACCAATCCATCCCAAAATGACATCAAAACTGTGGAATGACAACTCCATCAGATCTACGGCAAACACATATCCCTGAACCATCAGCGGACACCTACGATACAACTTCCTAACTACAACTGTCTCTCCTAGAGAACTGGTCACCCTAACACCGACATTAAGAATTCCAACAGGTATATCAAGTAACTGTGCATTCTCACTCAAGATGTATGAATGAGTAGAACCAGAATCAACCAACGAATACAACGAAAAAGACTGTAAAGTAAAAGTACATTCAATAACATTGGTGTCATTACGACCCTCATGGTGCGCATACACCCTAGCTGGTCCACCCCCCTTAGGTTGGATAGTAACAGTATGAGCCACAGTCCTCTGCCCACTATCTCTATGCTGAAATAGCCCACGACCATGACCACGACCTCTCTGTGGAGCAATAATAGGTGCAGCACCCTGCCCACCTCCAACCAACAAAGGACAATCACGTCTCAGGTGGTCGCCAGACCCACAACTCCAACAAGCATTGGCCACAACAGCCGCATGTACCTGACCCTCCCTGGCCAAATGAGGGCAATCTCGCCTTAAATGCTCATGCGATCCACGATCCCAACAAGTGTTGTGCGAAGCTCGAACCTAGGCACCCTGCCCCTGTACTCCATGCCCAACTGTACCACCACCATGCCTCTGATCCGAGAGATACCTCCTGTCACAGTGCCTCTTGGCCTGAGCACCACCAAAACTAAAATCAGCCGCCCTCTTACCAGAGCTAAAGCCTCGAGATCAAGAAGCCAAACCAAGATTCTGCTCAACATCTTTGGCTCGCGTGTCCAAGACATCAAAATTCGTGTAATCAGCAGCAAGCATGTATATCTTAACCTCCTGGACCAGCCCGTATCGAAAATGACCACAGCACTATCGCTCGTCAAAGACTAACTCGGGAGCATACTAGCTCAACCTCACAAACTGTACCTCATACTCAGCTACAGACATATTGTCCTGCACCAAAGCCATAAACTCACATTTCTTATCGTCCTGATACCGGACTTACATGTACTTCTTCTGAAAAACACCACAAAAGAACTCCCAGGTTACATCCTCGGTGACCATCCTAGATATCGTGGTAGTCCACCATGTGTAAGCATCTCCCTGCAACAAGGACACATCACAGCCCAACTTACGAGCATCTGAACAACCCATCTGCTCCAAAATCCTCTTTGTACTAGCCAACCAGTCTTTAGAAGCCTCTGGTGCTAGACCATGAAACTCAACTCTGCCCAGACTACGAAGACGCTCTAACGGCAAACCTTGCCTAACCAAAGGTGTCGGCACTTGAGCACCTACTATAGTTTCCTGGAAAGCACCTGTCATGGCCTGAATCAACGATGCCATATCACTCAACCCTGGCCTAGATGACACATGTGGTACTTGCTCCACATTCGTAGGTGGATCAAGAGGGGGCAGCGGTAACCCTCTAGGAGGTACAACATCCTCCTCGTTTCCCTGCCTAACAGCAGCAGCAATCGTACCAGATCACAACTCTCTCCTCGGTTCCATCGTGCTAACAATATATCTAAGGCATGGTAATTATTTCAAAACAAAATGGTTAGGCTAGCTTCAAGCAAGGATCCAAGACTCCTATTTCAAAAGCATAACATTTCAGGCTATAATAATAAGGCAATGGGTTCCCCAAAATTTTCCCCAACATGGCATACAGTAACCACCGCGCATATTATAATCACCGTGCATAGAAAAGATCATATCACAATTCACAATAACATCACAAAAATCATACCAACTTCCATTTATCACAAACCTGTCTATGATCCCACCAAATGTAACCCCCTCGACTCGGCCTAGTCGCAAGACCAAACTGAGCGAGCTATATTAGGTTTACCGAAGTAAATTGTGAAGAAGGAACCCAAAACATATCCTTTTTCTTTCTTTTATCTTGTCTAGATGCACAATTATTATCGTAAATGTATATACGGATCGTAGGTGAAAACCTAACTCAATCGGGTGTCGAAATAATATCCAATTGATTGTAATTGGATTTAGGGACCAAAATGCAATTTTAGAAAATTGTAGGGTCTTAGCTCATTTTTATATTGCCAACCTTTAATTATACATGTTTCATGCTCACATGTTAAAAATCAAGTCAAAAAGATCATTCAATCTCATTTAATTGCATCTACAACAATCATGCGCTAAAACGTAAGAAAACTGAACTTCAGAAGATTCCAAATTAACTACCACTGTACCGGTATGGACAAGGGTGTTTCGATACACCTTCATTATTATAAAACCCCAAAATTTCATTAGCTAAAACTCGTTCTGATACGCCTCCGCGTATTGAAATGCCTTTATAAAAATATTGTACCGTATCGAAATGCCTCCCCGAGTACCGAAACACTGGCCAAAATTGCCTAGACCCGTGCTAAAATAGTTGCCCACATACTGGTATGCTAAGACTGGAATGGCTTACTCGTACCAAAATAGGAACACCCGTATTGGTACGCCTGGACCTGAAATGTCTATTTTTGCTGATTTAACATGCTTTTGACCACACCAAAACATCCTAGCATGCCCCTAACACATATTCATCATATTCAAGGATCAAACTAGACCCAAACACTAGTTTCAACATCAACACAAAGCATCATACTTCAATTGTAAATCTAGAGGCATGCTTCCTAGGAAACCAATCAAGCAAAGCATGAAACTTCAAGCCATCACCACAAACAATCATTAATGGCCATTTACAAACCAAGAGCAACAAAACAAACTTGCTCGAATAGGGAGTTTAACAAAACATCTCCTACAACAACAACGGAACCCCAATTACCTTTATTACTTATAGTCTAATCCAAAACATACTTAGGTTACTAAGTCTTGTTGTGATCCCTTACTTTCCGCTGCCTTCTAAGCCATTAATTCTCTGAATTGATGGATAAAAAGAGCGTAAGCACACTAGGCTTAGTGAGGAGTGCTAAAAAACAACACACCATCAATGCATTAAAACCATTACTTAACATTACATTGAAATCTCATTTCAATCATCTATTAAAATATTATCATGCCTTGAAAACCATACACTTAACATCTTTAAAAACTAGCATAATAAAATATATGCAACATATATCATTAACCAGCAGCAAATCTCATTGCTAAACCTCAATTTAAGTTTTCCCATGCATAACAACCATATGCAAAGCTTAAAGAGTAAAACATGTATAAATCATATTATACAACATAAACCTTTCAATGATACAACAATTATATTGGCTTACAAGTGATCATAACCAAATTCCTTTACCAAAATAGTTCATCGGATACATGGATTCAAACAAGTGTCCTCGCAAAACTTCAAGCCATCTTAACCGAAATAGCGATACAATCACAATTCCGTTACATTACAACCGGGTACACTTACAACCCATGGGGACATCAGCCTCACTCATCGGTTAGATGCTTAATCCACTAACGGGAGTTTACGATACCATATAACCCCTCTACCGTTAGCGTACTTGGATGAAGTTTATGGTACACCAAATCAAAACCCCTCAACATCCAAGGCAAATTATTATAGTGCACTATCAATCCTATGGTCGGCCAACTATATCCGATAACAATTTTTAAAACACATCACTTGCCAATATAATTCACCGTTTACCACTTACCTCACTGTTTTTACAAGCATTAAACCAAACCATTTTCCAAAGAAACAATCTACGCTTTAACCACAAGTATAAACCCCATACTTACAAGGATCACTTACCATGTGCATCATTCTGCATTTCGTGCTCAAAATAGTATCTTACATAATTCTAAAACATGCTTAACAGTAGGTACAATATAAATCAAAACAAGTGCATAAAACTGTTTCATTCTAGCACGACCGAGAGAGAAAATCACGTTATACTTACTTCTGAGTTTAAACCAGCGTTTCAAGCTCAATTTAAACTCCCAAAAACCACTTTTAAAATATTCCAAAGCTAGAATCCACGTTCTCACTCACCGATACACGAAACCTCGATAAGCCGATGCAAAATCACACGTCCGAAGCCTCCAAAGCTTTACCGATCACTTTCGGATCAACCTCCCTTGTTTTAATCACATTGTAACAGAGAATTAATGCATCTCAATGCATTCAAAACACTGCAACAACAAATCCTTACGAATTTCCACCATCCTCTCATAATTACTCAATCATAACAACCGAAAACATCATCTAATCCTTTCCAAACACAACCCAGCCACAATATAACAATCTAACACTTCCATAATCATTAATTAACACTTAAAAATAGGATTAATTCATCCAAATACTTCCAACAACTACACAACCACCACAACTCCACAAAAACATAAATCTGACTACCTTATCAACTAGGGATTCAAGAGTTTCAGGATTCTATTGTTAAAATCAACTTAACAACAATATAATACATCCAAAATATGTTTAAAAACAATCTTCAACACCGAAAAACAGATCAAAATTTCCTTTAATCCAATAACTAACTTTTTAATAACAAAACTCTTTTAATTATATTTAAAACACATGTTAAAATATCTTAATTGGTGGGAGAAACCATCAGCGAAAACATGGTAATATAGATCCTTAAGGGCTCTAAGAATTTGACCCTTTCATTCTAGTCACTTTTAAAAAAGTTTTCAAAAATTACATTTTGGCCACTTACCAAAATGTCATCCTTCCAAAGCCCATTTTCCAAAATTGTTTTCACCAATATTAATCATATATTAAAATATGATTTTTAACCATTTTCCATATTTTTATCTTAACAAAAAATATTTACTCTAAATTCAACTTGAATCCCTAACCTGGTCTACCAATCCGTCTAACATGCCACAAAAACGCTAGGCCCAAAGCCAGGGCGTTACAACTCTCCGCCACTTAGAAAATTTCATCCTCAAAATTTTACCTGGAGGAAACAGATGTGGAAACTACTCTAGCATCTCTAACTTGCGTTCCCACGTGGCTTCCTCAACATCACGGTGCCTCCACAACACCTTAACAAGCTCGACTGTCTTGCCACGCAAAACCTTACTACTGGTATCAAGGATCTCCACTGGTTCCTAGTCATAAGATAAATTCGGCCTCAACTCGACTTCTTCCACTGGCATAACATGCGATGGATCCGACCGATACCTCCGTAACATCAATATATGAAACACATCATGAATTTTCTCCAACTCAGGAGGCAACCTCAAACAATAAGCAATGGGACCAACATGCTCAACAACCTCGTATGGTCCAATAAACCTTGGGCTAAGCTTTTCTTTCCACCTAAAATGCATCACCTTCTTCCAAGGCGATACCTTCAAGAACACTCGGTCACCAACAACATACTCTATATCTCTACGCTTCAAATCTGCATAGAAATTTTAATGATCCGAAGCCGTTTTCAAGCGCTCACATACCAGCTTCACTTTTTATTAGTGCCTTTCAACACATCAGGTAAAGTAACATGTTTTTCTCCGACCTTACCCAACACAATGATGTACAGAACTTCTGACCATACAACGCCTCGTAAGGTGCCATCTGTATACTAGCCTGATAGCTATTATTATAAGCAAACTCCACCAATGGCAATTGTTCCTCCCACGTTCCCTGGAACTGAATGATATAGCACCTTAGCATATCTTCCAAGACTTGTATCACACACTCTGACTGTCCATCCGTCAGATACGAGGTACTAAAATTCAGTCGTGTACAAAGAGCACGATGCAAACTTACCCAAAACCTTGTCGTAAAGCGCGGATCTCGATCCGAAACAAACAAACTTTGGGCTTCAAAAATAGGCTCTGATGCCATGTTAAAATATAAAGGAAGTGATGAAAAATGCTTCATTTTATTGAATGAAATCAATTAATTTACATCGGCTATACTAAGCTATATATACAAAACTAATCAGCCTAACTAATTGTGTAATTAAATATGTTATTTCCAAACATAATGTGAAATATGAATCTAACTAATTTCTAACTTATAACACATAATCTCATAATATAAATTACATATTATTTATAAGTAAAAGCAGTGGCGGAGTCAGAATTTTCATATAGTGGGGCCAGAGTAGAGTATGAGATACGGGGATTTTCATACTACTATAAAGAGTATTGTTGACCTTATGCCCCCAACAAATAAAGTGTGGTCAATTCTAATATTTTCTATGAAAATTTCTACATTAACTCATTGAAAACCCCATTTAGCTCATTGAAAGTCCCATACCTAACGGGGTCAATTAACCCCAAACTTTGAATGTGGCTTTGCCGCTAAGTAAAAGTTTTATTCCATTCCTTATACTATATTTCTCGGATTGAATTTTGTTCCCTTTATTGAAAATGAACAAATTAGAGATCAATTAATTGGTTTAGTGACTAAGAAATAAGAATACTTATATTGATTTATCTTGTATGTGTTCAAATCTCAGAATAAAAATGTAATATTTTTCTATTTAATAAAAAAAGATGAACAAACTAGTCGTTATAAAATTTTTAACAAAAATATACTTTTATCACTTTTGTCATTAATTGTTAAGGTGGAATTATAAAATTAAATAAAATCTCTTTTACTTCTAAACATTTGAAGTTTTTAATTTTTATTAATTTAGTCATTGATTGTTAAAGGTACATAAAAATTAAAAACAAAAAATATATTTTATTATACTTATATAAAAAGCAATGGATTTTAAGAAGTTCTTTTAACCTTTTAATCTAAAAGTATATATTCTCAATGTATTTAAAAATAAAATTTTACATAATAAATAACTTTGAATCTTTGTTCATTTTAAGGAAAATTCTACAAACGCTCGACGAGCACCATTGAGAACCACCAATGATGAGCACTGCTAAGTACCATTGAATTAATTTATAAAGATTAAAAATCTAAAAGACTCAACGTATAATTATAAATTATTTAAACATATAATTATAAATTATTTAAAATAAAATATTAATTAAATTATTTTCCATATATATAACATTTTTTAATCTTTTTTAAAATAATTAGACCAAATATCAACCTTAGTCAATTTAAAAAATTAAAGCCCTAAACCATAAACCTAAAACCCAGAACCCAAAATACTAAACCATAAACCCTAAATAATAAATCTAAGCCCCTAAACCATAAACCCAAAACCTTAAACATGAACTCTAAACCATAAATTGTAAGCCTAATATTCAAATCTAGGGTTTAAGGTTTATGGTTTAGTGTTTATGGTTTAGTGTTTAGTGTTTTGAGTTTAGTGTTTCAAGTTTAGGGTTTAGTGTTTTAGATTTAGGGTTTATTGTTTAGTGTTTTGAGTTTATGGTTTCGAGTTTAGACTTTTGGGTTTTAAGTTTTAGGTTTATGGTTTATGGTTTAGAGTTTAGGGTTTTTATTTTTTAAATTGATTAAGGTTGGTATTTGATCCAACTATTTAAAAAAAGATTAAAAATATTATATATATGAAAAGTAATTTAATTAATATTTTATTTTAAATAATTTATAATTATATGTTTAAATAATTTATAAGTATATGTTGAGTCTTTTATATTTTTAATCCTTATAAATTAATTTAATGGTGCTCAACGGTGCTCATCGTTAGTGGTGCTCAGCGGTGCTCGTCGAGCGTGGTAGACTCATTAATTAGTGTAGGGGTGTGCATTCGGTCGGTTCGGTTAATCGACCGAACCGAATTACTCAAAATTCATTAACCAAATTTTTTTTATCCTTTTAACCGTTAACCGAGAATTTTTTTTCAAAAAATTTTAACTGAACCGAAAAAAATTCAGTTAGTTCAGTTAGTTTTCAAATTAACCGATATTGTTATAAATTTTTGGGTAAATTATGCAAATGGTCACTAAACTATCCTAAAATGATCTTTTTAGTCACTGAACTTTTAGAAGTTACAAAACAATCATTAAACTTGTTGAACTATTACAAAATGATCATTGACTCATTGTACGTTATAAATTTTTGATAAATTTTAAAAAGTTTAATGACCATTTTGTAATAATTTAATAAATTTAATGATAATTTTGTGCTAATTTGATAAAGTTTAATGACTATTTTCTAATAAATCAAAAAATTTAATGATCATTTTATAACTTTTGAAAGTTTAGTGACAAAAAAATATATGTAATATATAATATTTAATATATAATAACTTCAGTTAATTCAGTTAATTAACCGATTTCGAACCGAATTAACCGATAACTGAATTTTGAAAAAAGTTAATCAATCCTACCTAAAATTAAAAGACAAAATTAACAAAAAAACATTCGATTTGGTCGATTAATTCGGTTAAAACCAAATAATGCACACCCCTAACTTAATGATCAAACCATTTATTTTGATATAAAACACATCTTTTATTGAATTATTTAGGAACATATATAATTGTTATAATCATTTCCTTCCAAAGAAAATGATAAACCAAATAATCAAACTTCATTTCTTTTCAAACATATATAATAAGCGATTGACGCGTTTTTACGAAAACTATTTTAGATGGAATGGAGTCGCCACCAATCGTTTTAATTTAGGTGAGATTGGATCACCTGAAAATTTGGTTATTTTAATAAAACCTGTTTTTGCGTCATTTTATTAAAACAACGAGTTTTGATTTGCGAAACCAGAAACACAAGTTCGGGAGTCAGTTACGTGTGGGGAAGGGTGAGCACCCTCACAACGCCCAAAATTGGTACATGGTCGATTACTTAATGTCTTAAAGATGGAAATTAAGAATTCGAATTTAATTTAAAATTTGTGATCCCTTATCGTACTTAAAGAATGTTTCTTTGTATGAAAGAACTTTACACCCTACGTCCGGGCATAATTTCCGTTAGATTCCCGAATGAAAGGAACTTGTTTTGAAAATTATAATTTAGAACTAAAAATAGTATTTTGCGATAGAGATTAACGGAAAGCGGCACCCCTTACGTTCGAGGTACGCTTTTTACAATAATCTCTAAAAATGGTCATTTTAATTTAAAATTAGATTAAAAAGCATGTAGGGTGTATACGAATATGTATTAGATTGTAAATATTATGTAAATAATAATATTAATAATAAATAATAGTATAAAATACGTATATATGTATAGCGAAATGAAAATAATAGTAGTAATAATAATATGGTATACTATATAATAATATATTTATGATAATAATAATTACTAACAATAATAATAATAATAATAGTAATACAATAATTTAATGTAATAATAATAATATAAGTAATATATAATAATATACATAATAATTTATACATAATAATGATATACCATAATATAATGATATATACACATATATAAATATACAATACATTAATGTACTAAGAAAATAAAATATATATATATATACATATACATATACATATATAATAATAATAATATGCAAATACTATCAAAATAATAATAAAAATAATAATTATTATAATTGTAATAATAATAAAAATAAAAATAGTGACTAAAGTGAAAAGCATTTAAAAAGCACAGGGAATGGGGGGAGTGATTTACTCATGCGGAAGACCCAATATGAATATATATTTGGGGCGGAGGGACTATGGGCTTAATTCACCCTTTGAAATCGGATGAAAATCGAATTAGGTTCCAAATTGAAACCCAATTTAAACTTGCAAGGACAGAATGAGTAATTATACCATGCGGAAGGACCACGGACACAATTATCCCATTCTCAAAATGACGTGGATCCTTCCCTGGGTCGGGTCTCATATCCAAATTTAGGGGCCAAAACAACGTCGTTTTGGGCCTTAAAGGCCGGCACCAAAGCAACGACATTTTGGTGAGGCTTTAAATAATTAATTTTAACCCAAAAAATTCATTTGATGCTTTATCCAAAAAAAATAGAGAAAAGCTCTCAACTCTCCCCCTCTCTCGGTCTCGACTGGTCACCGATCTTCAAACGTCTGTCGTGGATCAACCACGTGCTGTCGTTCGCCGACGACGGAGAAATGCCGCAAACGGCGGTCGGAGTTCATGTCGAAGGTTAAACCGACTCAGTTTTGGGTCCTAATTTCGAATCTAAGATAAGTTTTTCCCAAATCCCTTCCTATCTTCTCAAATCTGAAAAAAAAGTTGATCTCCCTTTTATTTCGAATCCCTATTTTCTATATTACATGATTTTCCCGATTTTTATAACTGGTATTCAAGCATATAAAAATTATACATTTTGTTTATGAGTTTTTTGCAGATTTGGGCGGCGGTGTCAGGCAGTTTGACGCATGGCGGAGGCGACCTGTCAGTGTGACACGTGTAGCCACAGAGCAAGGGAAGAGCCGCGCATGGCGATCACGCGCGAGAGGGAAGATGAACGGTCATGGAGGCGGCAGCTGGGATAAAGATAAGGGTTTTATGGTTTATTATTAGGGTTAGGGGTATTTTTGGGTTTGAAATGGGTTTATTAATAGGGTAGGCAGATTTGGGTTATCTGGGTTTGTATTTTATTAATTTGGGTAAATGAGTTTGGGTAATATATATTGGGTTTTTGGGATTTTTTAATTGGGTTTGATTAAGGTTTAATTGGGATTTAGACCCGGATTAAAATGGGCTACTACACACCTAAAGTAATTATAAGCACAAGTGAAGTGTCATTATTTGATTTGTTTTTTTTTTTTACATATTTATATGTTTATGTTTATTTACTATTTGTATTTGATATATTATTGGTTTGTAAATTTACATACAAACATTAAATCGCAGATGTTTATTCAAAAAAATTTAAAACAAATATAGATATTTTAGTTTTAATGTTATTTTTTTAAAAAAAATATAAGAGTAAATAATTCACTGTCAATAAATAAATGTATAATTTATTAGACTTTATTACATGCGGTGCGTAAATTTTTTTTTAAAAAAAACACCAAAGATTTTATTCAAAAAATACCAGAGATGATTTGAGTGGTAAAAAAATTAATATGTAAAGCATATTAAATCAAACCACTCGATATTTAAATGAGTGATTTTTAATTGTTTAATTTAAAATTATATATATAAGATAAAAGTGTCATTATATATAATAATATATGTTAATATTTTTTTTGACAAATATTAAATATAATCCTAATCCTATCTGGAGGGAGGGAACGTGAGACTCTAAGGAAATGAAGGAGAGTGCTCCTAGTGGGTCTAAAACTAATAACCTAAAGGAACATAAGGGAACAAAGATGAACATGTTAACCAACCGACCAAATGTGCTTGCTCATATTAGCTAATATTTGAATACTATTTTTTTAGTATTTTCTTAAATAATTTGATTAAGCTCTTAAATAATAATAATAATGATAATAAATGGATAAGAAATACTTGCATTAAATGTGAATCCTATAACATTAAATACATACTCATATTACCTTTAGTACACCAACAAATGTTGGATGCAATGACAGGTACACTGCATTTGCACTTTTAATGAGAAAATTTTGATTTGAATTTTGAAGGCAACATTGTTAAGAATAAGAACAACAAATCTCAAATATAAACTATAAAATTAACTGGAAAATAATACCTTTGTCCTTTAGTACTACATCTGACATGGAAGAATGAGCCGAGTCATTTTGTACATAAATAAGCCTTGCACCAAAGCATGCAGTGCCCCGCCAGCCACCCTTAAAACTTTCCCCATCTCGTTTGCTCTTTTTTTGTTATTTTCAAAGTTAGTTGCTACCAATCGGCCTTCAATAGAAAGCACAAAGCCTCATGTAACCCTCCTTGCAAGCCTTAGAATGGACAAAAATTGAGGAAAATATCTAGTCTAGTCGCACCATCAATGGAGAAACTAGACATGGAAAAAAATTTGACCTGCCCCACCATCAACAGCGAAGCGAGATATAAAAATGTAGGACCTACTACATCATGGCGAGGAATCATGGCTTCCCTTGGTTTTTTCTATCTTGTATTCTCTTCTAAAAGAGCATGGAACTCTCTAATCATTCTGCTACTCTACTTTTTTGGGGTAAGTAAACTAGATGATTCGTTCCATTGCATCCTCAAGGAGACATGATCTATTTCTTGCATTTATTTTGTCGTAACTTTAGGGAGATGTACTTGTGGTCGTGCTCATTCCACTACAAATTCAGGGAGATAAAATTGATGTCTGTGCTCATTATGCTCCAACTTCAGAGAGACGAGATTATTGAAGTGCTCATTCTACTGCAACTTCAGAGAGATGAGACGGTTGAGAGGTTCATTCTGCTACCACTTTAGGGAGATAAACTGGTTTTCGTTCTCATTCCACTGCAACTTCAGGGAGATGAGACGGTTGAGGTGTCTATTCCACTGCAACTTTAGGGAGACAAACTTGTTGTCGTGCTTATTCCACTGTAACTTTAGGGAGATGAGACAATTTGAGGTGTTCATTCCACTACAACTTTAGGGAGATGAACTTGTTGTCATGCTCATTCCACTGCAACTTCAGGGAGACGAGACGATTGAGGTGTCCATTCCACTACAACTCTAGGGAGATGAACTTGTTGTCGTACTCATTCCACTGTAACTTCAAGGAGACGAGACGGTTGAGGTGTCCATTCCACTGTAACTTTAAGGAGACGAACTTGTTGGCGTGCTCATTCCACTGCAATTTTAGGGAGATGAGACGATTGAGGTGTCCATTCCACTACAACTTTAGGGAGACGAACTTGTTGTCATGCTCATTCAACTATAACTTCATGGAGATGAGATGGTTGAGGTGTCTATTATACTACAACTTCAGGGAAACGAACTTGTTGTCGTGTTGACCTGTTCTACCACTTGTTAGAGAGACATAATCTGGAGAAGAGAGTTGATCCGCGACACCATGTTACGGGTGAGATAGGACCTACAAAAGTTAAAAGAGTGTTTGGTCAAAGTGAGCCATAAATTATCTGCTTTATTTAAAACTGCAAAGCTGAAAAGTTTGATTTGAATATTTTATTTGGTTGATTCACTCCCTCGTGTCAAGGATGTTGGATTTTGTTGATGTTTGTCTCTTTATTCTTGGTTGAAGGCGCCAGACAATATTTGCCCCATATCCATGATACTGGAATTTGTAGACGATGATGATCTGTTCCTTCGTGTTTGAGGATGTAAGCCCCGTAAATCTTTGATCCTTTAAGAAATGATCTATTACCTTCAAGAAAATATAGGATTGAGTTAATAAAATATCTTTTTAGGAAAATATCCTTATGAAATGGTTGAATTTAGAAATTCAAGTTTTGAGGAAAATGTCCTTGGAAATGATAGAATTAAGAAATTTCTATTTTTGAGGAAAATGGTCCTTAAGAAAGGATGGAATTAAGAAATTCCCATTTTTGAGAAAAATGTCCTTATGGAAGGACGGGGCTAAGGAACTCTTGTTGAGAAAAAGTATCTTTATGAAAGGGCAGAATTAAGAAATTCCTATTTTTGAGGAAAACATCTTTAAGAAATGATGGAATTAAGAAATTCTTATGAGAGGTTAGTTTCTGATAATGTATTTATGCAAATGACATGTGCATACATATTTTTGTAATGATTCAAAGATGCATGGAACCTTCAAGTTATGTATGCCTTATGCAGATTGGATGCCATAACGATGAACATGTTTGGTGATGCAATGATGTATGCGTTAAATGATCCTAGCTTAAACATGCCTAATGAATGCATGAATGATTCTAGCATGAATGCAAAATGCTATTCGAGAATGATTTTAAGTCTCGAGATCGACTTGACCATCCGAATCTATTCTTAAACTGGCAGCCTCGACTGCTCGAACTCTATTTGAGTCACTAAGCTTTCTCTTTTTCTTTTTAGGTCTGATCAGATTACAAGAAAACTATTTGCCCCACATTCTATCCGGATAGTATATCTTTTTCTCTTGAGTTGTTTACCCCGAGAATGCCCTTTTTTTAATCAGGACTGTCTTTGGTCCCTGTATTTTCTAGGAATCTTTTAAGAGCAGTGTGAAGATATCTTCTTATATTTGTTAGCTTACTGATCATCATGTCAATGTATAATACTTGTATAAACAAAGACATAAGATGGAAGGAAGAATTTATTGAGAGTAAAATTCATGAATTTAAGTGGCTAAAATTGAAAGAGAATAAAGCAAAAATACAGAATTAGGTTCTCTAGACATCAAGCAGACGAGCTTAGCTGAACCAGCTTGCCGAGAACCCTCATGTGTCTAGGAGACCTTGAATGCTTTGTCGATACCTCAACATGCAGAATCGATTTCCCTCCATGAGGTTTTTGAAAGAACTGATCATTTCATGCCTTTGCCTTCTTTTATCAAAATTTGAGATGTCCCATTTTCAAGCGAAATATTCTTTGATCGAATCCGAGTTCACAGGGCTAGGCAGATCTTTACCAACCGTTTTGGCCAAAATCAAGGCTCCACCGGAAAAAGGATTTTTTCAAAACATATGGACCTCCCCAATTCAGCCTTCATTTCCCCTGAGAACCTTTTTGAATCGGTGGGATCTTTTTCGGCACTAGGTCTCCCTCTTGGAATTTGGGCAAATCTTCCTATTATAGGCTCGTATCATTCTTTTTGGTACATTTGAACATGCTGAAAAGCAAGTTGGTTATGTCTGGTTTGAATTGATTATGTTTCATCCAGTTTTTATTTTGACAAAATTTTGAAGGAAGGAATCTCGACCTCGATGGGTAGTACCGCCTTCATCCCATAAACCATGGAAAAATGGGTGCCCTAGTAGAGGTTCTGACCGATGTACGATAAGCATATAGATCAAGTGGTAGTTTCTCATATAAGTTTCTACCATCTTTCCAACTATCTTTTTAATATTCTCGTTGGCCGCTGCCACTACTTCGTTCATCTGAGGACGGTATGGTAAGGAATTGTGATGTCGTATCTTGAACTATTTACACATTTTTTCTATGGTTTTATTGTTCAAATTTAATGCATGATCGGATATAATACTTTTGGCATCCCATACCGATATATGATTTCTTTTTTTAAAAATCTACACACTGTCGATTTGGTGATATTAGCGTAAGTGGTTGCTTCTACCCACTTGGTGAAGTAATCAATGCCCATAAAGATGAATTGATGCCGATTGGAAGCCTTCGGTGATATGGGCCCAATGACATCCATGACCATGAAGTGTTCATGACATGTAGTGCTTTATCTTGTCAAAAGCTTCCTAACATTCATCATTTCATCCCTTAGGGCATGTCCTTTCTGAGCTCGTGGGGTGGTAGATCCTGAATGGCTTTGACCTTATATATACATATATAATGATAATAATAATAATAATATGTAAATAATAATAATAATAATAAAAAGAGTGACTAAATTGAAAAGCATTTAAAAAGAACAGGGATTGGGGGAGTGATTTACCCATGTAGAAGATCCAATATGAAAATATATTTGGGGCAGAGGGACCGTGGGCATAATTTACCCATTGAAATCGGATGAAAATCGAATTTGGTGGCCAAATTGAAACCCAATTAAAACTTGCAAGGACAGAATGAGTAATTATACCATGTGAAAGGACTGCAGGCACAATTATCCTATTCTCAAAATGAAGCAGATCCTTCCCCGGGTCAAGTCCCATATTCAGATTCAGGGGCCAAAACGACGTCGTTTTGGGCCTTAAAGGCTGGCACCAAAACGACGTCATTTTGGTAAGGCTTTAAATAATCAATTTTAACCCAAAAAATTCATTGGATGCTATATCCAAAAAAAAATTAGCAGAAAGCTCTCAACTCTCCCCTTCTCTCGGTCTCGTCCGGTCACTGATCTTCAAACGTCCGCTGTGGATCGGCCGAGTGCTTCCGTTAGCCGTCGACAGAGCAACGCCGCGAACGACGGCCGGAGTTCATACAGAAGGTTAAACCAGCTCGATTTTAGGTCCTAATCTCGAACCTAAGATAAGTTTTTCCCAAATTCCATCGTATCTTCTCAGATCTAAAAAAAATTTGAAAAGCTTTTTATGTTCTTACCCTTTTTTGCTTTTTTATTTCAATCTGTTTTTTCCTTTTTATTTCGATCTTCTTTTTTCTTTTTTTTGTTCAAAAATCTCTCTTTTATTTCGAATCCCCCTTTTCCATATTACATGATTTTCTTAGTTTTTATAACCGGTATTCAAGCATATAGAAATTATACATTTTGTCTCTGAGTTTTTGTAGATGTGGGCAGTGGCCGCAAAGCAGGGCAGTGGTGTTAGGCAGTTTGACGCGTGGCGGTGGCGACCTATCGGCTTGACGCGTGGTGGCCACGGGGCAAAAGAAGAGCCGCGCGTGGCGGCCAAGCGCGAGGGGGAAGATGGAACGGTCATGGAGGAGGCAGCGACTGGATAAGGATAAGATTTTTTTGGTTTATTATTAGGGTTATGGGTATTTTTGGGTCTGCTATGGGTTTATTAATTGGGTAGGCAGATTTGGGTTATCTATGTTTGTATTTTATTAATTTGGGTAAATGGGTTTGGGTAATATGTATTGGGGTTTTTAATTGGGGTTGGTTAATGTTTAATTGGGCTTTAGGCCCGGACTAAAATGGACTACTACACACCTAAAGTAATTATAAGCAAGTGAAGTGTCATTATTTCATTTGTTTTTTTTTTTACATATTTATATGTTTATGTTTATTTACTATTTGTATTTGATATATTATTGGTTTGTAAATTTACATACAAACATTAAATCACAGATGTTTATTCAAAAGATTTTAAAACAAATATAGATATTTTATTTTTAATGTTAATTTTTTAAAAAAATATATAAGAGTAAATAAATCACTGTCAATAAATAATTGTATAATTTATTAGATTTTATTACATGCGGTGAGTAAAAAAACATTTTTTAAAAAAAATACCAAAGATGATTTGAGTAGTAAAAAATTAATATGTAAAACATATTAAATCAAACCACTCGATATTTAAATGAGTGGTTTTTAATTGTTTAATTTAAAATTATATATATAAAAGATAAAAGTGTCATTATATATAATAATATATGTTAATATTTTTTTGACAAATATTAAATATAATCATAATCCTACTTGGAGGGAGGAGAGGGAAGGGAATGAGAGACTCTAAGGAAATGAAGGAGAGTGCTCCTAGTGTGTCTAAAACTCATAACTTAAAGGAACATAAGAGAACAAAGATGAACATATTAATCAACCGACCAAATGTGCTTGCTCATATTAGCTAATATTTGAATAATGCTTTTTTAGTATTTTCTTAACTAATTTGATTAAGCTCTTAAATAATAATAATAATAATAATAATAACAATAAAAGTATTAAATGGATAAGAAATACTTGCATTAAATGTGAATCCTATAACATTAAATACATACTCATATTACCTTTAGTACACCAACAAATGTTGGATGCAATGACAGGTATACTATATTTGTACTTTTAATAATAAAATTTTAATTTGAATGCGATATTGTTAAGAATAAGAACAACAAATCTCAAACATGAACTATAAAATAAAAGAAAAAAAAAACTTTTTTCCTTTAGTACTACATTTAACATGGAAGAATGAGCGGAGTCATTTTGTAAATAAATAGGCCTTGCACCAAAGCAAGCAGTGCCCCGCCACTCTTAAAACTTTCCCCATCTCGTTTGCTCCTTTTTCGTTATTTTCAAAGTTAGTTACCAATCGGCCTTCAATGGAAAGCACAAAGCCTCATATAGCCCTCCTTGCAAGCCCTGGAATGGGGCACTTGATCCCCGTGCTTGAGCTTGCCAAACGCCTCGTCTCCGATCAAAGCTTCAAAGTCACTGTCTTTGTTGTTGCAACCGACCATGCCTCAATCGCAAACACCCAACTTCTTCAATCACCACCAGCGGCAGCAGGCTCTGATGATGATGGTCTCCTTGATGTTGTTTTAGTCCCTTTCATCGACGTTTCCGACATAGTTGGACCCGGTGATTCCATGTTAGAAAAAATACTAGTGGCAACTGTGCTACGGTCCTTGCCGTTTCTCAGAACTGAAATCTCTAAGATGGAGATCCCCCCCACTGCTCTAGTCGTCGACTTGTTCGGAACCGAGGCTTTGGGGATTGCCGATGAATTCAATATGTTGAAGTTCGTATTAATAGCTACTAATGCTTGGTTTGTTGCAGTTATGTTATGGTCGCCGGAGATCGATAGAGAAGAGATTGACCAGCATGTTAAGAACCGAACACCAGTCAACATTCCTGGTTGCAAGCCGCTTAAGTTTGAGGATACCTTTCAAGTTTTTTCCATGGATCCCAACGATCCATCGTATCAAGGATATATTTGTGCAGCTATAAAAATGTCTTTAACTGATGGGATCTTGGTGAATACTTGGGATGAACTAGAACCGACAAGTCTTGAAGCCTTGAGACACATAAAGAAGGTACCCATTTACTCCATTGGTCCACTGGTGAGATCGACTGGAAAATCGGTTCTGCGTAATGAAATAATAGATTGGCTCGATAAACAACCGGGAGAATCAGTGATTTATGTGTCATTTGGAAGCGGTGGAACCTTATCAGCCCAACAAGTTATAGAGCTAGCTTGGGGGAGCTTGGGGGCTGGAGCTTAGCCAACAAAGGTTCGTTTGGGTGGTTCGTCCTCCCACTGAAAATGATGCAGCAGGAACCTTTCTCACTCTGGGAAATGGAACTGATACCAACCCGGATTACTTACCCGATGGGTTTTTGGACAGGACCCAAGATCGAGGACTAGTGGTCCCTATGTGGGCACCTCAACTCGAGGTACTGAGCCATCCATCGACTGGTGGGTTTTTGACTCATTGTGGGTGGAATTCATCCATGGAGAGTATAGTCCATGGGGTACCGATGATTGCATGGCCGCTGTATGCTGAACAGAAGTTGAATGCTAATATGCTGACGGAAGATATCGGAGCAAGCTTCCGAGTAACGACGGTGGAATCGGATGGAGTGGTGACGAGGGAAGAGATAAGATCAATGGTTAGGAAAATATTAGTGGATCATGAAGGACGAATTATACGAGCAAGGTGTAAGGAGCTGAAAATTAGTGCAGCAAAAGCAATTGCAGAAGGTGGTTCATCTTATAATTCACTGTCCCAAATTGCAGAAATCTGTATTCAGCGCCTGAAAACGAAGTCTTCAAGAGCTTGATGATGTTTTAATATATGTTATATATCTATTATGAGCATAGACATGCCGACTAGTTTAATTCATTTTCTTTTAATTAAGATGAAATCTCACAAGGTTTTAGTTTAAATAATACTTAATTCTTCTATTCTCTGTTAAAAAATCATTTTATTAAGTTTCGTGAATCGGCGTTTGGATAACTTGGAAATTGGAATAATGCAGTCCAAAACTTCGTCATTTCCTCTGCTCTCCCCCCTCCCTTTCCTCTAAGACCTTTTGAGTTTTGAATAGTAATGTTGATTTTGAGCGACATCAAATAAGGAGGTAAAAATGACGGTTGAAAAAAAAGTTTAGAGACGAAATTTAGTAGTTCACTCATCGTGGAATGGACGAAGAGCCACAGTAAAAGGTGATTAACTGTAGAATCGGACGATTTACCCCTAGTAGATGGGGTCGAGAACTACATACAGTTTAGAGAGAGAGAGAGGAGAGGCATATGAGAGAGGAAGAGAAAATGGTCGATGTAGAAGGGTTGTTCTAGACAGAGCGATGTTTGACGAGACTGTGTCAGGCCTAATGATGGCTATTAATGGGGTGCAAATGGTAGTTCGACTGTCAGGCTATGAGCTCAGTCGAACTTGATGGTTGTCTTATCTCGGCACAGTCATTTCCTGAGCTGATGGGTCTGGAGGTGTAGAGTGTTCGATGGAAGAGCTTCGAGCTTCGTGGTGTTAGAGTGTGGCGTGGGAACGAAGGCATTTTTTTTAAAGGTAAAATTTTCCGAACGTGTTTGGCGGAGGTACAATAAAGTTGAATCATTAGCACTCAAAAATTTATTATAAAAATTAATGATCTTCAATTCATCCCTATTCTAGTTTTAATTGTTGATTAAATTAAGTTTGGTTGGTATGTTGTTGTTACCATATATATAAGAGAACGTAGATTTAAACATATTTATACATTTAATACATTTTGATCTATATATAAAAAGATCTAATCAATATAAACATTATATCAAAATATACATTAAAAAGTAATAATAAGCTCGATTCATCCCTACCCTAAATATGTAATTAATGAGCTTCAATTCATCCTATATGTAATTAAGCTTCAATTCATCCCTACGCTATCTATTCAAAAAAATCCATCCCTACCCTACATAAGTAATTAATGAGCTTCAATTCATCCCTACCCTACATAAGTAATTAATGAGATAAAAATTAACGTGATAATTATTTTTCTACTAGATTTTATCATAAATCAAGATATGTCATTGGAACAGTTATTTTTATATCGATATATATATATATATCAAAATTTAATATTTTAATTTGATCCATAAATTTAGCTTTAATTTTATGATGATATGGCTCTTTAAAATTGTATAATTTCATCACTTAAAAATTAATTTATATAATCTAAAATTTTAATATATAAATTAATATAAAATTTAAGTGACGAAGTAACACAATCTTAGAGGGACACATTATCATTCTTTAACATAATTGAAGTTAGCAACTAAATCAAGAAAATTTACCGAATACTAAGACTAACTAAAAAAGTTTTATGAGTCAAATTAAAAACTTTACCAAATTTACGAAATGAAAATTATTTTAACCAATTTTATTTTAAATAATTCTTGTAATTTAGAACTCCAATACTTCCGTTAATATGATTTTTTTAAAAAAATATTAAATAAATTTCTAGAAGTACCTATAAAAGTTAGCCCATGCCTTTAGATGTCTCAATTTGGATGGTTGATTGGTTGACCTTTTGACAATTATAGCCGTATAGTGTTGTTTGATAATCGAAAAAATTGTGTTGAAAAATGAAGTACTGAAACTAAATTATACATATATTTGATATTTTATTTAAAAATAAATACTGAACATAATTATATTGTTTTATAAATGTAAATTCTCAATTAAATAATAATTAGGTCGTTATCTACTTAACATTTTTTCTTACCTTTTCATTTAAAAATTCGTAGCGATTTTTTTTCGATATGAAGTACATGTGGAACCTATAGAAGACCACATTGTTGAGGAAGCTGCTAAGGGTAAAGTTATGTCATAAATCATCTTAAATTCAGTCTTGCCTATTGAACAAGAGATAACAACACCATTGCGTAAGGGTGGTGGGCGACGTAAGGGATCAACGCAAAAGGCTGCCGAGGTGAGATTAGATTATGTGTTGAGGCAACAAACGCTATTGAAGGAAGCTCGTGCGACTGTGGAGTTGGGTAAGCTCTTAGGTGCATCGACGATAAGGAATGAGGAGGTAATTGTGAAAAATATCGTGAGATTGCTCGATAGGGGGATCGTGAGGATTAGTCAGAGTTAAAAATATATTGTCGTGTAATGTGCGAGTTTTGGGTTCGTCGACAAAGAAGAAGATTGTATAGAAGCTATTGCGACATCACAAGTGTGAGATGGCGTGGTTACAAGAAACAAAAATAGAAAAGTTGGCGAGGTAATGCTAGAGGTATGTAGCATTCGCTAGTTTCATTGATGGCGAGAGATTGATCGATGTGCCGATGTCAGCTCGAAACGAATCTAGTTAGTGCGAGGAGTTGTGCAGCACTTGCGCCTTTGATGTGGAGTGTCTTTGGAGCTTGGTTGTTGGATGTGAGCTATAGTGCGTGGGAAACCATGCTTTCTTGGCTTTGTTTTGTAGTATTCCATTTATGTTTTGCATGCTCTCGCGGTTGGTCCTGCACTTTTGGGTTCTACAATTATCGCGGAGTACTCTTTTCCTCCATTTAGGGTTAAGAAGATTTTTAATGAGGCTCCAGATAATATATGTATGATTTTTTCCTTAATAAAATCATACTTAATCAAAAATAATACTTTTCAATGAATTAAAATTTTAAACGGTTTATAAAGAGACCCTAGACCTAGAAATAAATTAAAACATACAGGGTAATTAAATTATTTGAAGTAAATTATTTTGTGCTAAAAATAAATAAATAAATGAGAAATGAAACAAAGAAGCATACAAAAAAGAAAAGAATATAGAGATTTTTTATAAATTTATATTATATTTTATCACACTCACACCGTAAATAAAGTAAAGTATTTTATGTAAAAATACTTATTAAAGTTTATTCAATAAAAAAATCTTAAGTGGAGTGATAAATGATTTGTATTTATATTTATTAGTCTCGTGTTCAATCTTTTTAGTGATGAGTTTTTAATTTATTTTATATAATGATTACAAAAAAGAATGAAAAAAATACAAAAACACTATTAAAATAATAGTAATTATTTGATGCACCATCAGTGAAAAGTTTTTTTTCCACAAACAAGCTTCTAAAGTCGCCACATGTCTCTTTTAGGAGCTCTAAATCCTAACTCCTAAATTCTAAACCTTAAACTCTAAACTTTAAACCATAAAATCTATTCTCAAATTTTAAAACACAATCACAAATACTAAAACCCTAACCCTAACATCTAAACCCTAAAAACTAGGTCGTTGTGGAAACAAGTTTCCCACCGCTAGTGCATAGGATATTTTCTCTTAAAAATAATATTGTATTATACCCAGGTGTGTAAATAATCAAAGCGTTCGATGAACTGTTAGTGAATCGTTCGTATAACGTTCATTTATGTTCACTTATTAAGCTAAATAAACGAGTATGAACAAAATTTCTATGTTCATTAATAAACAAATGAACACAAATATAGGCGTGTTCGTTTCGTTTATGTTTAGGAACAAGCTCGTTTTTAGACTTGTTTATTGGCTCGCTTACTGACTCGTTTATAAGCTTGTTTATCCGGTTCTTGTTTTCCTTTTATTTTTTATTTTAAATATTGATGAAGATACAGACTAAATTGAACACATGGTGAACTTTGGAGTTCAAACTGTGAATTCTGAGGAGCGTAAAGACAAGCGGCGTAATTTCATCATTTTGACGAACATATAAACGAACATGTTCGTGAATGTTAAACGAACATGTTCGTGAATGCTAAACAAATGAAAATAAACGTATTCAAAAATAAACAAACGAACATGAACAAGATATTAAAAAAAACGAACACAAACCTAGCATGAACACTTTCAAAAATAAACAAATAAATACGAATAGAACCTTATTCATTCAAGCTCGATTCATTTACACCTCTGGTTATACCCTTGTATAAGGATAGTTTAATAATTTCAAAAATGAGTTATACCCAGTTACCCGATAACATCAAATCCAATAAACTCTTTTAAATATAGATATAATCTTTTAGGAAAATTCTATAACGGGCGTCGCACACCGCTGAACACTAGTAACACAATACATCGCTGAACACCATTAATTTTTTAATAAAGATTAGAAATCTGAAGGGCTCAAATTATAATTAAAATTATTTTAAAAGAAAAATAGAAATTAGATTTAATAAACTTTTTTATTTTTTATAGTATTTTTAATTGATATGTTAGAATCAAATATCTTAAAATCTTTTTAATAACATAAACCCTAATAAACCCAATCCCTTTATTTTCCTTCCGCTGCCGCCACCACCACTATCTTGTAAGGTGACACTGATAAGTTGATTTCTGTATAAGTTTTATGCTTGCTACCACATTTTACATGCTTTTGGAATGGAAAAGATTGGATGCTCCGACAATCAATGAATTTTATCTGTGTACAAAGTGGACAGTATTTGATATTTTATGAGTCATTGTATTTATTACTCGTGCAAAGGGTTATCGTGCAAGATCACCGGCAGACAATGGTCAATAGCTACGGTGGTAGTAGCGGCGGCGGCAGAAAAAAAATAAAGGGATTGAGTTTATTGTGGTTTATGATATTAAGAAGATTTTGCGATATTTGATTCTAACATATCAATTAAAAATACTATAAAAATATAAAAAGTTTATTAAATCTAATTTCTATTTTTCTTTTAAAATAATTTTAATTGTGATTCAAGTCCTTCATATTTCTAATCTTTATTTAAAAAATTAATGGTGTAAAATGGTGTATTGCGTTAGTGGTGTTCAGCGGTGTACGACGCCCGTGATAGACTCATCCTAATTTTTTGTACATTTATATAAATTTTATTGAGTTTATAAGGTCATTTCTATTGTGAATAAAATAACGAAGAACAATAACAAGAACAATGAACAATAGAAAGAGGGGGATTTGTATTATTTTCAATATAGACTTGTGCACAATGCCTTCATCAAATCATCTATTTATAGGCGTAAGAAGTACATATTACATTAAACTTTAATTAATGAAGATAGTATTCCTAATGATAATGTAAATCAAATCTCCTCGATAAAGTTCTTATCATGATAGACATCCTCATAGATAAATATTCATAACACTTCCCTTTGGATGTCTATGAAGATAATGTACCTCGTTAAAACCTTACTAAGATAAAAACCCAGTGGAAAAAATTCTTTAGTGAAGGAAAAAAAGTACACATATCTTTTATACACATAACATGTTGCCTCATTAAAAACCTTACCAGAAAAACCCATTGGGAAAAACCTCGGTTAAGGGAAAAAGAGTGCAACGCGTATTTACTCTCTCTCATAAAAATATCACATAAGATCTTTGAATCTTCATAATTCAATCTTGAATACTATTTTTCTGAAGATCGTGATGGATGAAAATTTAGAGTAATACGTTTCATTTTTTCATCTTTGATGTATCCACATTTCGATTGAGATATAAATTTTACATTATCTCCACATAAGATAGCTTGTAAGCAATTCACATATTGTTAGGATGATGGCCAAGAGGGGGTGAATTGGCGATTTTAAATTTTTGGAAGCAAGTCGAAAGAGATAGACAATGGGACACAAGGATTTATAGTGGTTCGAGCTTCTAACAAGCTCTACGTCCACTACCTTAGCTTCCTACTAAGGATTTTCAACAATTTCACTATAAAATTCTTCCCCTTTTCTAGGCTTAGGAGGAAACCGTTACACGTTCAAGCTTTCTACCCAAAGCTTTGAACAATTCACTCTTGATACAAAGAAAGAGAATGGCAAATGAATAAATTCCTTACAAGGTAAATATTTTCCCCAATTTACAAGAACACTCAACCCCAAACTTGAAATAAAAGATTACAATGAAATACACAAGTTGGGTACAAGGATTTGACTTTAAGATCTCAAAGGATTGGATATTGCTTGAATGCTTGAATGTTGATCAATGTAGGTTCATTAGTTGTTGCAGTAGTATTGGGGTCTTGTATTTATACCCTCTCATTGATTTCTAGTCGTTTGGGTGGTTGGAGTATTGAATATAGCCGTTGAAGGGCTTCTTTCTCGCAATAAATATTGTCTGCCAACCAGCCATATCAGTACACGAAGGGCCATATCGATACCTGTTACAAGAAAAATATAACCGTTGTGTATAGGCATATCGATACGCGGGAGGCCGTATTGAAACGGGCATAGTGTAAAATAGGGGCTGTATCGAAATGGCAAGGCTGTATCGGTACGAGTTTTGGTTACTGGAATCTGAGTTGAAAAATTGCATCAGTACGCCTAGGGGCGTATCGATACGGGCAACTAAAAAATTAAAAGTTCGTTGATTCCAATAACTTTCAAGGCAACGGTCGAAAACATTTAATGCACACCATATCGATACGGATGGAACCGTATCGTTACGAATAAAAATTTCTTAAACCCATATTTCAGATCGTATCAAAATCGTATCGTTACCGAAACACTTTACAAAACCATTTGCCCAGATGAATGTCGTATCAACACGGGTGAGGCTGTATCGATACGCATCGTTTAAAATGCAGGCTAAGTTGAAGTCCGTATCGAAACGGTCAAGGGTCGTATCGAAACGAGTTGCAAAACCAAATTCCAGTAGCTAAAATCCGTATCGAAACACCAAGGGGTGTATCGATACGCTTGAGCGAAAATGCAAAGTTTTGCTTGAAAACACTTAGAAGATTTTGGGTTTAAGTTTCCTTGTCAATTTGTGATATTTTAGAATACTTAAAAATTTATTTTCTTTTACAATTTAGTCCTTAAGCAATTTGTTATATCAAAATCAAATATAGGTTTTACAATCTCCCCCTTTTTGATATAACAAAACCAAAGTGAAAATTTTTAAGTATCTTTAGAAAACTCCCCCTTAATTTAAGACTGAAAAAGTTTGAAAATTTTTGGCTAACTTTTCTCCCCTTTTTTGTTAGTTCAAAATCAATTCAATAGGGATAAACACTAAAGATAATCAAATTATTCCAAGCAAGTTATAAGCAACATAATCATTTAAATATAAAGCATAAGTTCAAGAATAATCAAATCCAATCCAACTTAAAACCTAAAAACATAATCCAAATAACAAAGCAGTTATAAAGCATAGAAGTTCATAAACATAAGAACATAAGTGCATAAACTAGTCATAATATGATATGACATGTAAAATGCCTAAGGATCGATTCCATCGTCTCCATTGTCTTCATCTTTGTCATCTTCATCCTCATCACCATCATTGGCTTGAGGCCCAAGGGCTTGACGCCATTCTTCATGAAACGCGGTAAGAGTGATATCCATTGAGTTTTGACTATTCTTAATAGTCGTCACTCTTTCCTCCAAGCATGTGAAGCGTACGTCAATAGCAACAACCCGCAATTCATGGTTGTGTGCAAGTTGGTGAATTGTTCATTGAGGTATGCCATGAGACCATCAAGATTAGGCTGGGCCACCGGAGCTTGGGGAATGGGAGCTTTTTGAGAAGCCTCCACCGGATTGGGTTGAACACCTCCTAGAAGATTGGTGTTCCGAATCCATTCTCCATTGTAGTATGTGAACTTTGCACGTAGTATATAAACTTTGCGCATCGAAGAGAACGCTCATCAATAGGATTGGTGAGGGGTTCCACAAGGTCATAGGAGCAATCAATACCCATCTTGTGAAAGATCTAGCTCAAGGCGGTGCCATAGATGAAGGATGTAACCACAAAAGTATGGCGATGTGGCATAAGGAAGACAATTTCTGCGAACATATTTTGAGCAAGGTTTGGCAGCTTTTCCTCACGAAAGCAACGGAGCCAAAAGTCATCGACTTTGAGGATCTTAGAGAACTTGCCACCGGATGGAAGAAACCACCAAGTGATCATGAGGTGTAGAATACGATCATGGGTATCAAATACGGTCACATAGCCACTAAGGGCATGTCCCAACTCATCCTCATCATCAATTCATGTATCCTCAAAACCCAAATAGTTTGCTAAAACATTTGAATCAATGTGAAATTTATTAACCATCAAATAAGATTAAACCACAATAACCAAGGATTTATTTTCATTGAAAATACACCGAGCATTGGAATAAAAATCAAAACGAGGTCTCGTTATAAAATCCCGGGTATACCCAAAAAAGCCATAAATTTCCATTCTTGCATTAAACGAAGATATTTAAATGGAAATCTTTCGGATTAAAGAAAAGGGATCGAAATAACACGCTCTCGGCGATTTTTATAACTTTGATATTTCTTAAAACGATCCATGGCATGAGGAAATTGCGGTTCATTAAAACAATTTTGATAAATATGGGTGATATTGGGTCGATTATCACTATGGTCGGGATTGAGACTAGGAGGATTGGAACTTGATGCTATTTCTTTTCTTGCATGTTTCTTTGGTGCCATAATCTAAAATCAAATCAAACAAAAAACAATGTATGCATAAATCAACCTATTCAATCCAAAAATTAATTCAATGTTCAAGGTATGGCTTAAAATCTATACAATATAGTTTAAAAAACTATACAAATATAAAAAGATTTTTTTGGTAAAGAAAAACTTGAAAATAGTTGTAAAAAATCGAACAAAAAATTTTCAGATTTGAAAAAGTTTTTACAAAGATATTGAAAAATATACTATATATATTCTAAATCTATGATTATATTACAAAAATAGTTAGGAAATATGTACGAAAGTTAGGGTTTATACCTTGAATTTGGGATTAAGGATAAATGAAGAGTTGTTGATGCACAAATTTGATGATTTTTACTTGGGTTTGATGGAAAAGCCAAAAGCCCTCAAGAATTTTGAAGAGTTGTTGAGAAAAAATGAGGGATTTTGAGATTTTTATAGAGGATTTTCGTATCTAGGGTTTTAGAAAAGGTTGGTATTTGAGTTAAAGTGAAAAACCCTCTTTTAATGCTCTTAAAACTGCCCAACGGCTACGCGTACCAATACGCCACATCGATGTATCGAAAGCAAGTACCGAAATGCTTTAATAGCAGTTTCGATACGCGACCCGTATCTGTATAGGTAAACCTATACCGAAACGATTGTAAATGACCCGTATCGATACGCCTGTGCCAGAAATGTCAATTTTGGCTGCAGGTTACTCAAAAATTCAATTTGAATCGAATCAAAATGCATGAAAATGATATGAGATCATCATGTATGAGCATAAATAGATGCATACTCCCCCTAGAAACAAGCATATATGCATATAGGAGCAAAAACACGTAAGCAATCAATCAAACAAATTTAAGCATATTTTTAAGACCAAAAGAGGCTCTAAGGGTCAAGGAAGGTTGGTTAAACCTAACTCTCTCCTAAGAGACCAAAAACGCTATTTGTCTAATGGTTTGGTAAAACTGTCCGCTAATTGATTTGAGGTGTCTACATATTCTAGAACTACATCATTTTTCAAGGCATGATCTCTAATAAAATGATGCCTTATTTATATGTGTTTGGTTCTAGAATGTTGGATGGGATTCTTAGTGAGACAACTAGCACTAGTGTTGTCACACCTAATGGGGATGGTACCTACATCAATTCCATAATCTAAGAGTTGTTGCTTCATCCAAAGAACTTGAGCACAACAACTCCCTACTGATATGTACTCTGTCTTGGTGGTAGATAATGCTACACTATTTTGCTTCTTAAAAAACCATGATATAAGCATACTACCTAGGAATTGACATGTACCGGAGGTACTTTTTCTATTTATCTTACTACCCCCATAATTCACATCCGAGAAGGCATGTAAACTAAAGGAAGAGTCTCTAGGATACCAAAGACCTAAATAAGGTGTATCTCTAAGGTATCTAAAGATCATCTTAACTGCTATAAGGTGGGATTCTCTAAGACTAGCTTGAAATCTAACACACAAGCAAACACTAAACAAGATATCCAGTCTACTTGTGGTAAGATAAAGCAAAGATTCTATCATTGATCTATAAAGCTTTAAATCTACACACTTACCTTCTTCATCCTTATCAAACCTTGTAGAAGAACTCATTGGTGTAGCTTGAGGCTTTGCGTTCTCCAAGCCAAACTTCTTGAGCATGTCCTTGATGTATTTAGCTTGATTGATGAAGATTCCATCATTTCTTTGATTAATTTAGAACCCCAAGAAGAATGAAAGCTCCCCCATCATGCTCATCTCAAACACACCTTGCATAAACTTAGCAAACTCTTGACAAAGAAACTCATTAGTAGATCCAAAAATAATATCATCAACATAAATTTAAACTACTAATATGTCTTTGTCATTTCTTTTTATGAAGAGTGTAGTATCCACCTTCCTTTTTTCAAAACCCTTTTCAATTAAAAAACTGATAATCTTTCATACCAAGCTCTAGAAGCTTATTTCAAACCATATAAAGCTTTTTAAAGTTTAAAAACATGGTTTGAATAATTTAGATCTTCAAAACCAGGTAGTTGTTCTACATACACTTCTTTATTTATAAAACCATTTAAAAATGCACTTTTAACATCCATTTGAAAAAGCTTAAATTCTTGATAACATGCAAATGCTAAAAGCATCCTAATGGCTTCCATTCTATCTACGAGTGCATAGGTTTCATCAAAATCGATTCCCTCTTCTTGTGTGTAACCTTGAGCAACAAGTCTAGCCTTGTTCCTCACTATGTTACCACTCTCATCTAGTTTGTTTCTATAAACCCATTTAGTTCGTATAGTAGATTTATTACTAGGCCTATCAACTAATGTCCAAACTTGACTTCTCTCAAATTGGTTTAATTCCTCTTGCATAGCCATTATCCAATAATCATCGTTTAATGCTTCTTTGATATTCTTAGGCTCTATGCATGAGATAAATGCAACATTACATGCATTTCTAAGAGAAAGTCTAGTGGTTACCACTTTGGATGGATCACCCAAAATCTCACCACCTTTGACATAGTTGTACTCCCTTGGGTAGCTCACTTCCTTTTCCTCTAGATTCATGTCTCTCAAGGCTTCTAGAGGTGGATCTTGTGTTTCCTCTTGTTTGTTTGGAACTTCATTCACCTTTGATGATTGCCCACCATCATTGACTTCAAAAATCCCTACATCATCATCATCACAAGAATCCTTCCTCAGAAGGAGGTTATCATCGAAAATTACATGTATTGACTCTTCAACAACTAAGGTTCTTTTATTAAATACTTGATAGGTTTTAGAGTTTGAAGAATACCCTAAGAAAATAGCTTCATCACTTTTAGAGTCAAATTTGCCTAAATTGTCTTTTTCATTGTTTAAAACAAAACATTTACAACCAAATGGATGAAAATAGCTATTGTTAGGCTTTTTGGATTTTAAAATCTCATAAGGAGTTTTCTTTAAAATACGCCTAATCATTACTCTATTTATGATATAGCAAGCCGTATTAGTGGCTTCTGCCCAAAAATATTTTGGCAAATTATTTTCACAAAGTATGGTTCTAGCCATTTCCTCTAAAGTTTGATTTTTCCTTTCAACAACCCCATTTTGTTGATATGTTCTAGGAGCTGAAAAATTGTGGCTAATACCATTTGAGTTACAAAAATCCTCAAAACCTAAATTTTGAAATCGGTGCCATGGTCACTTCGAATGTGAGAAATAGTTTGGCCAAGGTCATTTTGAGTAATATTTGAAAATGTGATGATTTTTTTCTAAAGCCACATCTTTGGTACTTAAGAATAAAACCCAAGTGTATCTAGAGTAATCATCAACTAAAACATATGCATATGATTTTCCAGCCAAGCTAGTTGTTCTAATAGAGCCAAAGAGATCCATATGGTTCAATTGTAAAACTCTACTAGTTGAAACATCATTAATAGGTTTGAAAGAAACTCTTTTACGTTTGCCTTTTGCACAAGCATCACATATTTTATTAAGAGAAAACTTAATTTTAGGCAAACCTCTTACTAGATCTTTTGAAACCAATTTTTCTAAAACACTCATGCTTGCATGCCCTAATTTCCTATGCCATAATCATGAATCATGATCATCATTTGCAACAAAACATGCATTAGAGATACGAATGTCATCTAAATGCACCATGTATATGCTTTCTATGCGGTGACCAAAAAGCACAATTTTATTTGTTTCAATGTTTAAAATTTTGCAACCATTAGAATCAAAAAGAACATTGAAACCTTTGTCACATAATTGACTAATACTTAGAAGATTATGTTTTAGACCGTTGACATACAAAACATTATCAATGAGAATGGACGAGTGATTACCAATGGAAACAATTCCTTCAATGTGGCCGGTGGAGTTGTCACCGAAAGTTACTACTTCTCCACTCTTTGGCTTTAGTTCCAAGAATCGACTCTTGTCTCCGGTCATGTGTCTTGAGCATCCACTATCAAGGTACCATGAGTTTGCACTTGTAGACTTGGCCTTGTAGCAATGCTCCCCCTACAAACATGGAATCAATTTTTGATTTTTGGTACCCAAATCTTTTTGGGTCCATTAGCATTAGTTCTCAAAATCTGGGTTCCCTTAGGAATCCAAGAAGCAATCTCATTAGCATTGTTAGAAGCTATAACATCCTTAGGAATCCAAATGCTTCTAACCTTCTTACCATAATAGGGTCTTGAATACCCTCCATGTTTGTATCTATTAAAGTTCCTTTTAACATTGTTGGGTTTTGAAGATTTTTCTTTTGTAAAGTTTGATTTCCCAACATTGTTTAAGGAAGCTTTGAGATCATTTACCTCCTTGAGGTAATGTTCTTCTAACTCGGAAAGAAGATTATTTAAATCAATATTTTCTTGTTCAAAATACTTTTGATTATCTTGTAAATCACTAACCTTCTTTTCAAGTTCCGAATTGGTTTTAGATAAGGAATCGTTTTGATTTTTCAATTCAATGATAGTTTTCTTATTTTTCAAAAATGGATT